>CP025659.1:4009097-4020345 GCA_003576665.1 Ipomoea trifida | reverse complement strand
TATTAAACAATTAAGCATACTAGTAAGTAGTAGAAAACATAAATCACACATCTTGCTTGTAATCACTTTAGTAGAAAAGCCTTTCCCTCATAATAAAATCCTCATCACTTTTCACTTTTCAAAGAGAGAGATCACCCACAACCTTTGGGTACTTAAAAACTTGTCACATCTTTCTTTCCCGTAGCTCACTACTACACAATAGGCTTTTAACGTCGGCTAAGTAGACGCTTTAACGTCGGCTAAAAGCCGACGTTGATCTGGCCGACGTTGTAAGTGTACACATACAACGTCGGCTAAAAGTTAGCCGACGTTGTAAGTGTACACATACAACGTCGGATACGAGTTAGCCGACGTTGTAGGTACACTTACAACGTCGGCTAGTTACAAATAGCCGACGTTGTAGGTAATTTGGAAGCTACTAAAATACCCTACAACGTCGGCTAATTAAAAATAGCCGACGTTGTAGGTAATTTGAAAGCTACTAAAATACCCTACAACGTCGGCTAATTACAAACAGCCGACGTTGTAGGTACCTACAACGTCGGCTAATTACAAATAGCCGACATTGTAGGTAATTTGGAGGCTACTAAAATACCCTACAACGTCGGCTAATTAAAAATAGCCGACGTTGTAGGTAATTTGAAAGCTACTAAAATACCCTACAACGTCGGCTAATTACAAACAGCCGACGTTGTAGGTACCCTACAACGTCGGCTAATTACAAATAGCCGACATTGTAGGTAATTTGGAGGCTACTAAAATACCCTACAACGTCGGCTAATTAAAAATAGCCGACGTTGTAGGTAATTTGAAAGCTACTAAAATACCCTACAACGTCGGCGAATTACAAACAGCCGACGTTGTAGGTAATTTAAAAACAAAAAAATTACCCTACAACGTCGGCTAATAAGACTAGCCGACGTTGTAGGGTAATTTTTTTTATAAATATTCATTTTATTTTTCTATTTACACCCCAACCTGCTCAAATATATATAGTTATCACAAATTCACAATCACATTCAAAACCTGTACAATTTATATTTATAATATCAAAATTAATAAAAGCAATAAATCTCACAATTGATAATAATTAATAAGACAAGTTCATCAAAAATTATCTGCATTAATTAATACAAGTCATAATCTTCTCCCAAACATTGTACCAAAAGCATAAAAGCAATACATACATCTCACATTACTATTTCACATACTAATGCAATGTATTAATCATGCGACTGCTTCGCGGCTATGAAGGACGGCCAGTTCAGGTGAATGAAGAGCAAGGCTCAAGTCTTTTGGTTGATTGCCAATGTCAACATTATCTTCACTGGTACATTGATCTCCGCTTAGAGAAGCTCTCCAAATCTGTTTCGGACATAGAAGTAAAATAATGTATTCAACTGAGATAGAAGTCAAATAATGTATTAAACTAAGGAACATAAATTTTTGAGTTTCAAAAGATGCAAACTCTCTTTATACAAGCTCATTATAGCCAAAGCTTTGAGTATCTAAATCTATTTTATAACTAACAGTATTTCCACTATTTGATAACACAAGCTGACTACCATAAATTATGGAACAATTTGCAACTCTTTTTCCTCACTCTTAAGAAACAATTACTGGAAACTCAACCTAATATAAAAATTTGATTACAGGATTTAGCTTAACAATACAGAAAGGATAGCATAAAATTGAATAACAGAAGATTTTAACATTCACAAAGATTATTTCATATACAGGCAAATAAATTTAGATGTAAAATACAATCTAAAGAACTCTACTCACCTTATTGTCGAATGCAAATGAAACAATTTCTCCTCCAACAGCTGCAAAATATTTGATTTGGGAATTTGCCTTCCTCTCTAATTTTCCACAATAACCAATGCCTTGAAGCCATTTAACAATTAAACCATCATAGCTGCTAGATAATATAACTCTTGGCTCACTATCCAGTACTGCTAATGAATTAGCATTCTTTATGTGCCCAGAGAAAGAAACAGGATCTTTGTCTAAATTGCTTGCAGAGAATATGGAAATAGTGCCACCAAGAGAAACAGTTACAAGATGATCGTTCTGCCATAGACACCCGACTAGCATGTCTTCAACTCCACCTAAACCAGAACAAGTTAATGTTTTCTTCACTTTTCCACTTCCATCATCAGATATATCCCATATTTTGGCAGACTTGTCAGCTGACACAGTTAGCACCTGAACTTGACAAGCATAAAAAAGTATGGGTTGCTGAGAAGTGAGAACCAATAAAAGATGCACTAAGAATTCTAATAAACCCCAAAAAATCAAGATGCCAAATATTTATGTCGTTAAAATTTGCAACAGGTATTAACAGCGCATTCAGGGAAAATAAATATCATGACTAAACACTTAATACAGTTTCACCAAGTAGTAGGGAAGTATATTAGTACAGTTTCAACAAACTATTATTGTCTTAAGGGTGAGTAGTCAAAGTTCTTACCAAAGAGAAAAAAACTTCAGCATCAAAACGACGAAAATTTGGGAAATACAATTGAAAAAAAAAAATAGATTGGATGAGGAGAGACAGAACTACCTGTTTACTATCAGGATTCCAGCTCACAGCATATATACTGCCCTGATGGCCATTCTCGGAAGACATCTCTCCAATTTTATCCCCTGTTTTGGCATCATATAGTACACCCTTCTTGTCAGAGCTGACACTAATTAATTTACTACCGTCTGGAGAGAACCGCAAGCAGTTTACAAAATTAGAATGATGCCTGCAGGATAAAAATTCATAATTAATAAGTTCAAATAGCATGAAAAACCAATGAGTTCCATCAGCTAGAGTGCAATCATACTACCTCTCAGCTAGAAACAATGGTAGTTGGTCTAAAAATATAGTAGTCTTAGAGTCTGTTGAATAACATGAGCTCCCTTGGTTATATTTTAAAGATTGATCATGAAACTACCCCATAGCATTTCTTTTCTTTCTCTGTCTTGTCCACCCCTAGCCTCACCCCTTTCTTTTTTTACTTGAAACAGAAATCATTAAATCAACATAAGTATACTAAAACACTCTACTCTAAAATGAGCATCCAGAAGAAAACATATTCAATTCAACCTGATCTACTAGAAATTTCTTTCATCAACTCTAAACTGTGACAATTAATGCTAAACTTAAAGCCTAATATAGGGTTGAAAGTGTTTTGCTTAGTAATAAACATTCTATGAAACCATAGACAAGGTATAAGAAATCAAAGCAATTCCTTCTATGAAACCATAGGTATAAGAAATCAAAGCAATTCCTAAAATTGGAGTTTTACCGAATATTTTGGAGACTTGTGTGGAGATCTTGGCTATGGAAGCTTGAAGCTTTAATGGAGGAAAAGATGATCTCTCTCTCTCTCTTCTCTTGCAATTTTCGTTCAAATGAATAAGGAAAGGGAAAAAAAATGGCTTTATATTTGGATCTCACTTGGTTGACTAGTCTTCTCCCAACACATGGTGAAAAATGGTGACAAGTGTCACCTCTCTATGGTGTAATCTTAAAAATATCTTAGCTTAGACTGATCGGGATTAAATCAGATGAATTCTTGGTAGAAACTAATTCAGTTCAAATAATTCTCGAACCCAAAAATTTATTCCAGTCTAAAACTCAAAATTGGGCTAGGTTCGGTACACCGCGAAATTTCGCGATGTACGATCGCAAATAAATTTTGGCTGCTATGGGCTAATCTAATTAAATAGGAAATTCAAGAATAATAGTATGATGTCTAAAAATTCATTTCCTAGGGTAATCGGGTCCGAATACTAGCTCCTAAAATTTTTACGGTTCGTGACCGGGACATAGATCGCAGCTTATCAATAACTAGTCTCACTTATAATAATCCTTCTAAAGTACCAAGAGATCGTCTCATAAATGTCGTAGCCTAAAAAAATATATATTTTTTTTTCGAACCCTAAACTTATCGGAATAGACGAGGGGTTACATAATTACACTTTTTTTTTTTTTCGTTCAATGGCCTAATTGCACTTTTAGGTTACGTTTAGTGGCTAATTTGAACCTTATTCCTTATTATTATTACTATTACTATTATTATATTATATTATATTATTATATAAATATATTAAGGAAATTATATTAATTGTTTTGAATTATTATTATTAGAGTATTATATTATTATTATTAGTATAATCTTAACAAAATAGATTTAATTTAAATCGAGGTTACAAAATTTAATACTATTATTTCATTTATTCAAGTATAGTAAACACCATTTTTAACTAATAATTGTACATTGGAAGACTTCAACTAAACCTATAGTATTGTGCAATTAATAATAAATATTAGTATTAATTGTAATCAATAATCAATGATTTATGGCAACCAAAATATTTTGGATACTTAATTGGTTTAATCATAACATTAGAATTATAATCTGAATCAAAACTTGCTAAAAGTTATTATTATTATTATTATTATTATTATTGACTAATAGGTTGTGTGGGAGACAATTATTAAAAAGTAGAGAAAATTATTAAATTTAGTTTTACTTATAAAGTAAAGCAGTACAAAATACTTCTCTTTAAAAAATATCAACTACACACTAAAAAATACAGATCTAATATAGAACTATCTCTTCATAATTTGGCATTTTAACTATCTCTTCATAAGAAATAATAAAGCCACAGTTTTCTACATCTGCAATTGATAATAATAAAAGATAGTATAAGATAACAATAACTAACATCATATTAAAAATAAACTTCTATACCTAAAAGATTAAAAAAGTTAACATGGATTGATTAAAAAACTGCCCCCCAAGAATGTGACAATGGACAACAGTTCATGTGTATATAAAATATAAATAATAAGATGCATTTTAATAAAAAAAAATAGAAATCTGATGAATAAAAAACCACACTAACCCAATCAACTCTAACAACTATTTAGAAAACACCCCAAAAACTTTCTCAACACACTTCTTTTACATACCACAAACTCAGGAAGCAGATTATGAGACTGAGCAATCTTCTTCAAGAGAATCAACCAAGGACCCATCCTAGGATTTGGCGTCGTCGCCCATCTTGGTCTCCCTCCTTGCGGTCGAGCGTCACCCTCTTTCAAATGGGGAACTCCTAAAAAACAAATCATATTAAAATCTTAGAATATCATATACCCAGTAACAATTAGAAATTGTTGGCTTCAAAACTCAATGGACCTTGTACAGATTGAGCAAAGGAGATCGAGGCTACCTCATCGTGACCTAAACCAACCGACATCATCATTGAATTTGCACCATACGGATTTTGTTGCCTTATATCATCCATTGTTTCTTTACATCACACAACCAAAACCAAAACCAAAACCAAAATCAAATCCGTAAATAAATGCATCCATACTTTACGTGCATACAAATTCAAAAGATAGAGTGCAGGAAGATACATACCTACGGGTGAGGAGCTGAGCAAAGAAAACATTGAGAGGGTTTCAACATTTATAGATGATGTATATTTGTAACTTTATTTAGTAACAAAGAGAGGAAGAGAGAAGCTAAATAAGCTAATCAAAAGATAAAAATGAACATAATCAGGCACCTAAATAACATATTAAAATAAAAATTCCTTAATCTATTCAATTAGTTAATTACGGAAAATAAATATTCCTTAATCTATTCCTTAATTCCTTAAATAATTACGGATTGGGTTGACTTCCGCCGTAGATAGCAAAATAAGAATTACTTTACTCTATCTATTGTTGATTTAAATGACTTAATTTTTTTATTAATTGCTGATTTAATTTACTTAAATGTTTTTATTAATTGTATTATTACTTTTTTATTAATTGTATTATTACTAAAATGCCATTCAATTTGGGCGGGAAAACTCTTGCAGGTACTTATGTTATTATATAGATATAGATATAGATATAGATATAGATAAGCATACAAAATCATATAAAATTCTATCACTTAAAAACTACCCAAAAATAATAAAATAGAAAGCTAGGGACTTACTACAAGGGACTTTAGATCCTCACACTTGAAGAACAAGAAGGAAGAACATCTTCTTTTTTTTTTTTTTTTTTTTTTTTTTTTTTTTTGTCTTTGGAATTCGGCAATGCGAGAAAAGGAAGAAGATGAAGAATTTTTCCATTTCTTCAAAGGGGAGTTTAGGCCAAGCAAGAGCAAGAGTGGGAAGTGAATGATTTTACACTTAGAGCTTTATTAAAAAGGGATGGGTAGAATTAACTAGGTATAATGGATTACTTTAGTATAATAATTATAATATATTGTAACATTTTCCATTAAGTGTAACTATTAAGTGGTGCAAATCAATAGGCCATTTATAGCCATTATGTTGTGGTATTAAACAGAAGTAACGGTTTCCGTTACTTAGCCTATAATGATGGCACGTAGGCTATTTAAGCAATGGTCCTCCCACTGCTCCTGGGACAGAGACACACAAACTACACCATCTAGTTGCTCAGGAGTTAAGTGGTAGACAAAACACTCTATAATTCCTCACAATCCTTCAAGTAATGCTACGGATATGATAACTATGGCTGGAGGTACATGATCCTATTAGCATCCGCAATAAGGTTAGATTATTACAACTTCTATGTGATTGTATATTTATTCTAACATTTGGTATCAGAGCATGTTTAATCTCTGCCTAGTTGTTTGATCTATTATGCAATTTATATATCTATCAAGATTCTATATGTATATAGAAATTTACAGGCATATATATATATATATATATATATATATATACATATGGATTATGGTTGTTTAATGTTTATTTCACTATATATGCATCTAAAAATTCAAGTATATATAAATATATATATATATATATATATATATATATATATATATATTGTTTAACATATGTATGCATATATATAAATTATTTTCGTATGTGTATACATATCTATCCAAATTCCTTTTGGAATATGTTATTAAAAAAAAATTCGAAAATAATTTATATTTGAATCGGGGGGCTGCCGGTGTCTTTACCTTTTCCGGCGGCTTTGGCCACCATTCGGCGGCGGAAACTCCCTTTTTCCGGTGTCTTTGGCCGCCATAAGGCGGCAGATTCTATTAATTAAAAAAAAACAAATAACTAAAAACCTCTTTTTTCTGGTTTGCAATGGCGGCGATGGCGAAGGAAAGAGGGTTCGATGAGACGACGGGGCTGGAAGCCGCGGACGGCGGACGATGCAGTGACGTTGCTGGCTTTCCAAGGTCGCCGCTGCTGCGTCTAGGTTTCGCCGGCGACCGAGGGGATGGTGATGTCGCTGCTCCTCAAGCTCCAGTCGACGGCGAGAGGGATTGGGTGGCATCGCGGTGAGAACGGACGACGGACGTGGCGCTGGTGATGGAGAATTGGCGGCACTCGGGCAACGGTGGTGGGCGGCGGCTACGGCCGGGACTGCTTTCGCCGATCACTCTCCCCTCTCGGACTGGCGGCGCTTGGGCGACGGTGGTGGGCGGCGCTCGGGCGACGGTGGTGGGCGGCGGCTCCGACCGGGACGTCTTCCGTCGATCTCTCACCCCTCTCGGTAAGACAGCAGCTATTTGTTTTTGGCTTTGGTTGTTCAATGAAGCTGCTAGGGTTTTGTTTATTTGGGTCTTTAAGTTATTAAGATGATGGTTTTGGTTTGGGCTAGGTCTGGCCCAATTCGGCCAGACCTGGACCATTATTAAAAAAAATTATTGTTATAATTGGGCCTATTTAGTTGTTTAAGGCATATGGATTTGCTTTAAATAATGAGCTCACTTATTATAATAATAAATGGGCCTTCTCTGACTTTTAGGCTTGCTTAAGTATTTTTCCATCATCATATTTGGATTATTTCTAGCTTAATTGTTCATTTGCTTTTACCCTAATTAATCATTAAATCATTATTCATATTTAGACAAATGATAATTTGTTCTATGAATTTTAATTTAATATTGCGGTATTGCGGTGTGTAATAAATTGCTTGAAGTATTGCATTTTATTTTGAATATATAGGTTAATAATATATTAATATGCATAATACTATCATGCTTTGCATATTTATAATTATTTTATAGTTATACTTATGCATTTAGAAAAGCATGTTTTAAAGGTGTATTTATCATATTATTAGCTTATAAATTCTTTTTGAAATATTATTCATTTTTTTGGATTCATTGTGACCCAAGTAGCTAGTTTGGTTTTCCCTTCAATTTTTGACATACTTTGTCCTCTTGGGTCTTCAAAACCTATTTGAACAAGCTATTTGAGACTTACTGGGTCATTAAAGTATGACTTCCACCATTAAATAATAATATTAGTGGTAATTGAACAAGCTTTTTAGGACCAATTGTTATCATATTAGTATATTGTTGGCAATAAAGGTTAAATTGCTATTTTTTGTGACTAATTGTTGTTATTATGTTAATAACATCAATAAAGTTTTAGTCCAGAACCGCTTTTAATTATGCCTTTATATCTGTTAATAAAAGTTGAAAATTATTAGTTTTTACATTTTTCAACATTTAAAGTTTTTCGGATTTTAATTTTATTAAGTTTTAAAATTTTTCCCGAAAAATATTAAAGGCTTGCGGTTCTAGCAATTTGTTTTTTTCCATTTCAAATCTCCTAATTATTATAATATTATGTGATGATTATGACTATTCATTGAAATTTTTGTCATAATTTGATAATATTTTAATTATGGAGTATGATTTTGTATCGCAATTTGGAAAAGCTTGTGTGTTCGTTTATGACAATTGGATATTGTTTTTAGTCTTGTCATAATTATTTTGATTATGATTTTGAGAATCATATTTTCAAATTCCTTTGAATTTGCTTATCCAAAATTTAGAGTAATAATGATGATATTTTGTAACATTTAATAATAATAATAATAATAATAATTATTATTATTATTATTATTATTACTGAATGTTGTTCGGTTACGATTAAAGTAATTGATTATTCCGTTATTACTACTATGTAATAATTGTTAGAATTATTATAGTAATAACGATTATCGATTTTTGAATCGATGGATCAATGATTTGCACCGTTACTATCATCATTAGTTTTGGATTTTGATAGTATGATTTGAAATCATAATTTTGAAACGATTTGGTTTTTGATCCAAAATATATGTGTTAATAATGATAACATTTTGAAACATTTTATAGTTATTACTATCAAATATCAGGGGTTACGATTGAGGAAATTGATTGTTCAGTTATTACTGTTACATAAGTGTTATTTCAGTAATAACGGTAATCGGTCTTTGAACTAAGGAATCAATATGTCGTAACATTGTTATCATTATTGTTTCTGGTTTGTGATGCCCGCTTTGATTGAGTATGAATACTTGATTCATATTTTTAATGAGTTTGTTTTATGCATATAATTAAATTAAGTGCATAATATTATGATTTAAATTAAGCAATTTGTTTTTGTGAGAATCTATTTTGTAAATGTCAACATATTATATAGTTCTGATATGATTAGAATTTACAATTTTAAGGCTAGTTCTTGTAAAGTTTACTATATGCGTTGCACTATGCTTACTTCCCAGGGGGTCACCCATCCCGTGACTGACGAAAGTCAAGCACGCTTAACCACAGAGTTCTTTGGCTAACTGGTTGCCATATCCTTCCTAAAACCAATTGGTGATAGGTAGGTGGACATTAACCATTTAACCACATCCCTCCATGGTAAGCCACAGCGCCACGTCTCGAATTCAGCAGGGGCTGAACTCGGCCAACCTTGCCGACGCCCAACAATTGGGCATACAAGTTAAAACATTTCAATTGTGAAAAGTATATAGTTATTATAGATTATTATTATTATTCAAATTTTATAATCCTTCAAGTTTTGGATTTATGTCATTATTTGAATAATAATAATAATTTTATAGCTCTTTTAAATTGCTATTATGGTGTACAATTTATTTATGAGCTTATTGAATTTCATGCATAATTGTTCACTAGCATAACATTATGTTTTCTAGTTATGTGATTTTATATATGCCTATAGAAATGCATATGTTAGGAATTAAAAATTCCTTGTTAAGTTGAACTTTATGTGTGGACTTATATACGGTAGTGCATTATGTTTAAGCATCTTAAGACCGTTTATGGTGTCACTTGAGATTAAAAGTCTTTCCATAAGGTGAACTATTAAGATTTAAAAGATTATCCGTCAATTATGCCTTTTGTGTGAGAAAACATGACCAGGGATGATACTTGGAATTGTTTATCACATTGTTGCATAATTGTTTTTAGGCTTTACAGTTGATGCCTAAAATATCAAGATAATCATCTAGTGATCATATAATTTTGATTAATTAAAGAGTAGCCACAGTATTTAATTGAAATTTTGTATGATCGCATACAATTATAAATGTATTGATTGTGATTAATTATATGATATAATGAAATTTAGCCCACATGCAATTTTGTTATGTTCATATGATTAATTAGGGTAAAAACACCAAACTATATATGATCGTAATTTAGCCCACAGGCAATTATGTATCAGAATATAGTTTTGGTGAGTTTTTATCATTATAGATAGGAAAGTCAATTTATTTATTATATGGTTATGAAATAAATTGAGAATTGACATCTTCTATCGTAAAGTTTTGATATATGTACGTATTCAAATAATATTATTTTTGAGGTATTAGTTTGGTTTCTTTTGTGTGTATTTTTTTATGCATTAAAAGGAAATTAGATTAATAGCTTGGCACACTAATATATATTCTTTAATATACATATGTCAAGTGGTCAATACAATTTCATAACTAAAATTTTTGATCACTTTGTGACTAATTACATAAACTATAATAAACTCCTATCGGTAGATTTTATCATAGCTTATGTAAATAGTCAGGATAAGATCAAATCATATTTCTTAATTACCCACAGGGATTGAGAAAAGGAACATGATTTGATAGTTTTATCATAAGCTTGTAGATGGATCTAATTGAATAAAACTTTAGCCCACATGCAAGTTTTATGTCACTAGATTCTTCTATCATTTTGATAATAATTTTATCATAAAATTTAGTTGAGTCTAATTGAATAAAACTTTAGCCCACAGGCAAGTTTTATGTCACTAGAATCTTCTATTTGATTGTCAATCTCAATTGAGTCTAATTGAATAAATCTTTAGCCTACAGGCAAGTTTTATGTCACTAGATTCTTCTGGTTAAATTGATGATCAAGATAAAATTTTATCATACCATTCTTTTTAGAATTTATAACTTAAG
>CP025659.1:4005115-4008525 GCA_003576665.1 Ipomoea trifida | reverse complement strand
TATTGCTCTATGGCATAAAAGTTGGGTTTTCCTTTTTTATTTTGGAGATTATTTATAAGGTGTATGTTTAAAGTTCCATTGTAAGCTTAGACTTATTGTTTTGTCATTTAAAGCCATTGGAATATAGACTACTCAATTACTGTCTTTGGCTAAGGTTAATGAAAATGGAGTGATAGACGTGTCAACTCCGAAAACTTAGTCATCGTAGATAGTATTAAAGATAAGGAGTTGGTCAGATAAAATATTAGCATTTTGCTAATAGTTTCGAATCATTACTTAAGGCATGCTTATAAGAATTTTAAGGATCATACAGGATACATGGAACTAATTATGTGACTATATTGTACGTACATACATTTTGTCACTTCTATATAATATGGATGGTTTCTCATATGGTTATGCGCATATTTATTTGAGAAACATCCTCAAGATTGGACCAAAAATAAACATAGGGTTTATTCATAAAGAACTTGAGTTTGAAATCAAAATGCATGTGATGCATAGTTGGTATTACTCACACTTTAATTTAGAAGACATACCACTATGATTCATGTTTTTTTATTTTAAATGAAGGTTGTGCCAATATGCTTGCACCAAATGGAAAATTATTTCAATTAATATTGTACAAATCAGGCGGTGTAAGTTTGTAAGGCCAAATTTAGCCATTGTGGCAGTAGTTGGTTTTTGATAACTGATTACAAATCAAGAATAAACATAAGGTTTATTCATTAAGTTTTATACCATGTAAGGTACTTAGAGAACAAATTACATTGCAATCATAAGTGGATACTACTCACTTTAAGAGGAACTATCTCTATGGTTCGTGTTTCTTTTGTTTCTTTGAGTTTGCACCAAGTGGGAGAATGTAACATTTTCCATTAAGTGTAACTATTAAGTGGTGCAAATCAATAGGCCATTTATAGCCATTATGTTGTGGTATTAAACAGAAGTAACGGTTTTCGTTACTTATCCTATAATGATGGCACGTAGGCTATTTAAGCAATGGTCCTCCCACTGCTCCTGGGATAGAGACACACAAACTACACCATCTAGTTGCCCAGGAGTTAAGTGGTAGACAAAACACTCTATAATTCCTCACAATCCTTCAAGTAATGCTACGGATATGATAACTATGGCTGGAGGTACATGATCCTATTAGCTTCCGCAATAAGGTTAGATTATTACAACTTCTATGTGATTGTATATTTATTCTATCATATATACCATATATGTAACATACCACTTAATACAATATATAGAAATCTGATCAAGTGTTGACGCGTCTTAACGTGTAAAGAGTGCGATGTTTTTTGGTGATGTGTATATCTGTTACTAGCTACTTTCTCAACCTACCGAAGCACAACGAGTCAACAGTTGACTCCACTGAGGCTCGAACCCACTCCCATCATCCATGTGAGAGTGTTAATCAGGACACCGGATGCCACTTGACCACAAGGTCTTTGGCGCGCGCACACACATATATACTATATAATAAATATATAGTTACTACATGTATCTAATTTGAAATATATCCTATATACATATATACATATATTACACATATATACGTACATACATAAATATACAAATATATAATATATAATTTACTAATTATAAAATATACTTTTGTAATATTGGTACCTATTTGACACTATTGGTTTAGAAGTGACACCAATATCTCAATATTTATGTATCCAAAATAAGGTACTTAAAATAATAATTAAAATATACCCAAAGTAGTATAAATAATTACACCTAGAAATATTTAGGTTCAAAGGTTAAATGAATAACAGGAGAAAGAGTAGTAGGTCTAAAAGAAGTAACATCGGGAGTTCAAAAGAAATAATACCGGGAGGGAAAATCTCGGGTATCACACTCAAAAATACTAGAAACTTCAAGATCAAATCACAATATCAAGATATACCACTACAATAGGTCAAAAATACAAGAATACACATAATATCATACAAGAGTTGGAAAATAGGTTTTATTGGACATAGGGATTACCTTTGGAGCAATCTACTCAACGAATGCCTCCTTCAAGCTTAACCTAGCACATCATCCATTTCATGATCATCTTAGGAGCCCCAAAACCCAACAAAAGATGGAAAAAGAATCATAAGAAAGAGAAAATAAAAAGATAGTTTTCAAAAAAAAAAAATAAAAAGATGAGAAAAGAGAAACAAGATGAGTGCTCATCATGATTCAACTAGGTAGGATATAAAAGATAAGTCTTGGTTGAATTCTTGAAGATGATGAGGGATGAATATTTTGATAGGGTTGGGAATGGAAAATGACGTGACAGGCAATGAGGATGAGAGAGAGTGTTTTCTTATAAAATGCCTTAGTCTTAACTTTTATATAAGTGTATAAGATAGGAGAAGTATATATATATATATATATATATATATATATATATATATATATATGCATACACTTATATATAATCACTAGGTTAGGATGACTTATTAAATGAGCCTTTTAGAATTTTATTTATATATATATATATATATATATATATATATATATATATATATATATATATATATATATATATATATATATATATAGATATATAGATATATGATCGCGTTCAGGTGCGAACTGGCCGCCCAGAAGAGAATTGCGGACGAATCACAGTGCGCCACGTGTCCGAAATGTAGTTGCACCTAACGTTATAACTAGGTGCACTCCATGTTATAACTAGGTGCACATAGGTGTACCCAGGTGCATAAATGTTAACAAGTTAAATTACTTGCACCTGCAAGTGAAAATAGGTGCACACGTGCAAGTAAAATGTATTACAAGTGCAAGTAAATTATACAATGAGCATCAATACTAAGTGCACATAATGTTATAACTAGGTGCACCTATTGCTATAACTAGGTGCACATAGGTTGCAACCAGGTGCATAAATGTTAACAAAGTAAATTACTTGCACAAGTGCAAGAAAAATGTATTGCAGATGCAAGTAAAATGTATTACAGGTGCAAGTGAATTGTACAGTGAGCATCAATACTAAGTGCACCTAATGTTATAACTAGGTGCAACCTATGTTATAACTAGGTGCACTTAGGTTGCACCCAGGTGCATGAATATTAACAAGGTAAATTATTTGCATTTGTAAGTGAAAGTATTTGCGAAAATAGGTGCATGAATATTAATAAGATAAATTACTTGCACTTTTAAGTGAAAATATGTGCGAAAATAGGTGCACTTGTAAGTGAAACTAGGTGCACTTTTAAGTGAAACTAGGTGCACTGGTAAGTGAAACTAGATGCACCAAAGTTCCAGTTATCTACGAAAATGCCACCGCATCATTTTTTAAAAATTACATCTGATTCGTTGATCTGGACACGTGGACGACTGTGGAGCGTTCTCATTTCCTACCTGGGCGAGAGTTCGTACGA
>CP025659.1:3992615-4000115 GCA_003576665.1 Ipomoea trifida | reverse complement strand
GCAATTGAAGATATGTTTTAGATCGATTATGTTTTTCTAATGTTATCCTTATTTGAATTCCAAAAAATAATTGCTTAATTAATAGCTAATGTGTAGATGTACGCATGCGGTGCTGGAACTTTAGAGATTTTATATATCATTATTTAGGATTTTTATAAATTGGGCAAATATGCTCGTTCTCTAGTAACTCAATTATAGGAATCAATTGTTATTCTAACTCATATGTATGGAAGATATATTTTTGTGTAGATATATAGAAATTATTCCATATTGGAAAAAAAAACATAATATCACCGGTTGTATTTACACATTATTGAAACCTCTTTGTAGACAACATTGGTAGTAGCAACACAATCTTGTCCATCCTCGTCTAGAACTCATTAACACTTTCAGGCTATCAGGATGGGTGACTCAGGGGAAAGCCATATACAATTGACCGTGATTAAAAATTGATTTTTTCAGCAATAACCCAACGTGAGTTAGTATTCAGCCATAACTTTTGTTGATAGTCATGGCATATGCAAGCATCAATGGAAATTATTTACGCTGGAACTTGAAGGGCAATCTTGTATCAGAAAGAGTGAGAGACATTCAAGGGATAAGAACTTTGGTTCCTTCATGTGTCCCATTAACTATTCTTGCTTCAACAATATGATCTGTCAATCTTGCGATGATGAGTCGCGCACCATTATAAAGACCAAGAAAATGGTCTATCTTCCACTATAACATAACAGGTGCACCGATCTTTAATTAATGTTAATGAATGATTAAGAAAATCATACAATCTCAAACTATTTAAGAATTTAGGAGTGTGTACTTGTAATAGATTTTCATTAGCTAGTTCTGCCTTACACAAAGAGTTACAACTTAAATATGTTCGTCCTTTTGCAATATTCATGTCGCACATATACTAATTAATTTGATCAACGACATCTAAAGTCGGCGAACGGATCACTAACCTTCCAACTGCAACTCATCAAGCGTGTCATATCTTGAGTTTGAAATTTTTAAAAAATCACTTTTAATGCATGTAATCAAAGCATTGAGTCATAACAATATTGACACTGAAATTTAAATTTTATAATCTACATGTATATATTCTGTGATTTTTTTCCATAAAATTAGTTTTGATAGTCAAATTGTAAAACATATTGATTTTACAAATCACTAAATTTCAAAATGTTTCAGATTCACAGGTATATATAAGTAAAACTCACATCTAAAGTCTAATTTTTTTGTCAATATTTCATACATATAAAGAAAGTCTTTGACTATTGTGAGAAGTTAGTAACCTTGAGTCTAACAGACAACATAAAGTATTGTGTGATAGTAGTAGTAACTTTGAGGTAAGACCATTCAAGCATATAAGCATGTTTCGAGCTTGTTTCTATGCTTTCAAAATTCAAATCACCATACTGGCATCAGGCAACAAACAAAAATATATCAAAATGTATGAATCATATATCTAAATTGTTAATCCAAACTTCACTCCAGATTACCAAATGGAGTGTATGGCTTTTTGGAATGATGCACATCCAAATTGTTGAAATGCGATATCCATAACCGTTGATTGGCATACTACTCATGCTTCATATATAATCAAAATATCTGTTTCTTATGATATTATGATTTATAACATATAAGAATCGACAAATAAACTATAGTATGAGTCTTCCTTGTATGCAGCAAATATCACAAAAATTCAGTATTCTAAAATAAGTGTATAAATGCAATATGTAGATAATTTGCATTGCATTATATATCATTAATTTAATTACTTTTCGATTAGTTATTGCAAGATCTTGAGGTACACTTATATTTTAATTACTTTTTAGTTAGTTATTGCAAGATCTCGTGTGCGCTGACACTTGCAGGCATAAATGTCGTTCAGAAAATTGGTTTTTTTTTTTTTTTTTTTTTTTTTTTTTTTTTTTTTTTACAATTGTAGTAGGAATTGTATTATCATATTTTACAACATTACGCAAAGTTTAATAGTATAGGAGTGTTTTGGGCGGGAAGTTAAAATTGAGAATTTTGTTTTTATTAATAGTATAGATTCCATTGTAGGGAAATATATGTACTGTATTATTACAATTAGTAATTTTAATCTAGAATTGTATTACGAATAGGAATGTAGGGAAGAATATATTTTATTAGGAATTGTATTACCATATTTTACATATTACGCAAACCTTAATAGTATAGGAGTGTTTTGGGCGGGAAGTTAAAATTGAGGATTTTGTTTTTATTAATAGTAATATATATTATATATGTGTGTGTGTGTGTTATGTGTGTATGTACATATAATTATAATATAGAATTAATACCTTCAATGGTCCTTCGAGTATTAGCCATATACTAGTGGTGGTCCCTCGTCTTTAAAACGATCACAAATCGTCCTCCATCTTTTTCAAATTAACCACCCGTGGTCCTCCATTAATTTTTCTGTCAAAAGGGCGTTAAGTGAGAGGGCAAATATGTACTTTCACCATTATTTTCTGGTAAAGATGTACTTTCACCATTATTTTCTTTGTTCCTTACCTTTCTTTCCTCCCAGGTGTTCCTAAGTGAGAGCTAACCTGCTTTAGGCCGCGTTTATGGTTTCTCCTTCAAACAGCCAAGCCAGCCGGAAAAGTAGTTTTTGGTTTCTGCCTTAACCCCCGTCTAGGCAAGACCAATGCCACAAGCAGTTTCTTCGTTCGCCGCCTAAGAACGCCGAAAAATCGTCGGTTGAACTCTGGGAGAGCTTGCGTGCAGCCGATCATCGATCTGATCTGCGATTGATGCGACGACGATGGGAGTACAATCGTATCATTTGTTCTATCATCGGCGGGCTGGATCGTTGTCGCATGCACCGGCAACAAACCTTTGGAAATTGCCAAATTGCCCAGGTGACCGCCGATCGCCGAGTTCAGGCTGGCGATCGATTGGAGATTGCGTAGGGATGTACTGAAAATAGGGATAGCTGTTAGACAGGACTTTTTTGCCCATGTGTCCTGTTTGAACAGAACATTGAGCGATTGAGAGAAGATAATCCTTGGACATACACAACCATGCCTATGCCATGCCATTTTTGTTGAGGGAGCTATTGCTCTTGCAACAGCAACAACATTAAATGGCATTGTATTTGATCTTAGGACATCATTCCTTATTTTCGAAGGCTTGTTCCTTGTTCTTTGGTTGGTGGATGTGTGGAATATACACTAGTCTCTTTCGCCAATCGCTGCAGAAGAAGTATCATCTCAAGAATTCCCCTTGTGACCCCTGCATGGTGTATTGCTGCATGCACTAGCGTACCTTGTGCTAGGAGCATAGAGAGATGAAGGGTCGAATATCAGATAACGTTGTTATGCCAATGACGATTGTCAATCCTCCACCTATCCAAGAAATGACTGCTTTTGGCGACAACCAAGAATCTGCTCCGTCCTCCACAAATGCCCTTGGGCATACGAACCTCGAGATGCATGCTTTGTGAAGCTTCCTACTCTCAGAGTCTCATCAGGAAGTACTCAATTGAAAGATTCAAATATACTTTAAAAGATTGATGGTGGATGATTTGCTCCTTTGGTGGTATATAGATGGGGAACTATTTGTTGTTACTGGAGATTGGATAAAGTATAGTTCAAATTAAATAAAAAAAAAAAAAACTTTTTTGCAGTAGAGTTTCAAAAATTGTTTTCAATATCGTACAGAACCTTATTTACTCCACCGCGGCCGCCAACTTTTTCGTCACTTTTTCGTCTCTTCTTGCACCACTGTGCACTCTCCATTTGCTTGTCAACAAGCGCGGTTCTTTCTTGAGGTGGAAGTGGAGAAGGAGGAGGTCATGGCGGTGGCTGCCATGTTGCCAGAATATTATTGTTGGTTGATGGGCGGGAGACTCTGTGGGAAGAGAGGTCAACTTAGAAGGAACAAAGAAAATAATGGTGAAAGTATACTTTTCCCCTCTCAGTTAACTCCCTTTTGACGGAAAAATTAGCGGAGGACCACGAGTGGTTAATTTGAAAAAGATTGAAGATGATTCATGGTCGTTTTAAAGACGATGTATCACCGCTGGTATATCGCTAATACTCGGAGGACCATTGAATGTATTAATTCTTATAATATATAATATATGTTATGTATGTATTATATATTATAGTATGGGAAGATTATATATATATATATATTGATAGGATAGAGATAGAGGTTGATTGATTGTAATCTCTTAGGAGTTACACAATCAAGTTTTAAATCAAACCATTTTCCTTATTCTCCTTGATCAATCATTTAAAGACATGATGATCATTCATTGAAGACTTTTTTTTTTTTTTTTTGAAAACCTCATTGAAGACTTGATCATATTGCATTTTCTTTTTCCTTCCTCCCTTGGCCGAATTCTTCTTCTAAAAAAAAAAAAAATTCTTCTTAATTTATCCTTCAATTTTAGGAGCTTTGTTTTGGGTGGTAAGTTCTTCCTTTAAGTGATTTGTTTATCATATATTAATGTAGGATTTCTATCTTATATGAATATTTTTGTGTGTTATTGTGTGTTGGTAATATGATGATGGTGTTGAACTAGGATCTCCTACTCGTGGTTAAAAGGTTGAGGAAAGGGATTTCATCATTCCATGCAAGTGAAAAATTTTACCCCATGCCTTGCCCTTATTCTTTGTGTGTTTTAAGTAGTGTGTATTTGAGAAGTGTATATTTACACTCAGCAAAATTTTGTATATGGAGTAGTTGTATTCCATTACTTGAATTTTGTATGTGAAATATTTGATTTGTATGGTATACAAGTATATCTCATGTTTTTTAATGCATGTACGTGTATATATTATGAGCTATATATATATGGAGTATCATTGTGATTAGTGTATGTATGTAGTGTGTACTATGTACATATGTTTAGTAAAATTCATTTTTGTGCGTAAAAATGGAATAGTATTTTATTAAAAAAAAAAATCTTTTATGTACAGTACTTTCTGGTTACCTCCACTGAGGATTGAACCCACTCCTCCCATCGTCCATGTAGGAATGTTAACCGAGACACCAGGTGCCACTAGACCACAAGGTCATTGGCATATGTGTGTATATATATATATATATATATATATATATATATATATATATATAATTAGTACAATATATGTATGTATATCTAAAAACATAATAAGTCTCAATCAAGGTTATATCCTTGATTTATGTCCCTCTTTTTGGATGCTAATAAATGTGTACATTTTATTTTAAATGTTGTACACTTCAATGTTATTAGACAAAATTGTCCCTACTACATTATTGTTATACAAAACTACCCTTACACCGTTATAACACCGTTAGTTTTAACTCCATCATTATTACCCTACACCTATATCTATCATATCTTTTTCCTATTATTTAATTGTCATTTTATTTAAATTATTAATTTCTATTAAATGGTTGATTATATTTTAATTAAATTTATATGAATGGTAAATCATATATGTGTGTATAAAATACATATATTATTTTTGTATATATAATTTGAATTATACATTTTAATTATTTTTATTTATTAATATTTTAATATTGGGCATAAGTTTTCATGGATCGCGCGTACAAAATACTAGTAGTATTATACGTGTGAATTTTAATGAAATATTATAATAATAAAAAGGATAAAGTGTCATCCCGCACCATGAACTATATTGGATTATTCATGCCGCACCTTAAATTTTCATAACGTCCATTTTGATACACAAATCATTAATTTTTTTTCATCTAGCAATTTTTACAGCTTACCTACAAGTTATAGGCAATCTATGCTGACTTTGACTTTTTTTTTTTTGTTTTTTTTTTTTTTGAATTTTTTTGTTTTCTTCTAAACCTTTTCCAGTCCAACAACCGGTACCGGAACCGTAAAACAATAATTTTTTTTTTATATTTAGGCATTTAGCTACTGGCAGTAGCTAAATATATATATTTAAAAAATTATATTTAGCTACTGCCCGTAGGCCGTAGCCAAAATAATAATTAAAAAAATTTATAATATGTTTTTATAATAACAATTGAATCAGAACTTTTTATAATATGTTTTTACAATAACAATTGAAACAAAACAAATAATTACATATACTAAAAGAGAAAAGAAAAAAAAATTCCAATTGAATCGGAACCGGAACCTTTATATAAGGTTCCGGTTCTAGTTTGTGTAACCTTGGAACGGTGAACCGGCGGTTCCGAACCAGAACGAACCGCGGTCACCCCTAGGCATGTCGTCGGTGGGCTCGATGCACGTTGCCGCAAGGGAGGGGAGGAGCAGTGGATTGTGGAAGGGCTGTTGTAATTTGGTCTAGTGAGCACTGATCCGGGTGAAGACACAGGGGAGGGCAGCTTGAGGCGTTGATTTTTGGGGTTTACTTAAAAATTTTGAGTTGACTTAAAAAGAAGATCCACATAAGCTAATTACATGTGCCATGTGATCATAGTAACCTGATAACTTGTGAAAAATGCTAGATGAAAAAAAATTAATGGTTTGTGTATCGAAATGGACGTTATGAAAGTTCAAGGTGCAGCATGAATAATCTAATATAGTTCATGGTGCGGAATGACACTTTAGCCTAATAAAAATAAAATATGTGTAATTTATGTTCATAATGTATTTAAGTGAGGTACTTTTCTATTTATGTGGAGAAAATTGACATTTTGGTCCAGTGACTATTGGAGTTGTGTTAATTGCTATCTGCGACTTTCAAAAATGTTAATTGCGTATCTTGACTATGCATTTTTTTTTTATCAATTTTGGTCACGCCGGCCAATTTACCAGCCAATTGTGACCAAAAAAATGAATAGGCCAAACAATGAGGGTGTTTTAGTTATTTTACTTTTATCTTCTTTCTTCTCCGACTTGAAGCTGTTGCCGCCGTTGACTTGAAGCAATGGTTCGGCAACGTTAATTGGTTCTCCGTTCGGCAATGGTTATCTTCTTGGGACAGGGAACACTAACCTAAAATCAATTTCTCTTCATTATCTTCACAGAACGTCCATTAGATCATCATAGCCAGAAAGAGAATTTGAATATTCTCCCTAATTAGGATGGCAACGGGGCAGGGCGGGGACGGGAAGTATACTTCCCGTCCCCGTCCCCGCTACCCCGTCCCCATCCCCGTCCCCGACGGGGACTTGAAAAAGTTCCCCATCCCCGTTCCCGCGGGGATTTAGCAGGGACGGGGAATCCCCATCCCCGATCAAACCCATAGTCAAAATGTAAAATTAATATTTTTTAAAAAAGAAAAAATTGTATCTCATATGTCAACAAATACATCATACATCACATTACTTTAAACAAATACAAAGTTATTAAAATTAAAATTAAAATTAAACACCAAGCATATGGAAATTAACATAATTAATACATTATTATATGACAATTACTCGTAATTCCTAATACACGTACAATGTGTGCATATGGCATTAAGATATAAATTAAACACAGTGTGTGCAGCAGTGTATAACTCATAATTCCTAGTATGTGTGTGTGTG
>CP025659.1:3954275-3992413 GCA_003576665.1 Ipomoea trifida | reverse complement strand
GGGGAGGGGTATCCCCGTCCCCGACGGGGAATTTGTGAAATTTCCCGTCCCCGTCCCCGATCCCCGAAATTTTTTCCCATCCCCGTCCTCGTCCCCGACGGGGACGGGGCACATTGCCATCCCTATCTCTAATTGTTGCGCACTCATGTGTGAATTGGTTATATTAGGAACCTCCCCCATCATTTTTCTTGTTTGAATTAACAACGAATGATAAAAGCAAGTGATGTGTAAAATGGTGAGTGTAAATATGTGGGTGTAATGTCGTTTCGCTGAGGATTGGGGCTATGGCACGTATTTATGTGAATTAAGAAATTCTAGGCACCAGAGTATGAGAATAAACTAGAATCCAAGTAAATAAGACTGAGATATGGAAGGAAAAAGGAAAGCAGATTATTATGGGAATAAATTTTATGATAAAGGAATGTGTCAGATTAGGGGAATTGCAATCTTGATGTTCTAACGAACTCAGAATTAGGGAAAGAAGAATTAACCAAGGGATTTATGGGCAATGTGCACAAGAATTCAATTCAGCTACTTTCGTAATCAATAAATAGAATTAGGCTAGGATTGCCCCACTTTCGTGATGCATCAATCTTAGTCTTAAGCACCTAAGCATTGTAAGCCCCCAAATTACCACTATTCTCATAGTAGGAAAAATTGGGTTGAAATTGGTAAGGCTCGAGCTCTTCACCCAACTTTCGTTGTAATGAATCCCTCTCCTAAACTAGTAATCAATTGTGGCCATCAATTAATAACAAGTAGAAATTAATCCCCAATTCAACATAAACCCTAGGTAAATAATTCAATCCCTTTATACAATAATCACAAATTGAACATCAAGATTAACAATAGATCCCTAATCTAAACTCATAATCGAACTACTCACTATCCATAATGGAATGCAACAAACTGACAATATTTAAATTCATAAGCATGGTAGATAAATTATAAAGAGATAAAAGGAATAAGAAAACTTATTGATTGAAGACCAAACTCTTGGAGTTTCCTCCGTACACTCTTGCTTGAAAAAGAACACAACACTAAAACTAAAATATGAAAACTAGAATGGGAGGAGATAGAAGGAATTGGTGAGGAATGGTGTGTTTCTCCTGCAAAGAAGAGCTCTATTTATACTTGTTCATGAGGAGGCAAAGCATGATGGGTAGTGGTTGGGAAATTGGAAAAGTGAGGTGCCCACAACATGGTGTATAATGCATATGAGTGTTGAAGGCACATGGAGTCCATGTTCTACCAGATCTGGAGTTTATGGCCTGAATCATAGATGAAGCTCTTGAAGTCTTCTTTTCAATGCCGTTTGAATCATCCCATTTGGATATTCCTATAATGAGATATGATCAAAATACCGAGCAGTGGTTAGATTAGGGCGAAATCTGGAACTTCGACCTCAAGGCTGCTTTTGACCATTTTTCAGTCAGAATTACAAAATTTGTATCTCTGGAAAAGTTGTAGTCCTTGAAGTCTTCTTTCTAATGGTTTAAGAATCACTTAATTTGGACATTCCTAGACTGAGATATTGTAGAATTACCAAACAGTGGATAAATTGTGCGTAAATTTCAGCTTATTATTATTTTGCTCCACTTTTGCCTTGGTTTGTCCTTGTTGGGATCAAGACCATTAAAAATACCATTCTTTTGACTCCATTATTGGCTGATCTTAAAAATGGACCTAATCTTCTTTGCTTTTGTCTTCCACTTTAATTCATCATCATCCATCTTCTAACTTTTGTTTTTGTCCCTTCATGATTGTTTACATCTTCATGATTTTCCTGATATTTCCACGTACAAGCTATTAAAAACATTAGGATGACTCATTAAAGATGAATATTATAAATTAAACTTAGGTTTTCTCTAAATCATCCAATTAAATGCAATATGACCTAATTTTCTTTACTTTATTCCAAATAAGGTGATTGTTGCAAACATTAATCAAAGTAAAGAAAATTAAGGTTATATTGAACACAATTTATACAATCTAGTGGACAAATAAGCTTAAATATGTGGATTAAATATGATCAAATATGCACTTATCAGCAAGCAAGCACGCATTGAGTACTCACCGCATAAGTATGGAAATTAAGGATCCAGATCCGATCCTTCCAGAATGATTTCTGCCGACATTAGCGCTATTTCGATTTGTAGAGCAGCGATGTAACCCCTCGGTTTTTACGACAAAGTTAAGATTCGAGAATAGCTATATAAATTTTTTTTTAAGCTATGACACTTAAGAGAAGACTGTTCGGTGCTTGAAATAATTTTTCGTTTAAGGATTAATTATCGATAAGCTGCGAACTACGTATCGGTTACGAACCGAGAAAATTTTAGGGACATGGATTCAATTCGGATTTTTCAGAAATTGGAATTATTGAGTATCATACGATTAGGCCTGAATTTTAATTGGTTCAAGAGAATTTCTAAATGGACCGTAAGGGATAAATTGTTACGGACTCTGAACATAAATTTAACGGATTATCGAAAAATTTCCAAAATTAGTGATTTGCGACGGGAATATTTTTACGATAATTTTGGTATTAGAATTTTCCCGAATTAAGTTATAATCCTCCGAACATTCATCTGATTTAAGCTTAAACTGGTCAATTAAACTAATGTCTTCACAAGGGATTAATAGGGTGTTGACATGTGGCATTACAATCCTAGAACTAAGATTTGATCTTGATTGTAGCATTTAATGAGGCATGGTGGCTTGTACTTGATTTCTTGATCTTCAAGTGTAATCTAACCTAATCACTCACCTCACTCCCTCACTCTCTCTCTCCCATTCGGATTTACACTAAGAAGAAGGAAGAAAAGTCTAGTCTAGCAAATGTGATCATCTCCCTCTTCTCTCCACTCCAATTTTCGAAAATACACTAAAGTAGAGGAAGGAAGAAATTTCCTAAGTCTTGCTCTTGTGATCTAAGGTTCCTATTCACTTACTTCCCAACTCAAGTGACCAAGTCTAGGTAAGACTTTAAGTTTTAATGGTTCAATCATCTCTAGCATTTAAGTGTGATGTTTAATACAAGAAAAATGTTGTCGTTATGGTGACATTTCTTTAGGATTTTTGGAGAAAAATTCCAAGGAAGCACACTCAACTTTACGGTTTAGAAATCTTCTACGGAGGTAAGGATTCCCTTAAGTCGGTTCAATCGCTTGGAAATAGGCAAATGCTAGGAAAATTGCATGCTTAGAATTTTGTTCATGAAAAATGTGGGTTACACTTTAGATCTATAAGTTGGCTCCAAAGTTCTTGAATTTAATCTTGATAAATTTTATTGTACGTGTTTATAATCATTTCTATGCATGTATATGTTGTTTGGGGTCCATATATGCTTATGTTTGTGAAAAAGGTGGAAGATCGGGGCGTTACAACCCCGAACTTGCGGCCCGAAGTGGGTAGGAAACGGGCGGACGCGACAGTGGACGCGCGTCCACCGCGCGCCCTTGCGAAAACGCCATACGGCGCCTCGGCCGAGAGGCTGGACGCCGCACGGATGCGCGCGTCCGCTGCGCGTCCGTGGGCGCCCAGTCTCGGCGCGAGAGGCCGAACCCGCGGACGCGGTCCGGACGCCGCGTCCGCAGGCGCGGACATTTGCGAGTCCGCGCGACGCGGACTCGATTCGACTTATTCCCGACCCGGTTTTTCCCCGATGCTTTTAGGCTTAAGTGTTGTTATATTTTGAGAGCCTACGGGCATCCGGGTGGGTGTTTTTGAAGCCAAAATATTATACTTAAATATTTTACGATTTTGGGAAATAACTATGTTTTGAAAATTATTATGACTCTATGCTTGGATATTTTGGTATGTGTTTAACACTAACTAAAGGTGGATGTGTTTTGTACCCCACCGTGAGTTAGACGTGGATGTGTTTCGTACCCCACGTGAAATTTGGAAAGGTGGATGTGTTGTGTACCCCACCGAGATCTAATAGTGGATGTGTTTCGTACCCCACTTATGAATTTAAAGGTGGATGTGTTTCGTACCCCACCGTGAACTAATCGTGGATGTGTTTTGTACCCCACGTGAGAATTGGAAGTTGGATGTGTTGTGTACCCCACCGAGATCTAATAGTGGATGTGTTTCGTACCCCACTTATGAGTAAGACGAGAATTGTGTACCTTGGGTGATGTGTAAGAGCTAACTACCGGGTGAATTAATGACTGAGTTAATTGCTCTAATTATTGAAATAAAGTGAAATTACTTGTTGATTATATTGTTTGCAGGTTGATTGCGATTGTGGGTAATATTGTCTTACCTTGTTCTTATTGAATAATTATTTTGAAAACCTTTGTTTATTTTCGAGTGATCATGGATATCCTTACTTAGCCGTCGTGCTAACTACACTTCATTGTGTCATCTATTAGATGCAGTCTAGCGTGAGCTCTGGATAGGATGGAAGTCGAGGTTGAAGACTACTATGTCCTAGAATAGACACCCTGGAGGATTATTTCCATATGTACATATCTGGATATTGATATAGTTATTTGAGGTTGTAAGTTTAGCCTTAGCGTTTGGGTATAGGAAAGATACCTAAGCGTAGCGGTAACACCCAGTTTTCTGCTGGTTAGACGCTTCCGCAATGTATTATATTTTAAGGATTTTGTAATAAATCCAAGTTGTGAAAATTGGGGTGTTACAAGCGAAGTGCATGACAATAAGGAGTCGGGGCGTGCACCAGAGAAACTTTGACATTAGGCGTAGCAGTACTGGTAGGCGCTCTTACGAAGAGGGGTGCAGTCGTGAAAGCTATCTGCGATTGTAGCGCCACCGTAGAAGACAAGGCGGTAGCTTCAAGTCGGCGGCGGCACAAATTGAATGGAGAAGACGACGGCGGTAACTTCAGGTCGGAGAGGAAAGAAGATAAAGTAAAATGACTAAAACACCCTTATTGTTTGGCCTATTAATTTTTTCAAGCCACAATTGGCCGGTAAATTGGCCGGCGTGACCAAAATTGATAAAAAATGCATAGTCAAGGTACGCAATTAACATTTTTGAAAGTCGCGGATAACAATTAACACTACTCCAATAATCACTGGACCAAAATGGCAATTTTCTCATTTATGTGAGATGTGTAGTATCCCTTTTTGTATAGAAAATGTATTAGTGACAAATTTGTATAATTTGATCAAAATATGAATTTTGTCCTATTTTAGTGGAGAGATGAATTTTCTAAAATTCAATCAAGAGTTTGTTTATTTGCATGCATTTATTTTTGTGAGATTTATTTAAGGTCCAAATCATGATTTTTATTTTATAAAATTATTAAGATGTTTATATCAAATTTTATGTTAATGGAGTATTTTCAAAACCTATGGAAGTTATGGTTGAGATTGTGGTAATATGAGCATGTAAACGTAAATGTTTTATGATGTGTTGTGGAGTGTGTACTTTATTCTTGAAGAAGTGAATTTGGAGTCTAAGGGGGCCATGTTTTAAAATTATGAATCATTTTATTTACTTATGGAAAAAAAAAATATTTTTGAGGTACTCAATACTAGTAATGTCTCATGCGATGCACGGGCTAAATATTTAAAATATTAAAAGTATACTATGTTAAAAAAATTTTATTAATGTTATTAAATTTTATATATAAAAATAAACTATGAGGATTACTCATTATAAAATTTTGTTATTTAACAACAAAACTAAAATTCGATGATAAAATAAAATGAATACTGTCTTACACGATCGTTTAATGAAACACAACTTTTAATTTTATATATATATATATATATATATATATATATATATATATGTATGTATGTATGTATGTATGTATGTATGTATGTATGTATGTATGTATGTATGTATGTATGTATGTATGTATGTATGTATGTATGTATGTATGTATGTATGTAATTAACGACACCCGGTGGCACTCCCATATGGAGAGGAATGAATTTGAACTTCGGTGGAGGCGATATTGACTCTTTGTGTTTCAATAAGTTGAGAAAATAATTATGAAAAAAATACTACATTTATAACAGATTCAATAGTACTCAAAAAATATACAATTAATAGTGTACTGTGAGTATTTTGTTATTTTCTACATCAATGGACTATAAATAAATTTCATTAAATGATATAATAAAAATCACAAAAACATTCTTAATTGACATTTTAAAATAAAAATTAAAAACATATAAAATATATCTTTTTTAATTCTACTAAACCTGGCCAAAACTTTACATATATTAATACATTCATTTTTTCCTTCTTTTTTTTTTTTTTTTTTTTTTTCATCTGCGAAGGCGACGCCTTTTGCTGCTAGAAGCGAAGATCAAGAATCCATGAAACCTGAAGTTAAGAAGTTCTTCCTCTCTGCCTCGATTTTTTTTTATAGATCTTTTTTTTTTTTTAATCTATGAATATGTTTATAATCTATACTAATTTCTGGAATATAAAGTTTAAAATTTCATCTTTCAAGCTGTGTTTGTTGAATTTTGTTCAGAAAAGTATAGATCTAAGTTTTAAGTATAATGTTGAACTTCTAAAATTTATATATTACAGATTTACAGAGCTATATACTTTTTTTTTTCTTTTCAATTTCTCTATTTTACAGAGCTGTATACTAAGTTTTTTTTTGCAACTTACCTTTTCAAAAATCTTATTGTCCTCCGTATGCTACCTTCGATGACCTGAACAGCTCAAAAACCCAGATCTTACATGCATGGGTTCGATCTGGCCTTACATGCACGGAAGAAGAAATACCCAAAATATGATATTGAAGTTCATCCATTTTAAAAATTCGTAGATTCATAGATATATGTATCAAGATATAGGATTAAAAATAGTTTAGAGTCATTTTATTTGGGTATATTTATCAATGAAATACTATTATCAATATCAGGGCCCCCAATTTTTGGGGGCCCCTATTTAAAAAAAAAAAAATTTGTATGTATATATAGTATATAAGCGCAATTGCGCAAGACACCACAAGTCCACAAGCATTCAAATCCCACAAATATTATGTAATCTTTTTCCTTATGTGCACACAATTCTATGTATTTATATATACATTACATAAATAGTATTAGGAATCCTTTTTTCCTTCTGCACCATTACTCTCATTAGGCAACTATCTACCATCATGCTCATCTTGAAATTTTATTGCATGAGTTTTGTGAACTTATCACATAAGGATGGATTTGTGCTTCTAAAGATGATATCGTCGACGTAGATTTACACCTATAGAATGTGTTCACCATCCTTGATTTGGAAGAGGGTTTTGTCGACTTGTCCATTCATGAATCCACAATTAATAAGGAAACACGAGATGGTGTCGTACCAAGCTATTGACGCTTGCTTTAGTCCATACAAGGCCTTTTTCAGCTTGTAGACCTTATCCATACCCAAATTCGTTTGGAACCCTAGAGGTTGCTCTATGTATACTTTTTCTTCCAACAAACCTTTGAGAAAGACACTCTTCACAACCATTCAGAAGACTTTGAAGTCCTTATACGCGGCATATGTTAAGAAAACACGAATCACCTCTATTCTAGCTACGGGTGCGAATGTCCCATCAAAATCGATCCCTTCTTCTTGACAGTGGCCCTTAGCAATGAGATGAGCCTTGTTCCTAACAATGACTCCTCGTTCATCCATTTTGTTCTTAAAGACCCATTTCGTCCCATAACATTTTTTTGCGAAGTCTAGGAACTAGCTCATATACATCGTTCATTTCGAACTGATGGAGCTCTTCCTACATGGTTATAACCCAATCTGGATCACTGAGTGTTTCTTCCACAATCTTAAGCTCAATTTGTGAAAGAAAGCAAGCCATCCTGCATTTACGAATGGATGCACGTGTCCTTACTCTTTGCCTTATGTCTCCAATCACTTGATCTTGAGGGTGATCTCTCAGTTACCTCAAATCTAGTTGACAAGTTGTTGGAGGAGCACCTTCATCCACTTCATTTACATTCGTCACAGCTTCGACCTCTATCTGCTTGGGTAGATAAATCTGGGTAGGCAACTGAATAGAGAACTCTTCCGGCTCAGATTTGACATCTTGGATGCTTTCGGCTTCAATATCTACTCGTTCTACCTCTTCTAAAATTATGCTCGGCTCAGACTATTCCATTCGAATGTTTAGTATGTATATCTCCTCAGATAGCTTTCCAACATCTCAGTTGACGATACCTTCATCGAATACTACATAGATGGATTCTTCTACCACCATGGTCTTCTTCTTAAGTACACGAAAAGCTTTGTTGACGGCTGAATAACCCATAAAAATTCCTTCGTTAGCTACTTAGCTCTCTCGTCAAAAGCCTTGAGATGTGTTTTTCTGTTGTTGTGGAAAAACAGTTGTTACCGGAAGTATGAAAGTAGCTTACAACTGGTTTCTTGCCTTTCCATAACTTGTAGGGAGTCACCCCATGAGCTTTGTTGATTATGGATCGATTCTGGGTGTAGCACGCTGTGTTAACAACTTCAACCCAAAACCTTTTTGGCAAGCCGGAAAATGGGATCATTGTCCTTGCGGCTTCTTTGAGTGTACGATTCCTCCTTTCAGCTACTCCATTCTGCTGTGGAGTCCTAGCTGCTAAAAGTTGATGGAAGATACCAGATTGACCACAAAAATTTTGAATTACTTGGTTGACAAACTCGATGCCTTGATCTTGATGATGCTTGTTCCCTTCTTAGTTTGCAACTACTTTAACAACTCCGGTAGCATCCTTTCCGTCTCCTTCTTTTTCCTTAAGAACAACATCCAAGTATACCGAGTGTAGTCGCCTAATACCACTAGCATATACATACTTTCGACCACATAAGCTGCCTAGGTCAATTGGACCGAATAAATCCATGTGCAGTAGACTCAAATGTCTAGAATTTGTGTCACATGATTTTGATTTAAACGAAGATTTCATTTGTTTCCCCCTTTGACAAGCTTCGCAAATATTCTCCTTGTTGAAAGTCATGTTTGGTAATCCATCTACCAAAGCTCCTCTAGCTAGCTTATTAATGGCCTTGAAGTTGAGATGATTGATGATGATGTATAATGATGAGTGTAAAAAGAGGGTATAAATGTCGTTCCGCTGAGGATTGGGGCTATGACACGTAATTGTGTGAATTAAGAATACTAGGCACTAGAGTATGTGAATCAACTAGAATCCAAACAACTAATAACTGAATGATGGAAAATAAAAGAAATAAATTGACTAAGGAATTAACTGTATGATAAGGGAATGTGTCAGATTAGGGGAATTGTAATCTTGATGTTCTAACAATCTCAGAATTAGGGAATGAATAATTAACCTAGGGATTTATTGGCAATGCACTCAAGAATTCAAGAAGCTACTTTCGTAATCAATAACAAGAATTAGGCTAAGATTGCCCCACTTTCGCGATGCATCAATCATAACCTTAAACACAAAAGCATTATAAGCCCCCAAATTACCCCTATTCTCATAGTAGGAAAATTAGGTTGAAATTGGTAAGGCTCGAGGTCTCTATCCAACTTTCGTTGTAATGAATCCCTCTCTTAAACTAGCAATTAATTGTGACCATCAATCAATAACAAGCACTAGTACAAAATAGAGAATAGAATTATGACTTCAGACTACCCTTCTTCAAACAAGGGTAGTGTATTGTTAAAAAAAAGGGCAGTGGCATATTTGTAAATAAATGAACAAGAAACAACTACCCTTCTAAAAAACAAGGGTAGCGGATACATATTACTTTATGTATCCGCTGCCCTTTCTAAAAGAAAAGGAAGCGGAAATAATTTCAATTAAAAGAGAAAAAGAAAAATCAAAATTAAAAACAAAAAGAAAAACAAAATTAATCCCAGGTCTGTGAATTGAAACGAAATAAGGGCATACATCCAAGCATCCAGCGCAGCAGTCGTTCGCCTCTGCCTCCAACGCACACCGCCCGTTCACTTCCCACGCACACACCGCCGGCGACTCCAACGCGACTCACACCGCCGGCGACCTCACCTCTGCCGTTCACCTCCCACGTCGTCCCCTTCACCTCTGCCGTAAATGTTTAGGGTACGAAGTGGGAAACGATCTGGATCTCAATCTCACCATTGTCGCCATCTCTTTCTCCGCCCTCGCCGCTGCTCACCTAGCCGACGGTCACATTCTGCGCTGCTCACCTAGCCGCCGGTCGCCGTCGCCGCTACTTGCCTAGCCGCTGGAAGCAACCTCCGCTGCTCCTCGCCGCCGGTCGCCCTCCCCCTGCTCCTCGCCGTTTCTCATCGTCTCAGGTATGGAAGTTTGGTTGAGTTTTCCCCGTTTTTGGTTGAGTTTTACTGAGCAATCGGTTCTTAAAGATGGTCAACCGCCGGTCTCCCTCCCCCTGCTCCTCGCCGTTTCTCATCATTGTTTCCCATAATGTCAAAAAGATATAATGTCATCTTGTATTCCTTTCTTTTATATAACCTTGAAATATTCATAAGATCTGATTAGTAATCATACTTTGCAGCAAAATATACTTGCTTATTGTGTCTTTTTTCACATATGTGTTTGTCACCAAATGGAAGGACTTATTTCCTCAACTGGAATTAAGGATTCCTCTTTCATTTCAATCACGTGTCATTTGTTGTGCATCAATGGAATTCTTCAAGCATATCTCACCTGGAGACAAAATAAGTGTAAGCTAGTGACTAATTTACTTTGCACATGTCTATGTCTTACTGACCTAGCAATGGAATTTAGGATAGTGTGTTTAATATATGCTCTTCTAGTGCTCCTATATATAAGTAATCCCTTGCGTGATAACACATGATTTATTTACTAGTCTTTTGGATTATCAAGTATCTCTTTCAAAAATGGTCCTTTGAACATAATTTATTTTTCTCTACATAGGTTTACTATTTTTCTTCTGTGTTCAGATTGTTATTCTTTAAAATGCTTTGAAGTGCCATGTTCTGTAATTTTTCGTCTGGTATATTAATAAGTTAAAGGCTTGAGGCTTTTTAGTGCATGATTTCCTTATATAAAGCATGCTAAGTTTTCACCATGTATGCTGTTGGATTAGGCTCGTCAAAACTTTTTCATGCCTTTGCGACAGAGGATTTAGCTTTATATTTTCTCTCGAATTCTATGGGTCTGTCCTTTCATGTATTTATTAAATTAAACCTGTAGCCTATTGGCGTAGTTTGATACAGCGTCCACTTGCTCAAGGAGATGAGAACAGGATTATGCGGCTACAGGTCAGCAAATCTCATGCCATCTTTTTGTTGGAATTTAGGTCTTCCTTCTGCTCTTTTGTGTGTGAAGCTTTACATTTTATGCTTTATGAAATTAAAAGGTGATAATTTCTTTGGTAGGATTATTTATTAATTTATGCTTTATGCGGTAGCATCCATCATAACTACGATTTGCTTCTTCGCCATAGGCTGCATATAGTGGGAGAAGTTCGATTGCTCGTTATGCACACAGATGGTAGCCTCTGAAGGGGCGAGAGACACCGGGGCAGTGGCAAGTGCTCGAGCTGCAGAAATTTATGGCCTCGATGTACTTGCAGAGCACATTCAAGTAACAACATTTGCCAATCATCAATATATGTATTATGATAGACAGATTTTGCAGTTGTCTTTGTTTGCTAATACCATGTCTAAAAACCACTTGTTAGGATAACTCGGACAATGTTACCTGGTTTTTGATACTTGCAAGAGAACCGATGATCCCCAGAACAGATAGGCTACATAAGGTAACCTGATCTTCTTTCTGCTACCCCCACGCCCTTCTGTCACGATAAAATTATCTGATTTTCAATGTAGACTAGCATCGTTTTCACCTTAGAAGAAGGACCTGGAGTTCTATTCAAAGCCTTAGCCTGCTTCTCCCTCAGAGACATTAATTTGTCTAAGGTAATTTCTAGAGCCATGAGCACAACATGCTTTGAGACATTTACAGGTCAACTTGTTATTATGGTCTGATCACTGAAATCAGCAGAAAACCAAGAATTCCTTTTATACACCACTCCTTTTAGAATTCCTTCTAGCTGTTGTTTATAGCCTTAGGTACTCTGTGAACTTTGTCATTTTCTATTTAAGGTTGAGATCATTATACATTTGTCATATTTTTTAGATAAGCATATTACATTCATTGAGTTTTTTTTTATTTGTGTTTTTTTGAATGTTTAGTTCTTATTACCATATACTCCGTATTTAATTTGTCCAGCTTCCTAGAATTTGCTTCAATTTAAAATTTTATTCATATATGTTTATTATGCTTTGCAATTAAATAGAACTATTTATAGTTCAATTATATTTTATTAATTAACATATTTAATAATTTGATTAATTAAGATATTTTGTAGGTATTTGAAATCAATTCGTACTCTACCAACGAAATTGAAGAAATTCGAGAATATTGGGCAAAATACTTCTTGGAAGAGTGCTTGTAACTTGTTTTTAGATTAAGTATTATATTTTGTTTATAACTTATTATTGTGTTGAAAGTATTTGCTTGGATTATTTTATGATCTTGAGATTATTATATTGCATTGCATGTGTTAAAAGTAGTGTATGTGATATTATGTTGATGGTTACTATTGTGTTTAAAATATTGAGTTGATGATTAGCATTGGGTTGATGGTTAATTTATGAGTATGATTTTGTTCAGGATTTTTAAAATAATTTGAAAATTTAAAAACTAATAATTTAATTTTAAAAATAAAATAAATAATCCGCTACCCTTCCTAGGAAAGAAGGGTAGCGGAATAAAAAAAAACAAAAAAAGAATCCGCTACCCTTCTGCGGAAAGAAGGGTAGCGGATAGGCTATCATCCGCTACCCTTTCTAGAAGGGTAGCGGAAAGCCGGAGGCTATCAGCGACCTTGGCATCCGCTACCCTTGTAGAAGGGTAGCGGAAAGCCCTTTACAAGGGTAGCGGATGCCCAAATCTGTACTAGTAAAGAAGAAAGAAAATCCCCAAATCAACATAAACCCTAGGTAAAATATTCAACCCCTTTATGCAATAATCACAAATTGAACATCAAGATTAACAATGGACCCCTAATTCAAACATAAAATTCACATCCTCCTTGGAAACAACCCAACCCTAAATGTCACACACCTCTTGTGGTTATTCATGCCGGTAAAAGGAACAAACACCATGTTATATATGTCATACAAAAAAATAAATACATATCATATAAACGAATGCACAACGCCACATGTTGAAATACGCAATTGTATAAAACAAGATGCACACACAATGCAAAACATAGATACACAGTGCCACACATTGAAATACACAATAGTACACAATAAGATGCATGCATAGTGTAAAAAAAATGCACAATGCACAACGCAACAAACTAACATATACAACAACATACCAAATGAGAAGTTTTGAAAAGAAAAACTACATGTACTACCTATAAATTTATGACTAAAAATGGAATGAACTTGATATTTAAATTATAACAACATATATAATTATAATGGTAAGTTATCTTGAAAACTATCTATAAATATAAATGATTAATATTTGATTTTATAATCCTATAATATAATTGTATGATATAAGCATATCACTTGTAAGTTAATGGCAAATTTATGACTCTTCCAAATGAGAAATTATAGGTTTAAATCTCGATAGAAATAATGAGCATATCCTTCTATATATTAAAGCCATAACTCTTTGGCCAATCAAATCATTGTATTTTCCCGCCTAAACAAAATGACGTCGTCTGGAGTGATGTAAAAGTCCAAAACAATTTGCATTCACATGTCTGACGTGCTTAATATTTTAACTTGCATTCACTTTATAACATATATTTAAATATACATTTTTTATAGTGTTGGATATATTATTATTCCTAGGGAAGAGGAAAAAGTTCCTTGGGCAGCTCACTTTTCCTTGGGCACCTCAAAGTCATTTCCAATCTGATATAAATATATAATGTCAAAAAGTTGGACGGTTAGAATTCCAATGTCCTAAAAAAATAATAATTACATATTTTTTAATCTAAATCTAGGAGGGAAATAGCCTATAAATACATGTCCAGGAGTGAAAACCTCCCCAGATTTACATTGACGCCGAGGGAACATCATTAGAAAACCAGAGGTATTCAATCGTTATTTCCATTCATATATTATTTTATAGCTATATTTCATGATTAATTAAATTAGTTGTAAACATTTTATAGTATGTTTAAGGATTTCATAGTGATACACTGAGTCTAGATTTTATTTATGAAGTTTCAAAGAAAATAGTTTTAAAATTCTTTTTTGCAGGTTTTAGAAAGAAGACTGCCGGTTGAGTTTCTGATTGCACTTATGCGTTGTCGATGGTGTCTATCTTTGACTGTAGCATGAAAAAAGCTAGTATTGGCATCCCCTTCCCTCAGCCATTTTACTCTAGCCTTCTGTTTCCAGTATATCTCTTCGAGCTTTAGGGCATGGAGAAGGGAGGCTTGAGCACAGCTTAGCAGTTCTCGGTTCTCCTGGGTTGGTGAAGCATCAAACCTTTTTTCCGCATCTGATACTGATTGATCCAGGTTCCTTACTTGATCGAAGATATTTCCAAAGATCTCTCTATTCCAAACACGGAGTGCCTGCTTTAGTCTTTTAAGTTTATATGCAAGAGCACGCATACCCCCTCCAAAAGTAGGAATTGACCAGTTTGTTTTCACAAAATGTTCAAAGCTAGCATGCTTTAACCACATATTTTGAAATCTAAACTGTTTTGGACCCGAAAAGTCAGTTTTGTTTCCACTAAGCAAGATTGGCGCATGATCTGAGGTAGTCCTATTAAGAAGCATAATACTGACATCTGTGAAATAATCTCTGAATGAAGAAGAGAGAAGAAACCTGTCAAGCCTTTTCCAGATTCTTCCCCGATTTCGGGTTCCAGTCCAGGTGAATGAACCTCCTGAAGTTGCTAGATCAAGCAAAGACTTGTCAGCAATGAAAGTTGAGAAATCTGAGATGCTATTTAATTCAGGGGTGGCATTTCCTTCAATCTGAAGCAGTTAATTTCTTCACCTCTTTATTTACAGCAGATGAAAGTGAAGAAATGCATGCTATTCTTGACTGTCTGCCTATAGTCTTAACCACAGAAGATAATAATGCTCTCTTGGCACCCTTGACTCGAGAAGGAGTTAAAAATGTAGTGTGGGCTTCAGACCCGGACAGTACAGCAGGTCCAGATGGTTTCTCAGGATCATTTTTTAAGAGCTGCTGGGACATAATTCAGAATGATGTGTACATAGCGGTTCTAGATTTCTTGATTGGAGTACCGGTGCCTCTTGCCTTCTCGAGTGCACAAATAGTACTAATCCCCAAGAAGCTAAATCCAGAATCTTTTGCAGATTATAGGCCAATTTGTTTATGCACCTTTGTAAGCAAGATTTTTACAAAGGTCATTTCTATCCGTCTTAATCATCTTCTCCCAAGGATAATCTCTAGAGCACAAGCAGGCTTTGTTCATGGTAGAAACATACATGACAATGTTCTTCTTGCCCTTGAATTAATCCAATCTATCAACAAAAGATGTCGGGGATCTAACGTGGCAATTAAGCTTGACATGTCAAAAGCTTTTGATCGAGTAGCTTGGCCTTTCCTACGAGCAGTCTTACAAAGGAAGGTTCGGATTCTCGGCTTGTTACATAAATTTGATTATGAATTTTCTCAGTGCAACCCGACTGTCAATGCTAGTTAATGGAGTCTCCTGCGGTTTTTTCAAACCTTCAAGGGGTGTAAAACAAGGAGACCCACTATCTCCGCTTCTCTTTATTTTGGTCTCAGAAGCCCTATCACGCTCGTTGTTACTTCATTATGGCTCAGGACTTATTTCCCCTTATGAAACTTCATTAAGATGCCCAACCGTCACTCACCTGGGCTTCGCAGATGATATCATAATTTTCGCAAATAGAGGAGTAAATTCTTTGAGAAATCTGACAAAGGTATTGACAACTATTGGTAAATGGAGGTCGATTGGTTCTAATAAAGCATGTTTTGACAACTATTCCTCTCTACACAGTTGCAGCTGTCCAATTACCTCGCCACGTAATCAAAGAACTGGAGCGAAAATTTGCTAGATTTTTTTGGGGAACATATGAAGGTAAGCAGAAATTCCACTGGCATCATGGGAAAAAATTTGCTTACCTACCGATGAAGGGGGACTAGGAATTCGAAATCTGACAGCCATTCAACAAGCATGCTCAGCAAAACTTTGGTTTAACTTTAAGAACAAAGACTCCCTATGGTCCAAGTTCATGACAGCCCGCTACTCTACGAGCCCAATCCGGAGAAATGGATCGCTAATCTGGCGTCGAATGTTACAACTTGCGGACCTAGTGGAGGAAAATAGCTGTGTGATTGACAATGAAACAATTTGGAAACCGTCCACAAAAGGTGATTTTACTCTAGCAAGGGCATACGATCTGATCAGACCAAGAAAGGGCTCAACACTTTCCTCAAAGTGCATTTGGGCAACAGGTTTATCAACTAAATGCTCAATCTTTATGTGGAAACTGCTAAGAAAATTCTTGTCATTTCTAGATTGTCTAGAGAGATTAGGAATCTGCTTACCCTCTATATGTCCTTTTTGCCTTAAAGCCAGTGCAACACTAGAGCATTGTCTTTACTCTTGCACTCAAATCTATGGAGTGTGGCAAACATTTGCTGTTATGTTCGGAATCTCCCTGAATAATGCTCGATCAATAAGAGCCGCGTGTCACATATGGTGGCTCTCAGCACAACCAGGAACAGCTTCGGGCTTCTACTGCTATATTTTCCCTTGTCTTATCCTTTGGGTGGTGTGGACCTTATACAATGCAGCACTCTATGAAGATTTACCATTCACTTTGGTTGCTGCCGTCTCGAAAATAAAACGAGAAGCAATGTTAATATCTTTGATTCATCCTATTCGCAGAAGTCGTCCATCAGATTATTTTTTGGTTCATGAAGGGATCGTTTCATCATTCTCCACCAACCAGAGACACAGGATTATTTGGATCAAATGGCAAAAACCGCCATCTAGCCGCTTAAAATTAAACACTGATGCTTTCTTCTCCATTAATGAAGCTGCCGGGGGAGCATGTTTGAGGAACTCAGAAGGCATTCTCATTGCAGGATTATCTTTCCCCTTGTTAGCCTCCTCAGCACTTGAAGCAGAAGCTCTTGCACTTGACTTGGCTTTATCTTGGTGTGAGCTAACATCAACGATCCTGACTCATATTGAAATTGACTCTATTGTTTTGGTACATTTAGCAACATCTCTCACCAACCTGTTACCATGGAAAATTTGCAATGCGGTCAAACGCATCCAATCAAGGATCGCTTCTTGGCCGTCATCCATTACCCACGTCTATCGTGAGGGAAACCGGGTTGCGGATGCTTTAGCTCTAGAGGGTTTGAAATGCACAGCTGTCACTTTGTTTTCATCGTTTAACTCCCTCCCTCACAACGTAAAATTGACTTTTTTGTATGACTTTCGGGGCTTCGCTGCCTCCCGTTCTATTCGTTATTAATATATTATGGTCCTGTTTAAAAAAAAGGTTTTAGAAATCAAAGATCACATATCAAAAAACAACAAAGAAAAATTAAGGTATAATTCGAATATATAAAAATATATAGCAAATAGAATATAAATAAAATTGCAATAGCATATTCGTGAGTTTGGAGATCTAAAGAAAAATACAATTTCAATTATATATTGGACCTCTGTATAAATAAATTATACAAATTGTAAATCAAATTTTAGTCTATGTATCCATATAAACTACATGGAAGATTTTAAAACGATTATATGAAAAATTAACTTATTTCTCGAAGAATCTTCGACCGTGGAGAGAAGAAGAATACGTACAACGCTTTTGCCACGCTGTCTGACCATCCACTGCCATTCGTCGATCTCTCCCTGCCAGAGAAAAAGGCCCAAGAAAATTTGCAATACAAGATGAATGAAAGGAGAAGAAAATATTGGCCCAATGATAACTTTGGTAGAATATTTTCGGACGAAGCGAAAGGGAAGATAAGAAAAAGAAAAAAGCATGGAGTACACTTTAGGAAGAAAAAAGGTGCTCTCTTTCCTACTGTTCCATGCTGTGAACGACAACACTGTCGGAGGAAGTCGACCGCTCTGCCTTTGCCTCCCAACCACGAGAAGAAGTAGTAGTGACCATCCTTCACGTGAAGATTATTGTTAACACAACCTGGAAAAGCTATCATCGACGTCATTAACATAGCTAAAAACTCCAAGCAGCTGTTGAAGTACTATGAAGTTCTTTGCCGTTCCAGTTTTTGCGTTCGAAATCATCCGTGAAATCCGCAAGGCCAACAGTTACTCCAAGACAACCACCCATAATTTGTTGCCAAATTATCGGTTGTAGGCACTACGCAGTAGAAGGAAACAAAGAATTAAAAGAAGAGAAAAGAGAAGTGTGGGAGGAAAAGAGAAACGAAAAAGACAAGAAAACAAAAAGTGGGGAATAAAGTGAAAACATATTATGAGCTCAGTGATGTAACACTGATTGATAAAGGACTTATCAGTTTGATACTGATGGAATAATTAGGACCGGGTGCGAAGCAAGAACGGGACAAGAAGGAACTGGAGCAAGTACGACCCGGAGGCGGCCATGTGGCGGGCTAGCCACGGTCAGCCGCGGCCGAGCGTGGCTCGCGGCACGCTCAGCCTCGCTGAGCGTCCGCAACACGCTCAGCCAGGCTGAGCGTGATCTGCGGCACGCTCAGCCCGCAGCACGCTCAGCCAGGCTGAGCGTGTTCCGCAACACGCTCAGCCCGGCTGAGCGCGGTCCGCAGCACGCTCAACCCGGCTGAGCGCGATCCGCAGCACGCTCAGCCCGATTGAGCGTCCGGGCTCGGCGGTCCGCACGTTGCCTGGGTCTCGCGGCGGCGGTTACGGCCCGGGCATTGGGCGCGCTTCCCTGCGTCTTTTCTAGATCAGTTACGCCTTGAGCTGATATAAAAGCTCGCTGGTTGTCTGATCAGGACATCATCACTTACTTTTCTACACACTTGTCTTGTTATTACATTGCTTACCTTTGTAATAGCGTTATACGATTCAATATATATTTTACCCCCGCGGTATACTTACGATCCATTAGCTTGTCATACCCCATTTATTTTATCGGGTTTTGTAATTCGGACTACCCGGGTTATTAAAATCCATCATTGGTGCTTTCATTGAGAGCTCGACGTGACAGCTCGAGCGTGCTATTTCTTTTCCACTGGCTATGGCAAGGTATGGATCCGACTCCGGCAATTCCCACGGTTCACGTGGTAACCGCGCTCCTTCCCGTGCCGGCACTCTTAACGGGACGGCGAGTCGCCAAACCATGCCTGTGAGGTCGACTGGCGACCTCAGGGACGTAATCAATAGTAACCGTCAGGCCGGACCGGCCCCGCCTCCTCCACCCCCAACCCCGAGCTTTCAGGAGGGGATGGCCGCGCTTCGGCAAGCCACGACTGTGCTGACACAGATCTTGGATGGGCTTCAGGGGGGCCTGGCGGCCCCACCACCCGGTCCGTCGCGACGGATCGGAGCTCCGAGGCCCCTAGAGGACGAGGCTTCGACCCCCGAACCTCGTGTGGATGCAGAGGTCAACTCTCCACGACCTTCAGCAAGAAGGGGAGGGGACGAGGCCCCTAGAGGACGACAGATGCAACGTGAGATGGGCGGAGCCTGGCCGGTTCGAGCCACCAAGTCCGCTCTTGGGCGGTTGGGCGCGCGGGTCTCGGTTCGTGAACGCCTCGACTTTGGGCCTCCCCACGAGGTGCCCGTCGAGGGATCGGTGTTGCGTCGAGCCCCGAGCGCCGAGCCCCGTGCAATGCCCCGACACGAGCAGGCCTCGCGAATAGAGCAATTTGGCGAAACTCGAGGCCGACCCTCGGGCTCTCCTCACAACGAAATGGAACAATTGCGCAGACGATTGGACGAGCTCCAAAGAAGATTGGAGATAGGGGAAGGAGCGCCGGTGCCGTAGGAGGCGCTAACCTCACCCTTCACGGAGGACATCATGGCCCAGCCCCTGCCACGGGATTTGCGCTGGCCGACCATAAAACTTTATTCGGGGTCGTCCGACCCTCGGGCTCACATCAACAGGTACCGGGCGGCCATCATGATGACGGACGCCAACGACTCCGTTATGTGCCGAGGCTTCTTCGCGACCTTGGACGGCCAGGCTCAGGATTGGTTCACGACCCTACCCGAGGGGTCTATTTCATCCTTTGTCGACCTCTCAGGGCGATTCCTGTCGCATTTTGCAAGCAGCATCCCAAAGAAGAAACAATTCGCGACCATGTGCAAGTTAGAACAGGGGAGCACAGAGAGCCTGACCGACTACCTAGCTAAGTGGAAGAAGGAGGCGAGGTCAGTTGACAACTTCGACGAGAAGGCGGCCGTGCCAATCTTCACTAGCAATGTCAGGTCAGGACCTTTTCATCGTGACCTCGTCCAGAACCCGTCGAAGACTTATGCGGCGTTGCTGGACCGAGCAACGAGGTTTGCGGAGGCGGAGGAGGCCGAGTGAAAGAAGAAAGAAGAGGAGAGAGGGCGTCGAGACAAGGCACCTCAAGAGGACCGCCGTGCCCCGAGGCCCCAGCGCCAAGGCCCACGGTTAGCCCCATTGCGTTGTCTCACGCCCTTGACGCACCCGCTGGCCGCCATCTTAGAGCATGCCGAGGTCATGGGTATCGTGTCGTACCCGGCTGAGTGTTTGAAGATCTCGCCCAACGCCGACCCCAATAAATATTGTCGGTTCCACAAGCAGATAGGGCACGACACGGAGGAATGCATGGTCCTCAAACGCCAGATCGAGGAACTCATTCAGAAGGGCTATCTTGGCCAATACGTGAAACGACCAAGCCAGGGCAAAGCTCAAGGCCCAGGCAACGTTTGGAAAAAGAAGGGTGGTTCCGGGCCACCCGCTTCCGGGTCCCGCAAAAGGGAACTCGACCAACCCGCGGAAGAAGAGGAGAAGGAATCGGATGACTCCCACCCCCCTCAGAAACAAATCCATGTCATATTTGGGGGGCCGGAAGGAGGAGACACGCAATCGGAGAGGAAGAAATGGGCTCGAAGCCTTTACGTAGGGGAAGTCGTCCGTCAGCCACACGAAAAGAAGCCGCGGAGGGATCCTATTGTGTTCACGGACGACGACCTCCCGGAGGGCCCCCTACCACACCGCGACGCAGTGGTAATCAGGCTTGACATTAACAACATTATCGTGCACCGAGTGCTGGTGGACACGGGAAGTTCGGTGAATGTCATGTACCATGACACATTCGCCAAGCTTGGCTTGTTGAGGAAGCAGTTGATGCCAGTGCGGACCCCGTTGGCGGGGTTCACGGGGGATTCCATCGAGGCAGAAGGCTCCATCAACCTGGAAGTGGAAATAGGCGACCTACCACACGTCAAAAGGTGGGAGGTTGAGTTCGTGGTTCTGAGACTCGGGGGCGCGCACAACAACATCCTTGGCCGCCCAGCCTTAGAGGACCTCCGGTGTGTCATATCTATGGAGCACCTGTGCCTGAAGTTCCCCACCCCCACCGGGGTCGGGACAGCGAGAAGAGATCAGAAGGTCAGCCGGAGCTGTTACTTGAAAGTGTGTCGCCAAATCGACAGTAGGGACCTCCAGGTTCACACCATCGCCGAGAAGGCACTACAAGGCGAGGAAAATCGGCCCCGTGCCGAACCCATAGTGGAGACGGAGGATGTAGTGTTAGACCTCGGACGGCCTGAAAGGGTTGTGAAAGTCGGAATGGGACTGCCGGCCGAGCTACGGGATCGGATCGTAGAAGTCATTCGGCGCTTCAAGGACGTGTTCGCCTGGGGCCCGGAGGACATGCCGGGACTCAGTAGGGAAGTGATCACACACAAGCTGGCGGTCGACCCAACGATTAAGCCGGTACAACAGAAGAAAAGGTACCTCTCGGCGGAGAGACGGGAATTTGTGAAAAAGGAGGTTAACACCCTCTTGGAGATCGGGCACGTCAGGGAAGTCTTATACCCTGAGTGGCTTGCGAATGTGGTCCTCGCACCCAAACCGCCGACATGGAGGATGTGCGTGGACTACACGGACCTCAACAAGGCATGCCCGATGGACCCGTTCTCGCTCCCGCTCCCGAACATCGACCAGCTGGTGGACGAGACAGCAGGCTGCGCGCTCATGAGTTTTCTCGACGCATTCCGCGGCTACCACCAGATTTTTATGCACGAGGAGGACGAGGAAAAAACGGCCTTCACCACGCCTGAAGGTGTTTTTTGCTATCGGGTGATGGCCTTCGGGCTCAAGAACTCCGGGGCTACATATACGAGGATGGTCGCCAAAGTCTTTAAAAAGGTGTAACCCCTCGGTTTTTACGACAAAGTTAAGATTCGAGAATAGCGGTATAAATTTTTTTTAAGCTATGACGTTTAAGAGAAGATTATTCGGTGCTCGAAATAAATTTTTTTGGATTAGTTATCGATAAGCTGTGAACCACGTACCGGTCACGAACCGAGAAAACTTTAAGGATGTAGATTCAGTTCGAATTTTTCCTAGAGTTTGGATTATTAAGTATCATACGATTAAGCCTGAATTTCTAGTTAGTTCAAGAAAAATTTCAAATTGATTGTAAGGGATAAATTGTTACGGACTCTGTACCTATATTTAGCGGAATACCGGAAAATTCCCAAAATTGGTGATTTACGACGGGAATATTTTTAGGATAATTTTGGTGTTAGAATTTTCCCGAATTAAGTTATAATCCTCCGAACATTCATCTGATTTAAGCATAAACTGGCCAATTGGATTTGAGATCTTCTAAGGACTCCATGGGGTGATGACAAGTGGCAAGGCAAATCTAAGACTAAGATTGAGCATTAAATGTAACATTTATGAGGTATGACCTAGTTGCACTTGTTACTTGATCTTCAAGAGTTAAATCTACACTAAGCACATGATCATCTCTCTCACTCTCCCACTCTCATTTTCGAAAAACAAACTTAGGGAAGGAAAAGGGGAAATTATCTTAGTCTTCTATTGTGATCCAAGAACACCCTAGACAATTCTTCAAACTCCAAGAACTCCACTCTAGGTAAGAACTTCGGTTTTATTCGGTTATATCCCTTTTCAAGACTTAAGCTTGAACTTAAGTGTTAATGTTAGTGCATGAAAAATATTGTTATGATGTTTTTAGGGGCTTTGAATTCGAGGAAAAGATCTAGCATTTTTGCGGTTTTAGAAATCTTCTATTGAGGTAAGGAATCCCTTAAGTTGGCTCAATCACTTGAAGATAGACAAATGCTAGGAAATTATATGATTAGGAATTTTTATATGAAAATTATGTGCTATGTTGTAGATCTAAAAGTTGACTCAAAGATCCTTACTTTGATTTTTGATAAATTTGTTATGCATGTTCATAATTATTTTTATGCATGTATATATCATATAAGACCCATAAATGCTTATATTTGTGAAAAAGGTGGAAGATCGGGCCGTTCCACCCCGATCTTGCGGCCCAAAGTGGGCAGAAAACTGATGGACGCAACAGTGGACACGCGTCCACCGCGCGTCCACCGCGCCCTTCGCGGATTTTGTGTTCGGCGCCTCGGCCGAAAGGCTGGACGCCGCACGGACGCGCGTGTCCGCTGCGCGTCCGTGGGCGCCCAGTTCTCGGCAGCACACGCCGAACCAGTGGACGCGGTCCGGACGTGCGTCCGCTGGTGCGGCCAGCCGCGAGTCCACGCGACGCGGACTCGATTTTGACTTGTTTGTGACCCGGTTTTTCCCCGATGTTTTTAACCTTGAGTGTTGTGATATTTTGAAAGCCTACGGGCATCCGGGTGGATATTTTTGAAGGCAAAATATTATGTTTGTGTATTTTACTAACTTGGAAAATATTTGTGCTTTGAAAATTATTATGACTCTATACTTGAATTCATGTGCTATGACTAACACTAACCTAAGTATGAGGGTTGGGGAAATATACTTGAGTAAGTATATTGGTTATGGAGTCGTGTGATAATAATTAATGAATGTGAGGGAGTCTGTATGATTAATCGGTACTGCAGAGCGAAGTTCCTTCGCTGAGTGAAATGGTGAGGGGTGTGTACGATTAATCTATACTGCAGAGCGAAGTCTATTCGCTGAGTGAACATGTGAGGATTTTGTATGATTAATTCATACTGCAGAGCGAAGTCTATTCGCTGAGTGTTGTGCGACAGTAAAGGTGGGTGTTGTGTACCCCACGTGTGAACTAAAGGTGGGTGTTGTGTACCCCACTTGTGAATTAAAGGTGGGCGTTGTGTACCCCACGTGTGAATTAAAGGTGGGTGTTGTGTACCCCACGTGTGACGTGTGAGAGCTAACTGTCGGGTGTCTTAACAGTGGTGTGGGTGTTGTGTAGCCCACGTGTGAATTAATGGTTGTGTTATGTGCCGAAGTTACTAACATAATGTGGTATTGCTTGTTGTTAAAATTGCTTGCAGGTAGACTGCGATTGTTGGGTAATGTTACTTTAATTATTATTGGTGGTTATTTTTCGAAAACCTTTGTTTATTTTCGAGTGACCACGGATATCCTTACTTAGCCGTCGCGCTAACTACACTTCATTGTGTTATTTATCAGATGTCATCTAGTGTAGGTTCGTGCAGCCCGCCGGACTCAAACCCATCTGAGTTCGAGTTTCCCATTTACGATTTTGATGACTATGTACAGTATTTAGTGAATGACGATCCTTACGCCCCTGGTTACGCGCCTGACCCACCCGTGCTGATCTGTACTCCTGACCCCATTCCTGCTCCGGATTCGCCAGAGATTCCTGTGTGGACTCCTCCTCCAGTCGAGCCCCTCTGCCCCTTTGACGCGTTACAGGCCAGCTATGGGTTCTATCCCATAGAGATTGTCCCTGACAGCCACCCCCTTGAGTTCGTGGTGCATTATCCATATCCATGGGATCCGAGTCCCCCGGATTATCCTGAAGAATGGATGATGTACATGAGTACGTGTAGGTTTCTAGATCATGTCATGTGGTTTGAGGACGATTGGCATGTAGTTTGGGGTACCTATACGGGCCTGGTGTACCATTCACTAGACTAGCTCGAGTATAGAGTAAGGGGAGTTCAGGAATATTTTGTGTACATGTATCTTTTTGCTACTCTGATGGTTGTCTAGTCAGGTCTAACCAACTCTCTCTCTCGATGGGTTATTATTATTGTCAACCCTCCTTATTTTGGTAGCTTGTCAGCTATGCTTCTTGATGACACATATATATATATATGATGCAGTTCTATTCTAAGGTTGCCTTGAATTTTGACGCCAAGAAACACGATCCTTGTTTTTTGTTGATTAGCCTGTGCATCTAGAATGAATCATATCTGAATAAGGTCGAGTTTAGTCTAGGTGTGGCGGTAACTACTCCGGTTGTTCGGTGCAGCCGAGTCGGGGTGTTACAAGTTGGTATCAGAGCCCTATTTCGAGTCAGAATTCTAAGTCAACCTTTTTGTTCGAGTCAGCCCTAATTTGAGTCAACCAAGTTTCAGAGTCAGCTTAGGTTTGTTAAGGCTAATCTAAGTCATTGTTACGATTCGACGAGTACAAGTTCAGAGCAGAGTTGGAACGGAGGTCAGGTTGCATGAGAAGGGGGCATTTCGCTTCTTACCCCGCAGAATCTTACGATTCTGATCGTGAAATAATATGATCACTATCTATGTTTTCTTGCATGCGTTTGCTTAAGCTGTTGAGGGTAAGCATGCTAGCGTAGCGCACTAGTTGTTAAGTACGCCTGACGAGACCCTCGCTTAGGGGGTGTGATAGAGATGAATGCTAGGTAGAACTGTATAGGACTTGAGTAGGTACTATACTAACTGCTTAACTAGCTAACTTCGAGAGGACTCTTATACCTTAAGTACTAACTTAGGATCATCGTTTAGCAAATATGCCACCGAGACGGAATGCGCCTGCGGAGAGCGAGAATAACCTCTCTGCGATAGATCGTATGGTTCAAGCCATGGAGAGAATGGCTGAACTAATGCTAGCTCAGCAAGCTCAAAACCAAAATCAAGGACAGCTGAGAGTGGATTACGCTAAGGCAATAGCCAGCCGACGACCGCCGTACTACGCAGGCGAAAAGGACCCAGTCATTCTGGAAGAATGGATTCGAACCTTCGATAAATTACTCAACGCGGTGAATTGCCCTGTGAACCAGCGAGTTTCCTCGGCAGTGTACTACCTGACAAAGGCTGCAGATAATTGGTGGGCGACAGTCGGGCCGACTCTCCTGCAAGATCCAGCCTTCGGTTCGGAGGAATTCAAAGTGGAGTTAAGGGAACAATTCTACACTGAACGCATCAAGGGAATTAAGTGTGAGGAATTCCTACGACTGAAACAGAAAGGAGCAACCATTCAGGAATACTACGACCAGTATATCGAGCTGATGCGGTTCGCCCAGGAAATCGTGCCGGATGAGGCGAGTAAGGCAAGGAGATTTGTTCGGGGATTGGACTGGAGTATAAGGGGGATGATCGCGCCATTCATGTGCTCTACGTTGAAGGAGGCATATGACAGAGCGTCGGACCATTATCAGGTTTACCTGGACCAGCAGGAAGCCTATGGCCGAAATAAGAGAAAGGCTGACGACAATTCTCGGAAGTTTCCGGTGGGGAACAAGAAAGTTAGTCAAGGCGACTTTAACACAGTACAAGGGAGAGGAGGATTCGATAAGGGAAAACGTTCTGCTTGCCCGAGGTGTGGAAGGGATAACCCTGGTGAAAGCTGTCAGGGGATGAGGATCAGGTGTTATCGGTGTGGTATTTTTGGGCACAAGGTTGCTCAATGCCGAAGTCAAGAAGGCAATCCCCAAAAGCCCTTGCAGAACGAGAATCAAGGACGGAGATTTAACGAGAATAACGGCTGGAACCCCGCAGGAGCCGGAGGTCAAAGGACTAACTTTCAATCTGGCAATCCGGTGAATGCCACGCCCGGTTCCAACCACAAGGGAAAGCAGGTGATGGGAGAAAGTAGTGGAGAAAAACAAGGCAGGATTTACGTCGTCAATAGCGCTCAGGCTCAGGCTAGCGACGCCGTAACTGGTACTTTCCCCATAAACTCAGTACCTGGATTAGTCCTATTTGATACTAGGGCTACCAATTCATTTATATCCTCTGCATTCGCTGATAGACTAAAGTTAGAGCCTACGGTTAAGTTAGATCTCAACGTCGCAACGGCCTCAGGAGTAGTAGTATCCTGTAAAGATGGTTACGACGACGTTGCAATAGAAATAGCAGGATTTAACTGTCCCGGAAGTCTCATTCGTTTCGAACTCGAAGGCATTGATGTCGTACTCGGAATGGATTGGCTGGATAAGTACAAAGCTTAGATCGTGTGTAATGAGCGAAAAGTTGTATTGCAAGGACCGAAGGGGAGAAGAATATCCTACCGAGGAGTTGACAAACAACCCGAGCCACGGTTGTTGACGATGCAAAGATTAAGGCAATGCGTTCGCCAGGGGTGCGAAGCATACCTTTGTTTGGTGCAAGACGCCGAAGTAGAAAAACTCGAGATAGATCGAATTCCAATAGTACGCGAATTCCCTGATGTATTTCTCGACGATCTCACCGAGATGCCACCAGAAAGGGAAGTAGAATTCACCATCGATCTCGTACTAGCAACCTCACCCATATCAAGAGCGCCTTATCGCATGGCACCCAAAGAGATGGAGGAATTAAAGGCACAATTGGAAGAGTTGTTGGAGAAAGGATTTATTAGACCAAGCGTATCACCTTGGGGTGCACCAGTGTTGTTCGTAAAGAAGAAAGATGGAAGCCTGCGACTGTGCATCGACTACAGGGAACTCAACTGAGTCACAGTTAAGAACAAATACCCGTTGCCCAGGATCGATGATCTATTTGATCAGTTGAAAGGAGCGGGTGTGTTCTCAAAGATCGACCTACGGTCAGGATATCACCAAGTGCGAGTAGCGAAAGAAGACGTACCTAAAACGGCGTTTCGAACGAGGTACGGGCACTACGAGTTCACGGTCATGCCATTCGGAGTGACAAACGCTCTAGGAACTTTTATGGACTTGATGAACCGAATTTTCCTTCCGTACTTAGATAAATTCATCGTCGCTTTCATAGATGATATCTTAGTCTACTCGAAATCCACGGAGGAACACGAGGAACACCTCAGAATAGTGTTGCGAACACTGAGGGAAAGGAAACTTTTCGCGAAACTTTCAAAGTGCGAATTTTGGAAGAGAGATGTCGCATTTCTCGGTCACGTTATCACCGAGGAAGGAATAAGGGTGGATCCAACTAAGATACGAGCGGTAATCGAATGGGAAGCGCCCAAGTCAGTTACCGAAATCCGCAGTTTCTTAGGTTTGGCCGGTTACTATCGAAGATTCGTTCAAGACTTCTCAAAGATAGCAAGACCACCGACGAACTTGCTCAAGAAAACAACTAAGTATAGTTGGAGTGAGGAGTGCGAGCAGGCATTCCAAGAGCTCAAGAAGAGACTAACCACCGCCCCGGTGTTAACTCTACCTGTCGGAACAGAAGGTTATGAGTTGTACACCGACGCGTTTCACAAAGGACTAGGATGCGTCCTTATGCAAAATGGAAGGGTAATAGTGTACGCTTCTCGACAACTGAAAACTCACGAAGCTAACTATCCGACGCACGACTTGGAATTGGCAGCAGTAGTGTTTGCTCTCAAGATTTGGCGACACTATCTCTATGGAATTTCGTGCAAAGTTTATACAGATCATAAGAGTTTGAAGTACATCTTCACTCAGAGAGATCTCAATTTAAGACAAAGGAGATGGTTGGAACTAATCAAAGATTATGACTTGGAAATTCAGTATCATGAGGGCAAGGCAAATAAAGTGGTTGATGCCTTGAGCCGAAAAACGAACCATGCTCTTTGGATACTACCCGAGCAGCTATGTAAGGAGTTTCAAGGACTCAATTTGGAGGTGAAGATGAGTGCTCAAGAGGAGCAAGAGGAGAGGTTATATTACATGTCAGTTACTCCAACCCTATTTGAGGAAATCAAGCGAGCTCAAGAAGAGGATAGTTGGGTGGAGAACATCAAGGAAAAGATGGTCGATGAAAGGCATGGGCCATTTGAATTACACCCGGATGGGAGTATAAGATTTCAAGATAGATGGGTAATACCAAAAGGGTGTAAGAAGATAATGGAGCAAATAATGAAAGAAGGCCACTACACGTCCTATTCAGTTCATCCTGGTGGGGATAAATTTTATAAGGACTTGAGACAAAACTTTTGGTGGTCGGGCATGAAGAATGATGTGGCTGAATTTGTGGCAAGATGCTTGAACTGTCAAAGGGTCAAGGCAGAAAGAAGTAAACCCAAGGGGTTACTGCAACCATTAGAAATTCCGCAGTGGAAGTGGGACTCGATCTCTATGGACTTCGTAGGAGGCTTACCTAGGACCAAGGCAGGAAACGACCAAGTCTGGGTCGTTGTCGATCGACTAACCAAGACCGTGAGGTTCATTCCGATGAACAAAACATGGTCAATGGAGAAATTGGCAAGAGCCTACGTGAAGCACGTGGTTAAGCACCACGGGGTAGCGCGAGATATCGTTTCAGATAGAGACTCACGGTTTCTATCACGCTTTTGGGGAGCGTTACAAGCGGCAATGGGCACTCAACTCAAATTAAGTACGGCTTTTCATCCCGCTATTGATGGTCAAACGGAGCGAACGATACAAACGTTGGAAGACATGCTCAGAGGTTGCGTACTCGATTTCCAAGGATCATGGGATGAACAGCTAGATCTAATAGAATTCTCCTATAACAATAGCTACCATGCGAGTATTAAGATGGCACCTTATGAGGCGTTATATGGGCGAAAGTGTCGAAGTCCTCTGTGTTGGAACGACAAAAGCGATGTCGTCACACTTGGACCACAGTACCTCCATGAGACCATTGAGGCAATCAAATTAATTCAAGGAAGGATGAAAGTCGCTCAGGATCGACGAAAGTCGTACGCCGACTTGAAGCGACAATTCACGGAGTACCAGGCTGGAGAGAAGGTGTTATTGAAAGTTTCACCTACTAAAGGAGTGAAAAGGTTTGGGAGGAAAGGAAAATTAAGTCCTCGATATATAGGACCTTACGAAATTCTAGAAAGAGTCGAAAACCTAGCCTATCGACTAGCCCTACCGATTGAGCTTGATAAAGTACATAACGTATTCCATATTTCTCAACTCAAGCGGTATGTACCTGACGAATCCCATATATTAGAACCAGAGGAGCTCGAAATGGACGATTCGTTGACCTACGAGGAGAGACCAATTCGAATTTTGGACTCAAAGACGCGAGACACGAGGAGAAAATCGATCAAAATGATCAAAGTGCAATGGTCGAACCACAGTCCCGATGAAGCTACATGGGAATTAGAAAGCGATATGATGGGACGTTATCCCGAATTATTTAATTCAGGTTAGTAGGACCGATCTAACCTTTTTTGTGCCTAGCTAAGATGTGTGTTTAGTTTGGGCATGTTAGAAAATTCGTTTTAGGTAGAAAAGGGTAAGTAGAAACCATCGAATGACGAAGGGAGCAGTTTCGGGGACGAAACTATTTTAAGGGGGGAAGACTGTAACCCCTCGGTTTTTACGACAAAGTTAAGATTCGAGAATAGCGATATAAATTTTTTTTTAAGCTATGACGTTTAAGAGAAGAGTATTCGGTGCTCGAAATAATTTTTTTTTGGATTAGTTATCGATAAGCTGCGAACCACGTACCGGTCACGAATCGAGAAAACTTTAAGGATGTAGATTCAGTTCAAATTTTTCCTAGAGTTTGGATTATTAAGTATCATACGATTAAGCCTGAATTTCTAGTTAGTTCAAGAAAAATTTCAAATGGATTGTAAGGGATAAATTGTTACGGACTCTGTACCTATATTTAGCGGAATACCGGAAAATTCCCAAAATTGGTGATTTACGACGGGAATATTTTTAGGATAATTTTGGTATTAGAATTTTCCCGAATTAAGTTATAATCCTCCGAACATTCATCTGATTTAAGCATAAACTGGCCAATTGGATTTGAGATCTTCTAAGGACTCCATGGGGTGATGACAAGTGGCAACGCAAATCTAAGACTAAGATTGAGCATTAAATGTAACATTTATGAGGTATGGCCTAGTTGCACTTGTTACTTGATCTTCAAGAGCTAAATCTACACTAAGCACATGATCATCTCTCTCACTCTCCCACTCTCATTTTCGCTGTCGACGCCACTGCAAAAAAGCTAAACCATTATTTTCAGGCTCACCCAGTGCACGTACTCACGAACCTACCGCTGGAGGCGGTGCTAAGGCGCGCAGGGTCGGCAAGCTGACTCGTGAAGTGGTCTATGAGGCTCGGCCAATTTGACTGCCCGCGACGCCACAGAGCAGGCAAGGAACGAGGAGGAAGAGTGGTGGACCCTATCAACTGACGAGTCCTCGAGTAGTAAGTAGGGCTGAAAATAGGCCAGGCCCCTACAAAGGGGACTACGGCCTGGCCTGGTTTGGGCCTGGCTTGGCCTGGCCTGTTTAGTAAAAAGGCCAGGCCTAGGCCTATTTTTAAGCCTATATACTTAAACAGGCCCAGGCCTATATGTGATGGGCCTGGCCTATGAGCCTGCAGGCCTGGCCTGTTTATATATATATATATAGGGGTGGGAATAGGCCAGGCCCCTTTGTAGGGGCCTATGGCCTGGCCTATTTAGGGCCTGGTTAGGCCTGGCCTATTTACTAAATAGGTCAGGCTTAGGCCTAATTTAAGGCCTATTTTGTAAACAGGCCAAGGCCTATATAAATAAGGCCTGGCCTGCAGGCCTGCAGGCCAGGCCTGTTTATATATATTTATATATTAAAATATTTTATACTCAATATATCTTTATATTTAAAGTATAACTTACTCATACTTATAAACCCTAACCCAAAATTCTAACTTATTTCTAATTCCACTTCCTATCTTCCTCCGCCGCTCCCTTCCTCAGTTCCTCTCCCTTCTCCTTTCCATCGCTCCCTTCCCTTTTCCTTCCCTCTTCCTTCCCTCTACTCCAGCTTCCAAGCCTATGTTCTTATCGCCGAATCGCCGATGCTCCTGCTCCTGCTCTGTCTGTCTCATCAACGAAGCGCTGTCTCCCATTCTGGCATTGTTCGTGACCGGAGAGTGAGAGATTGTTCGTGACCGGAGAGTGGGAGACTTCTCTGTTGACTCGCCAAGTCGCCAACCTACTGGTCGCTTCTACAACGAAAGAATCCCTGATAGTTATCTTGGTAAATACTTCTCTAGTTGCTTTAGCTTTCTGTTTCGATCTTAGAGCACAAATGAAAATTCACAGTATTTATTAGAAAATAAAATTTTAGTGACTATTTAATTCTTTTCATTGTAATTTTATTTGGAATTTTGGTGTGTTCTGAAGGGTCGACGGCATTAAAGAATCATTGGCAGTTTTTGATAATAAGCTTTCATCGGAATTTTGCGCTATTGTTGCTCATCAGCGAGAAGTAGTTCCGGTTGGAGAAAGAGCCTCTTGTGACCCTCCTGTGCTTTTTCTTCTTCTTCTTTTCTTATTTTTTATTTTTTTATTTTTTATTGAAAGACGTGGCCTTCATGTGCTTTGAGAATTTGTTTGTTTTTATTATTGTTTGTTTCAAATTTGTTAATTACAGAGTACAATTTATCCAGTGGGGAGCACTTTTTTAGTATGGGTTGATAGAATTTGCAGTGTACTGGGAGTCTGGGACTACGGGTGGATTATGATATTACATAAAATTTTTCAGGCCTTTAAACAGGCTTCAGGCCAGGCCGATTTTATGGCGGGCTCAGGCTTGAGCCTTAAAAAAAAGCTTATATACAGGCTCAGGCCAGGCTGTAACACCCCGTAAATTCTTTTCAAGCCTTTCGTTCGTTAATTAATTCCTTGGGCGATCTAATTAATTCTTCGGGCAATTTAATTATTCTAATTGGGCTAATCCTTTCGATTTGAAATATATATATATATATATATATACATATATATTCCTTGAGCCTAATTTAATTATTTTAATCAAGAGCCCAATTAATTGAATTTATTCTTGTAAGGGATTTTATTCAATTTGGATCCTTACAATATTTGCTATTAAATATTCTTACAAGCCCACATTCTTGATCATACATTATATGTATACATATATTGATCTTAAGACATTCTTATGGGCTAATTCTTGTATTTAATTTGTAAGGGGTGAATTAATAAGCCCAACTTACTAGTCTTGATTATATTTAATTACCTACACCCATTATTTTATAAGATTACTTAAGCCCACATCATTTTATGTCTTACACCCTAAATAGTGTATGTATTCTTGGTATATAATTTGAAGATCAAATGCCCTAAAGACTTCCACTCCATTCTTCCTCCTACCCTACACTCCATGCGCCATTTTCATCCATAATTTCCCTAGAAATTCATCCTCATTTTCCCTACAAGATTTCAAGTAAAGGTTGCTCTTTTAAGCTTTGTTGGGAGTGGGTAAGTGCATCTATCCTAGAATCCATCTTGTATTTTGTGTTTTAGATAGTCTTTTTACATAATCTTATAAGTGTTCTTTTGGGGATCTTTGGGGAAAAGATGATCAAGGTGAAGGTGGGGCTTTGTGAGCTAGCAAAAGGCTTTTTGGAGTAGGAAAAGCTCTTTGAGGTAACCATCCATGTCCATCAAAACTATTTTATTCACCTATTCTATATATATTGATCTTGGTGTTGGAAATCCTGAAAATTCTTGTTGTATAACCTATTTCCCTTGGATGTTTCTTGTTGGATTTCATCTTGATCTTTGCCTTGTGTTGTATGATCAATGATGTTGTGGATTTCCTTATTTTTGGACTCTAAATTGGATGAAATGTGAGTGTATTTGGTTGGATTTGTATTCTGGAAATGGTATTGTTCATATCTGTTCTTCGGCTCTGGAATCTGGGATATGGTTTGGCCTTGCGGAAGACCCAAGCGGCACAATGTAACCCGCGAGGGCGATCCGCAAGGTGGCGACGGAACAGTTGGGCGGAGGGGAGAGGCCCGTTGAGGGGGACCGTCTCCTCTTTGCGGAGGAGGTCGGCGGAGAGGCGTGATCCGTGAGTGTGTTCCGCTAGTTCACTGGGAATTGGTTTCCAGTGAGCAACTTTCTGCTGTTGTTGTCTGTTGTTGGTCTTTTGTTTCAGATCATTGTTGGATTGTTTTGTTGGGTATTTTACAATGTTTTTGGAGTAATTATTCGTGTCATTCATTGGGTATTTGATGCCTTAGTTTGGAGTATTGATTCGTGCCTTTGGTTTCCATTTTTGGTATCCTTGATCTATTGATCCTTTGATTCATAATCTGGGAGTTGGTTGGTGTTCATATTTGAGATGAACCCACGTCTTGGTTGGCTGAGTTGATGTTGGAGTTGATTGTTGTGTTGTGCTACTACTTGGTTGTACTATGTGTGCTACTATTGTTGTGCTACTATTTGGGTTACTATGTTGTGCTACTATTGTGCTACTATATGTGTTCTACTATTGGGTTACTATTGTTGTGTTACTATTGGGTTCGCTACCCCTGTGATTGGGTGATTACCCCTGTGGCTACTATGTTGGCTATTGGACTTCTGTCCCTGTGATTGGTTTGGCTTGGTTTGGTGGTTGGTCTGGCTTGGGTTGGGAGATTGGAGTCGGGTTCTTTCTTGTGGAGTTGTTGTGAATCCCTTGCGTTACTCGGTTGATATCTTGTTATTCTTGATGAGTCGGTTGAGCTAGTATCTCGGTTATTGATTCGTTATTGGATTATGTTCTCGTTGTTGAGTATTGTTGGATCTGTTTGACTGAGTCTTGGTTACTGATTCATTCAGCTTATTGTTGTTGAGTATCGGTTTTGAACTATTGATCAGTTCGTTGGTGTTATATTCTATATGGGTGTGTAAACCTAATTACAAGCTTATGTATATCTATACCTCCTTGCGGGTGTGAATGGTGGTTGCTTAGCATTCTTTTGCTAATGGTTCTTTGTATGTTTTCCAGGTATGGAGTAGTACTCGTGAGCGCGCTAGAGCTTTCCCATGAGGACGTTAGCCTTAGTTGGTTCTGTTTAGACTTTGTTTTGATGGCCTGTGAGCCGTGGGATGTTATGATACTCTTGTTTAGTACTTTGGGTATTTCTTTTGGATAGTTATGGATTATGTTTGAGGATTATTATTTCAGTTCTATGATATGACAGCTTAGTTCGTTTCATGTTTAACCTGTGCATCTAGGCTATGTTTATACCTAGATGTGGCATGACGCCCTTAAGTTTTAAATCGCTTCCGCTATGTTTGGTTTGTCGGTTGAGATTGGCAGCTTTTATGTTAAGTTTTAGCTATCTCAGCCTGTGTAAGGTTGGGGTGTCACACAGGCTCAGGCCTTAAATTCTTATAACAGGCTCAGGCCTAATTATCCAAAGCCTGGCCTAGCCTGGCCTATTTCCACCCCTATATATATATATATATATATATATATATATATATATATATATATATATATATATATATATATATTACATTTTATACCTACTAACTTTTAATATTTATAATATAACCCTAGTATATATATATAACTAAATCATTGTTGAGCCTTAACCTAAATCCCTAATCACTTAATCAACCAGAGAGCTCAGCCGCCCATCCAATTCTACTGCCGTCTCCAGACTCCAATCTCCATTCTCCAAAGTCCAAACATCCCAGTCCCAGTCATCTCCGACTCTCCGTCACACAAGTCTCTGAAACAGAGACCTGCAGGTTTCAGAGTTTCAACGACTATCCTGCGAGGCGAGGTCAGGCTAGTGCAAGCTTCTTACTCCATTCACTATTCTGCTACAAAACTGCGAGGTGGGACTCCGGTGAGGTTAGTGCAATCTGTGATTCCGGCGACCTGCAGTTTAGCATATGCTTTTTTTTTTTTCAACCTGTGTTGCCCCTAATTTTTCCCCTACTGCCCAAGGAATTAATACTAATAAATATTGATTTTCCTTTCAAAAAAGTAAATATTTATTTTGTTTGTTAAATATGCTAAACACCTAAACTGCCCAGTAGATAATATGCTAAACTATTTGTTAAATGAATTGATATGCTAAACTGTTTGTTAAATGAATTGAATTGCTAAACTGTTTGTTAAATGAATTGAATTGCTAAACTGTTTGTTAAATTATTTAGATAATATGGCAAGTAGATTATATGTATTTCTATTTTTTTAAAAAAATACATGTATTGATGGTTAAATATTTATAAATTGTATAGGATGACAAGTAACAATACAAATGAATATATTTTTGAACAAGTTAATGTGCAAGTTACCACTCCTTCAGTTTCGTCAAGTCAACCAATTGAAGGTAACAATTATGAAGAAGTCAGTCAGAATGATAATGAACCAATCATAACAAAAAAGCGACGAAAAACTTCGGTGGTATGGAATAATTTTGAAGAAATTGAACTTGAGAATGGTACAAAGAAAGCAATGTGTCTATATTGTAAGGTAAAATTATCTACTGGTGGAAGGGGTGCAAGCACCTCTCATCTTAAGAGGCACTCAGAAATTTGCTTGCCACGGAAATTGCATATCTCACGAGAAAATAAGCAAACAAGGATACAATTTCGCCCGCCAACTGAATCAGGAGGTAATCCTTTTATTATTCCTGGTGCTAAATACTGCAATGAAAAGATGAGAGAGATTATTGCTAGTGCAATCATGGTGCATGAGCGACCATTTAGCATCGTAGAGGATGATGTGTTCATGTGGGCTTTTGAATATGCAAATCCAAATTTTAGAAAGGTCACTCGTAAAACAGCAAGAAATGATTGTTTGCAATTGTATGAAGTTGAAAAGAATATTTTGAAGAAGATTTTGAGTAATGTAAGTAAGGTTAGCATTACAACAGATATGTGGAAGTCAAGTCATCAAGTTATTGAGTACATGGTTGTGACAGTGTAACCCCCCACCTATTTCAGTAAAATTAAGGTTCGAAAAATATTTCTTTAGGCTATAACATCCACGAGATGATCTCCAGATGCTTCGAAAGAATTATTATAAGCAAAGACAATTAGTAATAAGCTGCGATCGTACGTCCCGGTCACGAACCGTAATAATTTTAGGAACTAGTATTCGGATCCGTTTGACCTAAGAAATGGATTTTTAGACACCCTATTATTATTCTGGAATTTCCTATTTTATTAGATTAGCCCATAGCAACCAAAATTTATTTGCGATCGTACCTCGCGAAATTCTGCGGAGTACCGAACCTAGCCCAAGTTTGAGTTTTAGACTGGAATAAATTTTTGGGTTCGAAAATTATTTGAATTAAATTAGTTTCTACCGAGAATTCATCTGATTTAATCCCAAGCAGTCTAAGCTAAGATATTTTAGATTATTTTATTAATTCTTTTGCTAGATCTTATCCTTAAGAGGTAGACTAGTCAATCCATGGACCAAGACCATAAAACCCAATTTCTTTTCCATTTTGGCTTGTGGTGGCCGAAATTCCAAGAGAGAGAGAGAGTGAGATTGTTCATCTTCTTCACTAAGCTTCAACTCCATAGCCAAGACCTTCAACACAACCTCCAAGATATTCGGTAAATCTTCAATTTTATTCGGTGATTAGTTTTATTTTGCCTCCTAGAACCTAAATCTAAGTTAAAATTTCTTGAAATCTTGTGTTATGTGGTTGATGGAATTTTAGGGTTTTGAGGAAAATTGGGGAAAATCACCTACAAAGACCTTCTACAAGTTTTTGAACCCATTTAAGGTAAGGAATCCCTTTATTTGGTTGAGGTTGTTTGGAACTAGGTGATTGATGATTTTGTGAAAATTATTTGGAGTGCTAGATGGAATTTTTGTGTATATAATGTATGTGTAAACATGTATAATGGTATTATTCATAATATATATGTGGACAAAATATTGTATTGGTATGAAGTGGTTGTCAATGTGCCCAAAATATTTAATTTAAGTATACTAGGTATATTATAAATGGATGTAATGTATGTACATGTAATGTGGTATAGTAAACATATATATGTATATATATATATATATATGTTTTATGTTATATGTATATATATATATATATATGATACTGTATAAGTATATATATATATATGTATATTAACGTGAAGTGTGTGTGTGTGTAACAAATTCTA
>CP025659.1:3900831-3916123 GCA_003576665.1 Ipomoea trifida | reverse complement strand
CACATCATTTAAATGTCTTACACCCTAAATATTGTATGTATTCATGGTATATAATTGAAGATCAAATGCCCTAAAGACTTTCACTCATTCTTCCTCCTACACACATTCCTTGCGCCATTTCCTCTCTAAAATTCCCTAAAATTCATCTTCATCTTCCCTACAAGATTTCAAGCCAAGATTGTTCTTTTAAGCTTTGTTGGGAGTGGGTAAGTGCATCTATCCTAGGATTCATCTTGCATTTTGTGTTTTAGATAGCCTTTTTTACATAATCTTATAAGTGTTCTTTTGGGGATTCTTTGGGAAAAGATGATCAAGGTGAAGGTGGGGCTTCTTGAGCTAGCAAAAGGCTTATTGGAGTAGGAAAAGCTCTTTGAGGTAACCATCCATGTCCATCAAAACTATTTTATTCCCTTATTCTATATATATTGATTTGGTGATTGGAAATCCTGAAATTCTTTTGAATAGCCTATTTCTTGGATGTTTCTTGTTGGATTTCATCTTGATCTTTGTCTTGTGTTGTATGATCAATGATGTTATGGATTTCCTTATTCTTGGACTCTAAATGGATGAAATGTGAGTGTCTTGTCTGATGTATTCTGGAATGTTCTGGTTGGTTCTGGAAATCTGGATTGGGGGTTGGCCTTGCGGAAGACCCGAACGGTATAATGTAACCCGCTAGGGCGATCCGCAAGGTGGCAACGGATGACACGGACGGAGGAGTGTGGCCCGCTGAGGGAGTCCGGCTGCTTCTTGCGGAGCAGTTCGGCGGAGGACTGTGGTCCGTTGAGTGGCTCCGTTAGTTCTCTGGGAAACTGTTTCCAGAGAGCAGTTTCTGCTATTGTTGTCTGTTGTTGGCCCTTGTTTCAGATCATTGTTGGATTGTTTTGTTGAGTATTTCACCATGTATTTGAGTATTTATTCATGTCTTTCATTGAGCATTTGATGCCTCAGTTTGAGTATTGATTCATGCTTTTGGTTTCCATTTTGATGTCCTTGGTCTCTTGATCTTTTGAGTTATGATCTGGGAGTTGGTTGGTGTTCATATTTGAGATGAACCCACGTCTTGGTTGGTTGAGTTGGTGTTGGAGTATGGTTGTGGGTGATGGACCATTGTGTTCACATCATTTAAATGTCTTACAATCTAAATATTGTATGTATTATTGGCATATGATTTGAAGACTAAAATTACCCTAAGGACTTTCACTCTTCTTCCTCCTCACCTTCTACGCCATTTCCTCTCTAATTTCTCTAAAAATTCATCTTCATTTCCCTACAAGATTTCAAGTAAAGGTTGCTCTTTTAGGCTTTGTGGGAAGTGGGTAAGTGCATCTATCCTAGAATCCATCTTGCATTTTGTGTTCTTAGTAGTCTTTATCCTTTTCTTATAAAGTTCTTTTGGGGTTCTTTGGGAAAAGATGATCAAGGTGGAAGTGAGGCTTAGAGGACTAGCTTGAGGCTTGATTGGTTGGAGGAAAAGCTCTTTGAGGTAACCATCCATGTCCATCAAAACTATTTCATTCCCTATTCTATATATATTGATTTTGGTGATTGGAAATCCTGAAATTCTTGTGATTAGCCTATTTTGTTGATCTATTTGTTGGATTTCATCTTGATCTTTGTCTTGTGTTGTATGATCAATGATGTTATGGATTTCCTTATTTTTGGACTCTAAATTGAATGAAATGTGAGTGGATTTGGTCTGATTTTGTGTTCTGGAAGTGGTATTGTTCATTGTCTGATTTGGTCTCTGGAATCTGGGATGGGTTTGGTCTTGCGGAGACCGCGGCACAATGTAACCCGCCAATGGATCCGCAAGACGGCAGCGGTTGGCTTTGGCGGAGGAGGGTGGTCCGCGAGGGAGGCCGCCTCCTTCTCGCGGAGGAGGTTGGCGGAAGTCAGTGATCCGTGAGGGTGTTCCGCAAGTTCACTGTGAATTGTTTCCAGTGAGCAGTTTCTCTGTTCTTGTTGTCTGTTGTTGGTCTTTGTTTCAGATCATTGTTGGATTGTTTTGTTGGGTATTTTACCATGTTATTGGAGTATTTATTCATGCTATTCGTTGAGTATTTGATGCCTTAGTTTGGAGTATTGATTCGTGTCTTTGGTTTCCTCTTGTTGGTGTTCTTGGTCTATTGATTCTTTGATTCATGAACTGGGAGTTGGTTGGTGTTCATATTTGAGATGAACCCATGTCTTGGTTGGTTGTATTGGTGTTGGAGTATGGTTGTGGGTGATGGACCATTGTGTTCACATCATTTATTGTCTTACACCCTAAATGTTGTATGTATTCATGGTATAGAATTGAAGATCAAATTACCCTAAGACTTTCACTCATTTCTTCCTCCTACACCACTCTCATGCGCCATTTCTCTCCAAATTCCCTAAAATTCATCTTCATCTTCCCTACAAGATTTCAAGCCAAGATTGCTCTTTAAGCTTTGTTGGAGTGGGTAAGTGCATCTATCCTAGATTCATCTTGCATTTTGTGTTTTTAGATAGCCTTTTTATATATCTTATAAGTGTTCTTTGGGGATTCTTTGGGAAAAGATGATCAAGGTGAAGGTGGGGCTTCTTGAGCTAGCAAAAGGCTTTATTGGAGTAGGAAAAGCTCTTTGAGGTAACCATCCATGTCCATCAAAACTATTTTATTCCCTTATTCTATATATATTGATTTGGTGATTGGAAATCCTGAAAATTCTTGTTGAATAGCCTATTTCTTGGATGTTTCTTGTTGGATTCATCTTGATCTTTGTCTTGTGTTGTATGATCAATGATGTGACACCCCAACCTCATACAGGCTGAGATAGCTAAAACTTAACATAAAAGCTGCCAATCTCAACCAACCAAACCACAGCGGAAGCAATTTAAACTTAAGGGCGTCATGCCACACCTAGGTATTAACAAAGCCTAGATGCACAGGCTAAAACAGAAACGAACAGCTGTCATATCATAAACTCAAACGAATCCTCAACATCATCCATAAAAATCCAAGGAAATACTCAAAGTACAGAACAAGAGTATCATAAGATCTCAAGGCTCACAGGCCATCAAAACAAAGTCTATCAGAACTAACTAAGGCTAATGTCCTCATAAGGAAAGCTCTAGCGCGCTCGCGATGTACTACTCCATACCTGGAAAACACGCAAAGAACCATTAGCAAAAGAATGCTAAGCAACCACCATTCACACCCGCAAGGAGATATAGATATACATAAGCTTAGAAATAGGTTTACACACCCATATAGAATATAAACACCAACGAACTGTACAACAGTGCAAATCGATACTCAACAAGGATAAACTGAACGAATCACAAACCAAGACTCAATCCGATAAATCCAACAACCAATACGAAAGCATAATGCATAACGAATCATAAACAAGATACCAACTGAACACAATCCAAAAGGGAACATCCCACTCAACGATAATGACAAGATATCAACCGAACAATCCAAAGAACTCATAAAGACCACCAAAGAAAGATCCCAACTCCATCTCCAAACCCTCATCAACCGAGCCAACCATCACAAGTCACACCATAAGTCAGAAGTCAACCACATGGACGCACATGGACCGAAGTCCGCACATGGACCGGAGTCCGCACATGACCGAAGTCGCACATGGACCGGAGTCCGACATGGACGAAGTCCGCACATGGACGAAGTCCGCACATGGACCGAAGCCCGAAGTTAGAAGTCAATAGTCAATAGTAACCAATAATCCACCATCACACCCATACTCCAACACCAATACAACCAACCAAGACATGGGTTCATCTCAAATATGAACACCAACCAACTCCCAGTTCATGAATCAAAGAATCAATAGACCAAGAACACCAACAAGAGGAAACCAAAGACACGAATCAATACTCCAACTAAGGCATCAAATACTCAACGAATAGCATGAATAAATACTCCAATAACATGGTAAAAATACCCAACAAAACAATCCAACAATGATCTGAAACAAAGACCAACAACAGACAACAAGAACAGAGAAACTGCTCACTGGAAACAATTCACAGTGAACTTGCGGAACACCCTCACGGATCACTGACTTCCGCCAACCTCCTCCGCGAGAAGGAGGCGGCCTCCCTCGGCGGACCACCCTCCTCCGCCAAAGCCAACCGCTGCCGTCTTGCGGATCCATTGGCGGTTACATTGTGTGCCGCGGCTCTCCGCAAGACCAAACCCATCCCAGATTCCAGAGACCAAATCAGACAATGAACAATACCACTTCCAGAACACAAAATCAGACCAAATCCACTCACATTTCATTCAATTTAGAGTCCAAAAATAAGGAAATCCATAACATCATTGATCATACAACACAAGACAAAGATCAAGATGAAATCCAACAAATAGATTCAACAAAATAGGCTAATCACAAGGAATTTCCAGGATTTCCAATCACCAAAATCAATATATATAGAATAGGGAATGAAATAGTTTTGATGGACATGGATGGTTACCTCAAAGAGCTTTTCCTCCAACCAATCAAGCCTCAAGATAGTCCTCTAAGCCTCACCTCCACCTTGATCATCTTTTCCCAAAGAAACCCAAAAGAACTTTATAAGAAAAGGCATAAAGACTACTAAGAACACAAAATGCAAGATGGATTCTAGGATAGATGCACTTACCCACTTCCCACAAAGCCTAAAAGAGCAACCTTTACTTGAAAACTTGTAGGAAATGAAGATGAATTTTTAGAGAAATTAAATGGCGTGAAGGTGAGGGGAAATGAAGAAGGAGAAGTGTAATCCTCTAGGGTAATTTTAGTCTTCAAATCATATGCCAATAATACATACAATATTTAGATTGTAAGACTTTAATTGGAATTGGGCTTAAGTATGTAATATGATGGGTATAAGGGTTAATTATATATATTCAAGACTAGTATTTGGGCTAATGAATTCATCCCTTATGAATTAAATATAAGGATTAGGATAAGAAAGCCCATAGAAATGTCTTAGGAACAATATATAGACATATATAATATAAGATCAATAAATTGGGCTTGTAGGAATATTTAATTACAAATATTGTAAGGGTCCAACTTGAATAAAAATCCCTTACAAGAATAATCCAATTAATTGGGCTCTTAATTAGAATAATTAAATTAGGCTCATGAATATATATATATATATATACAAATATATATATTAAATTGAAAGAATTAGCCCTATTGGAATTTAATTAAATTGCCAAAGAAATCAATTAGATTGCCCAAGAAATCAATTAACGATCGGAAGGCTTGAAATGAATTTACGGGGTGTTACACTCTACCCCCCTTAAAAGGAGCTTCGTCCCCGAAGCTCAAAGCTAACGGGAACTAGAAACGAAACGATTCAAAGGAAACGGAGGTTTAACGAAAGACTGGAAAGAAACGATTGCTCAACAACTCCTAAACTCGCAAACACACTAACATGCAACTAAACTTCAAGAACATACTACCATTCCTAATAATCTAAACTCATAACTTACCCAACCCAAAACTAGCATGCAAAACAGACATAAACTAATCTACTTACTTAGGTAAAAAGGATTCCTAACAAGGATCTATTACGAGCGCGAGAACTATCAACTAATCCGGGTGATCTCCTCGTGACAAACTGCTTTGAATTCCTCCTCGCATCCTCCATATCCAAGGTCGCGCCTTTGGCCACGTGATTGGATCATACTGCCTTCACGAACTTCACTACTTCCCGGTGCGCTTATCTTGACTGGGTGACAAAATTTTCACTGGCTTCTCTTCATAAGATAGAGCATCTTCAAAGGTTACGACTTCAAGCTGGATATCACGAAGCACATCACACACATATATCTTCAGCAGCAAAATGCGAACGCATCACGCATCTGGTTTAACTTGGTCGGCATATGTCTTCTATCGGTCATGGGCAGCTTTCACTCTTTCTTGAACCAGCTCAACTTTTCCGATGACACTTGCAGACGCTACGATCTTAAGGTTACCCGAGCTACAAAACTTCCCAACTGAACGGGCTGCTACACTTCTTTGCTTTAACTTTTTGACAGCTTAGGCGACTCCATTTTCTTGAAAGATCCAACTCAGAACCATTCCATAAGGATAATTCGTATTGGGGACAGAAGGTGAAAACTAGTACGGTAGTAGATAGAGGAAAACATTTATAGAAGGTATGCTTATAAAAACGTTGACCCAACAAGGAAAGGGAATGAAGGGTTTGTGGTTCAAGATTCAAGAACAACGTCAGGTTAAGATTAGAATCAAAAGTTATCAAAGTCACAACTTAGGAAATAAGGTTGTCACCCTGCACAAGATATTTTCAAGAAGCAAACGAGAACAATGTTCGAGAGGATGGGGATGACTGCTCAATGTCAAGTTCTTTAAAGAGGAGAGCAGAACTCGGCTTCGAAAGGAAATAAGAATAAGGTTCGAGGAGCCCAAAAAGGATTTCTCAATCCAAGGAAATATCAAGTTCTTTCAACAAAGAGAAGAGAAATGAAAGGAACTTTGCTTTGTGAAAAGATAGGGCGAGGTTTGAAAATACCGAAAGATCTTTGTAACGATAGGATACTCAGTCTATTCAACGAGAATAAAGAAATTAGGTTCCAAGAGGAGTTAAGAACGAGGTCTTAGAAAGATAGAAATGATTTTGTCAATGGTAAGGTATTCAACTCTTCAAGGGAAGGAAGAAATCCAATCCTGAAAGAAGATGAGAATGAGATTTAAAATATCATATCACCCTTTGCACCCTCACTACTTCAATTCAACAATCTCTACATGTTTGACCTTCGTGTCATCCAAACACTTCAAGATAGGAAATTCGTATATTCTCCAATTTGCCATCCGCGAGAGACACGACACTCGGAGAGTTCATGACTCTTCGTTTTACCACCCTCTACATCCACTCACACCGTACACACAACTTGTCAAAATGGCGCCGTTGCAGGGGATGGCAAACGGTGAATTTAAAGTTTCACTATCTTGAATCATTTGGATAACTTGCTTAATTCATTTTTCTTTGTTTTGTTTGTTTACTATTTACACTTTCGCATCCAACTATACACTACTTGCGCTAATCTGTGAAAGGAGTTACCTCTTGTGCTCTGATTCTTTGTTTGGAAATTTGATTTCAGGACCTCTTTGACGCAATCATGGATCCATCTCCACCTAATGATCGAACTTACCATAGTTATGTGCCATACGGAAGGAATCCTTACTATTCTTCACCACCCCAACCACCATATCCACCGCCTGAATACTATCATAATTACCCTTTTCCTTACCCATAATCTTTTCCATATCCAATACCTCCACCACCGATTTATTATCATGAACAAGCTTACGTAACGCAGCATTTTCATCCCCAAAGATACCCTACTCATGAGATGCCTCCATATTACCCTCCAACGCAATTTGACGAGCCAAACCATCCAAATTCTGAAAGTTTTGCGAGTAGTGACCCATCCACGTGAGCCACACGCGTGTGTGCCGGCGTGGGAGCTCACTGGAACAATTCCACGCCTAGCATACGCGTGGTGACGACGTGGACAGAGCCAACACATGTGCTTATTCTTTTACTTCCCCAGAACCGTCTCTTTCACCCGAACACAACCAAACCACCCTCGAGCAACGCTTGAATGATTTTATACGAGAAACGGGGGAGGAGAATGCTAAACTCAAAGAAACTATCACTAAAGAGATGCTTGGAGAAATTCAAGAGCATCGCCACGAAACACTCTCACCGCTCCAAACGGTTGAGAGCACACTCGCAAAGATTATGGAAATGATCCAAGTCCAGGGAGAAACAGATGTGAATGCTGTAACACTTAGAAGCGGGAGAGCACTTCCAGAAGTTGTTCCACCTCCGCCACAATTTGTTCCAACAGAGGAACCAAAGATGGACAATGATGAGACTTCCATTGCCACGCAAGTTGAGCAAGCACTCGTAGAAAAATTCAGAAGGGAAGACATACAATCACAACCCTCTCGGACAGGAAAAGAAATCATGCAAGAGCCACCACCAGTGCCGAAAGCAAAACTTCCATTTCCTCAAAGATTCCGCACTGACATCGACAACGCCAAGTATGATAAGTTCTTACAAATGCTACGCCAACTACACATTGACATGCCATTTATTGACGCACTAGGAGAAATGTCGAGGAATGCCAAATTCCTTAAAGATCTTTTGTCTAACAAAAAGAGGTTGGCTGAAACCGCTACTGTTGTGCTAAGAGAAGAGTGTTCTGCTATATTACATAAGGATGTACGTCGGAAGTTAAAAGATTCGGGAAGCTTGACTATACCTTGTAATATAGGGGGCACTACTTTTAATCGAGCCTTGGCAGACCTAGGTGCTAGCATTAATTTGATGCCTTTTGCACTATATAGAAAATTGAATTTAGGAACTCTTAAGCCTACACGCATGTGCATTCAGTTAGCTGACCGATCCACCAAATACCCTAGGGGTATAGTGGAAGATGTTTTGGTCTGAGTCGATAAATTCATTTTTCCAATGGACTTTGTGATTTTAGATATGGACCCGGATGTGGAGATTCCTCTCATCTTGGGCAGACCCTTTTTGGCGACCGCTAGAGCTTTGATATATGTGGGAGAAGGCAAACTCGTTATCCGTGTGGGAGACGAGTCCGCCAGCTTCGATGTAACCAAAATCATGAAATATCCTCTAGATGGGGATGAATGCTTTTTCGTCGACTACGTGCATGATGAAATAGACTATCTATGTGAAGTGCCCAAAGCCAAGAGGCATGATTTTAATTGGGAATATCCTATAGGGGCTAAGAGTTGTAATGAAAATACTTTCAAGCATGAGCTTAACACTTTACATATTGCTTTGCACCGAGAGGTTGATCGTTTTAATTTGATTGATAATGATTATGGTTCTGAATTCGTTGAAAATATAAACTCTGTTGGTGAAGTCTCGGGGGAAACGGTTGGAAATGATAGGGATGAATTTGATGAATTTGGGGAGGAATTTGATGATGGAAATGAGAAAAGAAAGGAGGACAGCGAGATAATACAGGAAGGAGAGTTAAAACCTTTACCTGCACATCTTGAGTATGCTTACTTAGGATCAGGGAAGGAGTTGCCAGTTGTCATCGCTACAGATCTTTCAGCTATACAAAAAGAACAACTGATAGCAATGCTGAAGAAAAACAAGGAAGCAATCGGTTGGAGGATGACTGATTTAAGAGGGATTAATCCGGCCATTTGCACACATAAGATTCAATTAGAAGAAGGATCCAAACCTGTAGCACAACCGCAGCGTCGACTTAACCCGAACACATTTGAAGTCATGAAAAACGAGGTGATCAAACTTATGGATGTCGGAATGATTTATCCTATTTCGGATAGCACATGGGTCAGCCTGACTCATGTAGTGCCCAAAAAAGGTGGAATCATAGTAACTGAAAATGATAACAAGGAGTTGATTCCCACAAGGAAGATAACTGGATGGAGAGTCTGTATTGATTATAGGAAGCTCAACGAAGCCACTCGTAAAGACCACTTTCCATTACCCTTTGTAGATCAAATGATTGAGAAAGTAAGCGGGTACGGTTACTATTGTTTCTTGGACGGAATGAGTGGATACTTTCAAATTCCAGTAGCCTTGGAGGATCAAGAGAAAACAACATTTACTTGTCCGTTTGGTACGTTTGCTTACAAGAGAATGCCATTTGGTCTCTGTAACGCCCCTGCTACCTTCATGCGCTGCATGTTGGCTATTTTTGAAGATTTCATTGGCAATTTTATGGAAGTATTTATGGACGACTTCACAATTTTTGGAGAAACTTTCGAAGAATGCCTTGGAAATCTAGAAAAGGTTCTAGAACGATGCCAGCAAATGAATTTGGCATTATCATGGGAGAAATGTTATTACATGGTCACGGAAGGAATTGTGCTTGGACATAAAATTTCGAAAAAAGAAATTGAGGTTGACAGAGCTAAGATAGCAACCATTGAAACCCTACCACCACCGCACAATGTGACATTCCTGAGGAGTTTCTTAAGACATGTGGGATTCTGCAGAAGATTTATTAAGGACTTCTCAAAAATCGCGAGACCGTTGACTAAACTGTTGGAAAAAGAAGTCGTATTTGAATTAAATGAGGACGCAATGAAAGCATTCCAGAATTTAAAGGATGCCATGGTACATACTCCAATTTTTGTAGGACCAAAATGGGATCAACCCTTTGAGTTGATGTGCGACGCGAGCAATTTCGCTGTTGGAGTTGTGCTAGGGCAGAAAAATGACAAGAAATTTCAGCCTATTGCCTATGCTAGTCGAATGTTGACAAAGCCACAGCAAGCCTACACCACGACCGAGAAAGAACTATTTGCAATAGTGTTTGCATTAGATAAGTTTAGATCATATCTCTTAATGTCTAAGGTCGTCATTCATACTGATCATGCAGCTATCAAATTTCTCATGTCAAAACCTAAAGCAAAGCCAAGACTGATCAGATGGATTTTGCTATTGCAAGAATTTGACGCGACTATCGTGGACCGTAAGGGAATTGAAAACAGTGCAGCGGATCATTTGTCAAGGCTGGAGAATGAAAAAGGACAAGAGATGACTGGAGACGTGAACGAGTATTTTCCGGAGGAAAAATTGATGGGTCTCTATCTCACGCCCTGGTACGCTGATCTGGCCAACTACCTGGTCGGGGGAGAATTACCAGAGTTCTTGGATACACATGCCAGGAGAAAATTAATAGCAGGATCTCGATTCTATTTCTGGGATGAGCCGTATCTCTTCAAAGTGTGTGCTGATCAAATAATTCGACGTTGTGTAACAGAGGCTGAAGGACATGAAATTCTAGGAGAATGCCACCGAATGGGCCATCACTCGGCAAACAGAACTGCAAGGAGAGTACTTGAAGTAGGATTCTATTGGCCCTCAATATTTCGGGACGCTCAGATTTGCGTGAGAAATTGTGACAGATGTCAACGAACGGGGAACATCACTGGGAAAGATGAGATGCCACAGAACTATATACTGGCATGCGAAATCTTTAATATATGGGAATTAGACTTTGCAGGACCGTTTCCGGATTCCAAAGGTTTCAAATATATCCTTATAGCAGTGGATTACGTATCAAAGTGGGTTGAAGCAGAAGCACTTCGAAACAATGATGCCAGGAGCGTAACAAGATTTCTAAAGAAATTATTCACAAGGTTTGGAGTGCCGCGGATTGTCATTAGCGATAGGGGAACTGATGAGTGCATATTTGATTATATTTAATCCCCATATTGAAGCTTATTTTCCATCTAGATGATATAATTTGTGAATTGTGATCAATATAACTTTGATTTTCTTTACTTTGGTTAATAATTGCTAAATGTATTTTATTTGAAATAGAGTAAAGAAATTAAGTTATATTGTAATTAATTAATTAAATGATTTAACTAATCCTAATTTGTATGTTATTATCTAATATTTTATGGTGTTGATGGAATTCATAGGTGATGAAAGTTGGTGGAGCCAAAAAGACAAAACAAAAAGAAAACAAAAATGAAGAGGAAAAAGCACAAGAAGATGAGGAGCAATATTAATTGCATGGAGACAAACCAAATCAGAAAAAGGAGAAGAGGACGTACTGCCTGTACAGTCAGGGCAGCGTACGCCTGTGCGTACGCGCGTACGCCCTACCAAACCAGCCCCAACACGCGTTTTTGGTCATTTTCTGCTCTACTTGATGCCTATAAAAGGCCTCCTCTTCTCCCAAATCAGAGCTAAGCTTGGCAAGATGTAGAACTTAGAGCAAACACTTGTTTTCTTTCATTTCCTTTCTTTTCTTTGTTTTGTTTTGTATTTTCTCCTTCATATATGCAATGTTTACTTTACTTTATTTTCTTCTCCATTTAAATTATGCAAGTTTATTTTCCTTATGCTTTAAGTCATCTCTTCTTTTTCTTCTCTTAATTTATTTTCCTTATGCTTATTTAGTTTAGTTTGGGTTTGAGTAGGAATTTATTATTCATCTTGAATGCTACCTTTTTAACAATTTCATAAGGGGAAGATTTATAATCTTTAATCATAAGCTTGTACAAGAGGTTTGTTTGAATCTTGTTAATAATTACTAGCTATTTTTATTGGCAAGTAATTGGAGAGTTATTGCTACAACGGGAGTTGGGTAATAACTCAAGCCACCTCTTGTACAGCCCAAATATCTCACTACGGGAGTAGGGGACGAATTGGGGGGCCTAATGGCCCTCTTGAGACATGATTATTGTTTTCCCTAATCTATGAATATATGTAGCATCTTGATAGTAATAACTCCTAGTTTAAGCCCCATCTTTATTTCTTATGTTTTTAGTTTGTTAGTAAATTTATGTTTGTGATTGTGCTTGGATTCTCGTTAGTGGGTTAAAAAGCTCCAAAAATAAATAATTGCACAAGTACGTGCCATAACGCCAATCCCTAGCGGAACGACAAAACAAACACGCACTATATCTTATTTTTGACAACGATCAGGAACACACTTCCGGAATGTGCCCATGCGGAGATTACTTCAAAAGCAAGGCATACAACATCGGGGAGGAGTTCCGTATCACCCTCAGACTACCTGACAAGTTGAGAATGCAAATAGAGATATCAAGGCCATACTGGAAAATACAGTGGCTCGGCATAGAAAGGATTGGCCTGACAAGCTTAGCGACGCGCTATGGGCTTTTCGGACTGCTTATAAGACACCGATAGAGACTACTCCATACAGATTGGTATATGGCAAAGCATGTCATCTTCCGGTTGAGATTGAACACAAGGCATATTGGGCCATTAAAAAAATTAAATGAAGATCTAACCATAGCAAGAGAGGAGAGGATGTTTCAGATGAACGAATTGGATGAATGGCGTTTGCTTGCCTATGAGACATCAAGATCTTACAAGGAGCGATCCAAGTTTTATCACGACATGCATATCAGGAAGAACAAAGAATTCACTGAAGGAGATAAGGTGTTGTTATTCAATTCCAGACTGCGACTATTTTCTGGAAAGCTTAAATCGCGATGGACGGGGCCATATATTGTTACAAAGGTTTTTCCTTACGGAACTTTAGAGATCATGCATCCCGAGAAAGGAACTTTCAAAGTAAACGGCCACCAAGTCAAGAAATACTATGGGATGGAAAATGCGCAGGGGATAGTCCAGTGTTGCAGGCTAGTACCTTGGGATGTTGAGTGACAAGATCCCCATATCATTCCCGTCGAGCTAAAGACGTTAAACGTAGCGCTGATCGGGAGGCAACCCGATATTTACCTTGCTTTGTTATTATCTTTACCTTATTTTATCAAATAACCCTCCAAGTTGAAATTCTCTATTTTGTAGATTCTATAATTCCATGCAGATCTCGTTGCAAGGACATGAGAGTCAGCTATTCAGGAATTTGTGGGCAACATAACGGGGGATGCTTACTAGGTCCTTTGCCTCTTATCCCTTGTTCATTTATTATGTGAACCTCATGTTTTCATTTTAAAGTGTGGAAAAATGCATATTTTGTTATTTCTTTGTTTCATTATATTCTAAGTTAACATCGAGGACGATGTTTGGTCTAAAGTGTGGAAAGAGCTGTGCTTAAAATGAAAATATTTCTTAAGAAAACCTCTATCTCATTTGTTTGAAAGATAATCAAGCCACAAGTATGTGTTGTTATTCACTCTATCTTTGGAGAATGCTAAATTTGTGCCAAAAAGTTTCCTCTTTGAATAACCTTGGAAGTACCCCTATCCTGACCTTTAAAAATTTGAAAAATTTGCATGCTTGTGTGGTATTCGCCTCTTATTTTGTAAAGACCTTAGTTAAGGATCTCTCGAAGTGGGAGTGTGGAACCCCTAATTTCAGAAAGATAAGTTAAGCGAAGCCCGGAATTGACTAATCATATAATAGAACATGGGGCAAAAGGAGAGCTTTCTGTTGAGCATTGAGTGAAATATCCCTTATCCCAAAGTAAAAGGCATGAGGGGTTGTTCAGAGAAAAGAGTAGAAAAGGAAAAAAGACCAATCCTCGAGATAAGATACGAGGAAAGCCATCTCGCTAGGTGGTGGGCAACCATAGTCTTCGAAATACATAAATGCTATATCTGGAGTCGGTTGCTCACAATAAAATGGCCCTAGGAGATGAGAAAATTGAGATGAGGAAAGCTGTTTCGCTAGGGTTCAAGCACCCATTGCACTGTCTTCGAAAAAGCATGGAGCTCCATGTGAAGTCGGGTTGCTTGATGATGTTACCCTAGGAAGTGAGAAGAATGAGTTACCGCCCAAGCCACTGGCGGAGAGAGGCCCATGGATCTATTTTCACTTACTTTTATGTTGGGCTTTGGCGTTAAGGGAGGCCGATTGATTAGGTTTTGTACATCGTTCTCACAAGGGGGATCAGCTCAAGGCCTTCGCACAATAAGAGGTGAATGAAATTTTGGACTGCATGCTTGATATTGTGAAAACTACTTAACTGTCCAAATTGCGACCAACAGGGGTTTTGCTTTGTTTGAATATTCATAGCAGTGTATGGCACATTTTTATCATTCCTTGAAGATATTGTGAAGGATTTCACATCTCCTGGCAGATTGTGTTTTGAATGAATACTAATCATTGTATTGAGCATATCTTTAGCTTAGATACTTTTGGCATCTCAATGAGAAGGCTTTGAATGTATAATTTGCTCGTGGACGAGCAATCTAAAGTGTGGAAACTTTGATAGACGCCAAAAGTACTTAATTATCTAGGACTAATTAAGTCGATTTCTTGCCAAAACAAAGTCTTGAAGAATGCAATTGTACGTTTTCGTGTTATTTTACTAACAAATTGCAAATGAGTCTTGTATGGAGTGTTTTGAAGGATTCTCACAGGATTGGAGGCTGAAATCAACTAAAGGAAGCATAAACCAGCAAAAGGAAGAATCAGGCCGCACGGGAGCACACAAAGACCAAACCGAAAACAACAAAAGAGACGAAAACGGAAGAACCCACGCCCCCGAGCACCACCACGCGTGTGAGCTGGCGTGGAACCATTCCAGTAACCATCCACGCCAGTCCACACGCGTGTGATCAGGCGTGGGAAGGCACCAGAATTCTGCGCGATGTTTTAGTATTTAAAGGACATTTCAGCTAGGAGGAGGGAGTCTTTTGTCAATTTTTCATTTCTCACTTTAGGTTAGGGTTAGATAGGATTAGGGAGAGGAGGAAGAGCTCCTTGGAGGAGAGAACTTGGATCTTCATAGCCTTGAGATCCTTTGGGTAAACTCTTTCATTAAAACTTGTTTTCTCTTTGGAACTCTCTTGCTTTTTCCTTT
>CP025659.1:3846216-3878716 GCA_003576665.1 Ipomoea trifida | reverse complement strand
TAGTAACAATGTTGCTTCAGTTACTGCAGGTCTGGCATCTACAACTGTCCTTGCTCCAACCATTGTCTCTGAATGAGGTTCACTTAAGTTTACAAAACCTTTGGTTGCAATACTATTCTTTTTAAGAAAAGCAGCTGAGAATCGTGAAGCCTAAACCTATATATGGGTCAGCGGCAACCACAGGAGCAGAATCCACAATACAACCCTTTATCCTTTCCTTTAGTGTAGGATACTGTTTCTGTAACTTCTCCAAAATGACTCTATAAATTAACCATCAAGTGTTGCTGAAAGTGTGGAAAACCAAATTTTATCCGTGCTCTTCTTCCAACCAATCAGCAAGATGATTTACAAGCAATTCTACATCATGCTCGATTTGAAACGTTTTCTTGTTATTATTATCATAATTATTATAACATAAGGATTAGTTATAATAATATTAAGTAATTGATATGTGGTGCACCACTAATAACCTAATAGCTGGACTCACATTATGATTAGGAGTCTGGTTAGGGTTTAGGAGACCTATTGGAATACAACCACAATGATGGCCAGTGGTTATATATAGGGTCACAAGTCCTCTCACGGCTCACACTTCATTCCTCATACACCATCTAGAGAGAGCTGAGCCCAGTGAGAGACAACAACGCTTACGCGAAACTCTGCTGTAGTCCGGATCATTCAACCTTTGTTGATTAAGAGCTATGGCTGGAGGTTAGTACGATCCTGTTTATCACATATTATGGACATATTATGGTTAAATGTGATATAATTATTCTAACAGTTGGTATCAGAGCCCTGTATAATCTCTGCCTGGTTCTATTAATTGCATATACGTGATATTTGAATATGTTGTATACATTATACAATTAAATTACATATTTAAATTTTTTGCAATTAATTCGGGCTGCTGGAAATATTTTTTGTTGAATTTTCCGCATCAAGAATCAATTAAACAATATTAAATTCAAACAAAATTCAATTGGAATATTTTTTTGCTATTTGCTACGCCGGGTTCGGGGAATTATTTCAGGGAACGGGGCGGGGATGGGGAGAAATTCTCAATCCTCGCCGGGGACGGGGATGGAGAGGGTATTCCCCACCCCGACCCCGACCCCGAGCCTGATCCCCGGTCCCCGCCCCGTCCCCGATTCCCCGTTTAAATAAATAAATAAATAAATAAATATATATATATATATATATATATATATATATATATATATATATATATATATATATATATATATATATAATAAAAGTTAAAACAATTTGCGTAGGTGACTAAGGTAAGTTTGCAATTTCTATTTGCAATTTTAGTTTACTACTTCTCTATCTGTGTAGGTGCCTGATTACAACAATTTGCTTATTGGTTTGCAATTTAACAAAAGCAATTGTTAAGACTTCACTGGTTAAATTGTTTCAAACTAAAATTGGAGATCAATTTGTTTTAATTAACATACTACATATTGGGTTAATATTTAATAACATACTTAGATAAAGAAACATAATAATTTATTGATTTGCATTATGATTTAATTAATTTGTTGGGTCTTTTATTGGTTTGCATTATGCTTTGTTTAATATACTACATATACTTGATTAATTTTATTGTGTTTGATTAATCTATGTATTTTAATTTTGATCATTGTTTAAGAATTCAAGGCTTAGTTTTTTTTTTCATATATAATATTAATTTTTTTTTAAATTGTCATAATTTAAAAAAATCTCCGCCGGGCCCGAATAATCCCCGTGGGGATGGGAATGGGGAATAATTCTCCATCCCTGTCGGGGAACGGAGCCGGGACGGGAAACGGGGAGGGATTTCGGGGACGGGGACCCCATTTCCCGACCCGTTGACATCCCTGTTGCAATCCCAAAATGTTAGATCCCTGTTAAGAGTCCCACATTGATAAAATAAGAAAGAGAATATGGGTTTATAAGGCTATGGGTTAGACTAGCTAATTGGTTGAATTCAATCTTTTAGTGTGGTTTGTCCCATGTGCATTATAGCCCAGTTGAGTGACCCGAGCCCAATATTGAATTGTAACATGGTATCAGAGCCTGTTCGGTCCACTTTGTGTTCGCCCGGTTATGGGTTGGTGGTGGCGTGCGGTCCACTTTGTGTTCACCCGGTTGTGGGTGGTGTTTGTGGCGTCCAAGCTTGTAGCTTGTATGGGTGTTGTAAGCCCGCTTGGTCGGTCTACTTTGGGTCCGTCCAGAGCTTTCGTTTCAGGGGGAGGGTCCGGTCCGATCCAATTTCAAGTGGTCAACCGGTTAGATTCAAAATGGCCCGGTTGTCCACTTGAGGGGAGTGTTAAGAGTCCCAGATTCAAAATGGCCCGGTTGTCCACTTGAGGGGGGTGTTAAGAGTCCCAGATTCAAAATGGCCCGGTTGTCCACTTGAGGGGGGTGTTAAGAGTCCCACATTGATAAAATAAGAAAGAGAATATGGGAGGCTATGGGTTAGACTAGCTAATTGGTTGAATTCAATCTTTTAGTGTGGTTTGTCCCATGTGCATTATAGCCCAGTTGAGTGGCCCAATATTGAATTGTAACAATCCCATCCATTCTATGGGAGAATGAAGCTCTGAAACCATGCAAGGAGTACACCTGCCAGGGAAAGCTCTTGGAGTGTGCTACGGCGTAAGTTTGTTTTTAGGAATATGTAGGATTTTGTCTCTGCTTCAAAATAAGGTCTCTTCAGAGTCTACCCTGATCCGATGTTTATAGTGGTTGATCATTCTTCATCTAAACAGCTACACTCTCTTTTGTTTTTATCATAATCATAATCTGCCACTGCGAAGGATCAAAACTCCATCTTCTTGCATTTGCTCAGACGTTGCCGCCGCCGAACAGGATCAAAAACCGCCGCAGGGCCGAAGACCACCTCGGCCATGGCAGAGGCCAAGGCGCGACCTCGGCCGCCATGGCCGAGGACCTCCTCGGCCATAGCAGAGGCCGAGGTGCGGCCTCGGCTGCTATGGCCTTGGTGATGGTCGCAAGGTGGACCGCTGGACTGACTCAGCTAGAAGGCATTACGGAGAAGGACGCCGTGTTCCAGTGGAACGCTTCTCTGATTCGGGAAATAGGGAAAGCAGTCATGATCAGCGTCGAGAGAGCAAATGGAATACACGATTATGGGGCCCTGATAATAAGGAGGTACATGGTTTGCGTGAGAAATGGAGTGATTTTAGCAAAGTTGATGACTTTCCCATAGAAAAAGGGCCATTTGGTCTTGCATATCATGGTAAGGAGGATGAGAGAGAGGGAGACCACTACCGGCTTTGGAGGCCTAATTCGTCTCAAAGTCGAGGTAGGATGGATCCTCCTCACCACCTAACCTTGACGCCAAACAAGCATGCTTTTACAGCAAGCCATGGCCGGGGACGTGGAGAAAATGCTCCAACCTTTTCTCATGTTTCTTCTCATATTCAGTCACATAGTGTGCTCCTAGAGAAAGTTGAAATTGGCCATGATGAGTCCTCTCCTTTAAGGTATACTCGGACCAAATTGTTGAATGTATACAGTACAACTTATATGAGATCCTCTAGCAAATACTTAGAAGGGGTTGTGCAAATACCTTCACTCATGCAAGAGGAACCTCTTGCACCTCTAGCTATCGGTGCACCTAGTGCTGAAGAATTGATTGTTTTGAAAGGAATTGAAAATGGGGAAGTTCTGAGTAGTGGCACGCCACAGATCAATAAAGACAGTTCTATTGGTCAAAATTCAACTGACTTTTTGCAGTCAAGAAGAAACAAACAAGGCAGCCGAAATGAATTATTGCATGGTCTTGATGATTCTAGAGATGAAACTATAGATAATGGAAGAGGTGGTCATTCAGATGGCTTCTATGATAGACAGATGCACTCCTTTGAGTCCAATGCTAAAGTTGAGGCTGCACAGGATTATGAGAAATTTTCTGAACTCAAGTTGAATATTGAAGGAGTGTGGAGATCAGATCACCATCAATTTGTGAGCGTTCACATGTTGGCTCTAAAGAATTTTTGGAGATACCTGGGATGGTTGGTTCCAATATTGGCTGGTCTGGCCCCAGAAGGGTTGGCAGATGAGCGTGAAAGAAGTCTATCCGATTCATCTTACACTAAAAGTGAAGGGCTAAAATGGCAACATGGGAATGATCCGTTGCTCAAAAGGCAACACTTTGCCATCTTGGACAAAGAGTTGGATAAGCAGAAGCTGCCACAAGCATCTCCAGAAGACTTCATGCTTTATTATAAAGATCCACAGGGTGAAATTCAAGAACATTTTTCTGGCAGTGATATCATTGGATGGCTTGAGGCGGGATATTTTGGAATAGAGTTACTTGTTCGTTTAGTGGGGCACCACCTGATACACCATTTGCCCAACTTGGGGATGTTATGCCTCACTTGCGTGCCAAGGCTCGGCCACCACCTGGCTTTGGTATACCAAAGCCAAGTACTGATGCTTCTGCTGAAATGAATATGAACCCCTTTGCAATGCTTCATTCAGGTCCAACTGAGATTGATATTTCAAGAAGTGAACAAAGATATAATCATAGTTCAACAGCTGATGCTGAGAATAGGTTTCTGGAGTCGCTCATGTCTAGCAGCACAAGTAATGCTCCTCCCGAGAAGTTTGTTCACTCAGAAGGTTGGTTTTGTTTCCATTATGAGACTTGCACTGCATTTGCTCTTTTATTTCTACCTTTTCTGAACAAACCATTTCTTTGTGGCATTTTTTGGGGTTAAATATAATCTTTTGTAGAACTCTAAATAAAGAAGTTTTTTGTATGCTGGTTGATAGGTATGCCAGGTTATATTGGAAATACTGCTGGTCCAATGCCTTCTGTGGGTTCTGAAAGTGGGGATAATCTGTACCTCCTGGCAAAAAGATAGCACTTGAGAGGCCGAGATCTCTACCAAATCCGTATTCTTATTGGCCAGGGAGAGATGTTGCTTCCATTGTTCCAACATCGGATGTGCTTCATGATTCTTGCCACATTCAAAACTTCCTTTAGTTGCTGACAATGCTCGCCAACAGCCTCATAATCAGAATGTGCCTCAGCTGCCATGGCCGAGGACCTCCTCGGCCATAGCAGAGGCCGAGGACCTCCTCGGCAATGGTAGAGGCTGAGGAGCGGCCTCGACCTATATTTAATTTTTTGTATATTTTTTTTTTCTTTCAGTGTTGTTTTGTTTTTTGTTTTTTTTTTTTGTTTGGGGATATTTTTTTTTTATTTTTTTTCATCATTCTGTTTTTTTTTTTTTGGTATATATATATTTTTTGTGCGCGCACTCATAGCTTACTTTGGTCGGTCGCAGGTCCGGTCAAAGGTTGGCTCTTCCGTAGGGTAGTGAGCGTGGTCAGGCCAGTACCATCCCTTAGGCAGCTTAGGTGATAGCGTTTTTGTAACTAAGCCATGAGCTCGGTTCAGAAAACGCTCTTCCTTCGTGTAGCTAGCGGGATCGGATCCCGTGCTGGCCCTTAGGGGATAGCGTTTTTGTAACTAAGCCGTGAGTTTGGTTCAGAAAACGCCCTTCCGTCGGGTAGCTAGCGGGATCGGATCCTGTGCTGACCCTTAGGGAATAGAGTGTGCGATCTATTTTTCCTTTTTTCTTGATTTTTTTAGCTGCTATCGCCGCCTGCTAAATGACCTGGGCAGTTGCTTAGAAGTCCACGACCTGGACGGGAACGCAGCCTCCACCCTGGGTAGCTGCTTGGAAGTCCACGACTTGGACGGGAACGCGGCCTCCATCCACGATTGTTGTTGAGCCGACTCCGAAGATCCCCCTCGTGGCCATGTTTGCCGTTGCAGTTCAAGTGACGGGAACCATGGGAGCAACCAAATCTGATTGTGCCCTTTCTAGTGATAAGCTAATTTGTGAAATGTTGCCTGAGATATGATCCCGGCTCTCAGTGAAAGCACCAATGACAGTAAATATCGTTACCAGGTATATTTCTATATTAGTAAATAAGGACAATGTTCAGTACAAGAAGTGTTTTGTATACAAGAGTACAAAGTTTTGTCTGTTAGGAAAACGGAGCCCCCTCAACTTGCTACATGAGCTCCCTTTTATACTAATGACTACAGTAATGACGACCACAATAATGAGCAACGGCTCTTCTCATAAGTGTCCGGCTCCTCAATAAATGTTGTCCTTGTGTAACGAGTGACCTTTTGTTACTTTTGGGTCGGTGCTTGTGATTCGTGTCGGGTGCTGCTTGCCCAATTATCCTGTCAGTTGGGTTTGAGGTTGAATCAACATACTACATCTCAGTACCTAACTCTGTGTTGTTCATCTGTATCTTATATCCTCTTGTACCATCCACAATCATATTTCTTGGGCTCCAAAGTATTATCTAGAGCAAACTAATTTGCAAAACAAGACTATTTATGATCGGTCAAGTGAAGGACAAATTATATTGTGTGATATTGTAATATGAATCACTGATAAATGCTCACTTTTAATATATTAAATGCTCATTTTTAATGTATTAATTTTTAACCAGTATATCTTAAATGAGCTTTCAAATTCCTTCAAAAAAAAATGAGCTTTCAAATAATGAATCTTCAATTTACTAAAATAAATTTTATGTTAATAGTCCATCTTACAATGTGAACCATGGTCCACGGTATAATGATTGCAAGTGAAGATCATAAATTATAGAACATCTTATGTGTCAAATATCAATGCTTATACTGTGGACCAAAGTTCACGTAGGAAATGAATCTTAAATACAAGTTCATTATTAATATACTATAGATTCATTTTTATCGTATTATGAGTTTATTTTGACTTGAAAATAAACATGTAGCATACTAATTGTGAACCTGCAATATAGTCCATCCGCCCCATTTTATGTATTTGGATCGGTTAACGAAGATGGACTGAAATTATTTTTAATCCAATTTTTCATAATATTAAGTTTAGTATTAGTATACAAAATTTATATATTTTGAAACTACATTAAAAAGTACTATTAAACACAAAAAAATTAAATTTAAAAATAAGTAAAAAATGCTAAAAAAAATAAACAAAGAATAAAGATGTGGTTTGACCAATGAATAGTAAATATGACAGATAAAATGGGACATATGAAGTATTGAAAATGAACATGTGTTAGAGTTCATCTTGTAAGGTGAACTTCAAGGAGCACGATATAATTTGTCGTAAAATATGAGGGTATTAATATAGTCAATGTTGAAAAAGACGTTAGGCGCCCAGGGGTGCCTAGGTACCCGATTTTTTTTTTTCATTTTTTTTATTTAATAAGGAGAAACAACGGCGATGACAGATCTCACAGATCTAAAATCTCAACTTCTTATATGAAATCTCACAACTCACACATCTCACTAAGCGAAAGCTCACAGATCTCGCTACGCCATCCATCGCCGGCAACATCCAACATCCAACCTCCAACCTCGCCATCTTAAATCTCAATTTCTGACGTCAACGGCGGCTTCGCAAAAGTTCAACTGGTGGCTGTGGTGGCTGTGGTGGCTAAGACGAGGCTTCGTAATAGCACCTCACACCAACTTTCCTCTTTCCGACGAAAAAAAAGAGGGGAGGGGGGGTTAGACGGGGACGGCTGGCCGTGGAGGAGGCTGATTCTTTCTGGTCTTCCTCGACGTGACTGGGCGCCGCCTAGCGCCGCCTAGCGCCTAGATGCAATTTTTGCAACATTAAATATAGTTTAATATGAATATTCAATAAATTCAAAAAAAAAAAATGTTAATTAAAGCGAACATTTTCTTACATGCACACCATACTTGTGCTATTTCCCCTCCAAGGTAATTCCTAACAATTCTATCTAAGCATAGAAAGTTTTTTTTTTCTTCATATTTTACATTGTACACTTCAAACCTTAAAAGATAAGACTAATCTAGTCAAATCTTGATTAAATTTCATTTGAGGGTTAACTCTCCCAAAGCATTGTTATATAGACGGGATTTGAACTCCCAACTTCAAGTTTAGATTTTATTTTTATTAGTCAAATTTTGTTTGAATTTCATTCGAGGGTCGATTCTCCCAAAACATTATTATATAGACATGAATTTGAACTCCCAACTTCATGTTATAGATTTTATTTTTATTATTCAAATTGTTTGGTAGCAGGTGGGTGGCAGCAATCTATAGTATCAACTAACTAGTAACTGTAAACTTGTCCCCTTCCACACCCAAAAAAAAAAAAAAAAAAAAGGAATTTAAGTTAAAGTAAGAGAAGAAAATTAGAAATGGTATTGCTTTCCCAAAATAACCACAAACCACAACTAGAAATTAATTCAACCAATTCAATGTAAGCATTTACCCCTTGCTTTGATAGTTAGGATATACTTAATTGGTTTTGAGCAGACAAAAGCTAGAGCTCCTAGTATAACTAGGGCATGAGCAATGACTAGTTGACCACTTAGTCATAAAAGTAATGATTCTCAGTTCAGCCACAGAGAATATAATTATATAATCCCAATTTTCTTCAATAAGGTTGGTCTGAATGACCCACAAGCATCAACTATTAAATCCTTTCCAATGTGCATAAACTGCCCATAGTTTTGCAAAACCAATGGGCCTTATATTATGAAAGGAATTTAAGCAAAGTTTCTCATTATTAGGTTTAAGACATAAAATAATTCCAAGTTGGCATGTAAGAATATATAGAGAAAAGGAAACTCACATGGAAGGAATTCTGGGGTGTGGAAGCAGCCAATCAGGGAAAATTATCCCCCCTGAATAAATGAAGTTATTAATTTACAATCTGACAATGTCTCCTTAGTTCAGTAGATTGTGCATGCACTTCCATATACTTTGCATGGTACATGCCTAAAAGAAATATTTATCATTATTATGCATCATATCATTAAAATTATAACTTATGCAGTTATGCTCATTATAATACAGTAATAATGTACTTGAATGAAATGAAGGTTACTGTGAAAAACACTATTCGTTTACAAATTACAATTATGATCAAATACCTCCCTAGGTGCACAATATAGTTTGCATCAGCTGATTAATAGACAAGGCATAAAATAATAGCCCAATAACATGGTTTATCAGGAACTGAATTTGGACATATTAGGCTATTACCTATTTCCAATGCACCAAATAATTTCTCTTTTCTTAATTTGCAACTACCATTTCTTCAAATCTAACTGCCTTCTGATTAGTTTTCTATCAGTAAGAATATTCAACCCACTTGCTTATAGCTATATATATTGCATTTGAACTATGCATATTCATTCATTCATTCATTCATTGCTAGAGAAAAGGTGATGGAGATACCTGTAATTGACTTCAGTAAGCTTGCTGGTGAGGAGAGACCTGAGACTATGGCTCTCCTCCATCATGCTTATGAGAAATGGGGATTCTTTATGGTAAGCAATTGTGACTAGTTTGTTATTAAGTTTAGTGTTTGGTACATCATGTGGTCTGATAGCATCACTGCTACCATTCCAAACGGAAGGTCACAGGTTTGAGTCCTGTCCCAATCAAGGATGTTAGCATAATCATGTTGAGCAAATACTATAGATAGGGTTAGATTGTAGATACCAAAATAAAATGTTTAGTGTTTGGTACATCTTCATTCCCTAATTCAAAGCTTTTCATGAATGCAGGTGGAGAATCATGGAATCGAGAAAGAGTTGATGGATAATGTGAAGCAAATGGTGACGCAGCATTATGAAGAGAACTTGAAGACAAGCTTCTATAATTCAGAGATTGCTAAGAGTTTGGAGAAAAAAGAAAATACCAGCAAAGGTGACTGGGAAAGCACCTTTTTTCTTTGGCATCATCCAAATTCCAACGCCAATGCATTGAGAAGTCTCCCAAATGGCTTTAGGTAACTCCACCACCTGATTGGATACTGCTTCAATGCTAGAAAAATAAATAAATAGAATGTTTAAATATAAAATTCACATCAGCTATTATGAAAATATTAAATATTTCATCACTATTGAATTTAATGAGAAAAACTCTGCATTATGGTCAATGTATCTTATCTAAAATGTATGTGCATATGCAGCACAATGATGAACAAGTACATTGAACAACTGATCGCCCTAGCAGAAAATCTTGCTGAACTCATGTGTGAGAACCTTGGTCTACAGAAGAGTCACATTAAAGAAGCATTTTTGGGAAGCAAGGGTCCTTCTGTTGGAACGAAGGTGGCAGTATACCCTCAATGCCCTCACCCTGAACTAGTTAGAGGACTTCGAGAGCACACTGATGCTGGTGGTATCATTCTCTTGCTCCAAGATGACCAAGTCCCTGGTCTTGAGTTCTTCAAAGACGGAAAATGGGTAAAAATTCCACCCTCCAAGAACAACAGAATCTTTGTGAACACAGGAGACCAGATAGAAATACTAAGCAATGGAATGTACAAGAGTGCTTTGCACCGTGTCCTGGCTACAACTGAGGGAAATAGACTTTCTATTGCCACCTTCTATAACCCTGCTGCTGATGCCATAATTTCTCCAGCTGCAAAGCTCTTATATCCAAAACAAGTTCGCTTTCAGGATTATCTGAACCATTATGCCAAAACCAAGTTTGCAGACAAGGGCCCCAGGTTTGAGTCCATGAAAAACATGGTCAATGGGAATGAAAGAATCTGTGCCTGAAGGGGAAACTCATTATCATACTATTTGTACTTTTCATTTACTTGTGTGTTTTGCCTTTCAAGGCTGAGTATAAGAGATGCTAATGTATTACCAATATTCAATAAAATATCCGTTTAATCATATGCAAACTTGCATGTGCAGAGTTGCAGATATACACCTTCTCTAGACCATTGCCACCGTATTCAATCAACAACTACCATGTTTCTATCAGTATGTTTTGGTGCATAGGGTTTGGACATTACCAACTAATTATACAGAAGTTGTCTCAACATAGTAATGTCTTAAAACAATGCCATTGAATATTGAAGATACTGAAATTAATTTTTTTGCAGATGTAGAAATGGAATTAATTAAGAAATTATATAGGAGTTTGTAAAGAAGAAAAACTATTTACCAACATCTAGGAATATTCCCGGCCAAGATGATGAAGACTAGTTCAAACAACATAATAGGCAAATCTATTTCCAGATTCTATCCTGAGTGACTGACGCTTGTAGTTAGAAATCTTTAGAAACTCATCATCACTCACAAGCTAGATAGCTTTGATAGTATAGATTTGGTTACAAGTGTACTTGTGTGTCCAACAGCATCAGTCAGTGCTAGTTTTTGTGACTTCAACAAAGGTGCACACTTGTTCACAAAACATAATAAGAAGTTGCAAAATTTCAAAGACTTTGAAAACTTTTCCGTGGACTTGCAAGACCAATGAACAAGTTGATCGACTGAGTCTTGAGTCAAATGAATATTATAATTCAAGATATTTTGCATCAAGACAAATAATGATTCTGTCCATACCAATTCTCTGCCAATCAAATATCGGTGACAAGGAAGGCAGATAAACTTAGGTGCATCTTTCTGTTCACACAGAAGTCTCTGACAGAGGGCAGAAGCGTGGCCAGGGTGCAAGCATTCTTTCATAATCTTTGTAATGACATCGCAAATGGGGTTGTTTATGCCTCCAACTTTTAGTATCAATGGAAACAACAGAGCATACTCAGCAGCCTTCTGATGAACCTTGCAGTATTCCACTATTGCTGTCATTAGCACCCGAGAAGCAGGTTCTAGGAGACTTAAAAGTTTGGGAAGAACAATTGAGCAAAGAACATAACTTGGCCAACCAAGCTCATCCTCCTCCCCATCCACCAGGTGAGAAATTAAAATTGAAGCAGTCTCATCATCTGCTCCCCATGGTTCAATTATATGGAATAATGCCAAAGCATTCCCTCCCCTGCAAAGCTGTTGAACTTCCCTGGCTAATTCTATTGTTTTAACTGTAGATTCAAAGTTTAGTATCCTGACTTTCAGGCAAGCTGCCATTTTTTCAACTCCAGGGTCTAAAGAATAATCATCTTCAGAAAAACCTGCACCAACTTCTTCCATTCTTTCATCTAAATCTTCTTCTTTATTCTCTTCAACTCCAACCAATAAATCATCATTTTCACCATAACTACTGAGTTGCATTCCAGAAATGAGTTCGCTTAGTGACATAGGCAGCCAAGGAAGCACTAAATCATTCTTACTAGCTGCATCTTTAAGCCAATCCGGCAAAGACCCAAATTCATGCTCCATTTTCTCTTCTTCAGCATCCAAGTGTAAGCAAGAAACCTCCTCACATTTTGGTTCTGACAATACATCAAACAACTGCTGTGCAGCCCTCTGTACCCAAAAATCAAGCTCCTTTCCCTCGTTCAAGATCTTCTCAGCAAGCTTACACAAATCTCTTTTCAAAAACATCCTGCTATCGTATAAAAGAAACGACAGTATGCGAGCTTGAACTGCATTGGGCAGCGTCCGTATCCACATAACCCTGATCACAAACAAAAGAAAAAAGTGAATCTTGAAACCACAGCTTAAGAAAATATAACAAAGAAATTTCAAAAGAAAAATTACCTTTTCCTGTGATTAGATGGGGATGACGATGGAGAGGATGGGTCTGTGAGATCGATGTCAATTGCTTTTGTGAGTAGTGAAATGAAAGAAGTTGTTGAAATGGATGAAGAGGCGGGATCGAAAGATTGTTGTAGCCAAAGAGAGGCGTCGGCTTCTGGGCATGTAGAGTTCAAGAAAATCTTGAATAGGGGAACCCAAGACTCCATTTTCATTCGCAGAGGTGGTGACTGAGGATCGATGGGAGTGCTTTTGGAGATCGATAAAGCGCGGGAAAATGTTGTTATAAATTGCACTGCGGTCCCTTAAACTTTACGAACTTAGAAATGTGCTGCAATTGTATCAATGCCGACAAGGCGGAGTATATACGTTTCTCCCCCAAAATAAAAGGGTCGTTTACTTCTATTATTTCTCTGTTTTCTCATTTTTAATTTTTCATTTCTCTCATTTTTCAATTTTCCATCTCTATTTTTCCATTGTGTTTCCATTTCTAATTTTTCATTTCTCTAATTTTTCAATTTTTCATCTCTATTTCTCCATTTTTTTCATTTCTCCAGTTTTTTAATTTTGATTCCTCACTCCTCCAGTTTTTTTTATTTTTATTTTTAAATTTCTATCTCTCTCTCATCAAAAAACTAATAAGTCCGAATGAAAGTTATACCATTCACTTATGTCCATTTTTTCGTTACATTTTTAATATAAAGTACTATTATTGGATACATATTTTTTACCTCATTAAATAAATAATAATGAAGTTGTAAAGGACGCCCACAAGCCTAGTAACATTTGAACAGCTAACCTCTCACATAACAAACACTATTCACTCGTGTTTTTCTCCAATTTTGGAGAAATCTAAAATAGGCTTCTCCAAATTTGTACATGAAGTTGGAAAATGGAGAAGAGTTAGGCCATTGAAGAGATTATTTTTTCAACCTATTGAAGCACAAGAGTTAGTATTACCTCCACTGAGGCTCGAACCCACTACTTCTTGTATAAAGGGAAGGGTTTAATGCCACTGGACCACAAGGTCCTTGGCATTGAAAAGATTGTTTTAGTAAATAAGTTTTTCATTTTCCATTCTCCCACTCCTCCAATTCGATCTCTATTTTCCCAGAAATATTTTTATTTTTCAATTTCGGTAAACAACCCCAAAATGACCTGCTTTCAAAAGCAATTGAATCAATTTGGCAAGCTATGAGTTTTGGTGATTTGTTAATCTTTTTTATTTGAGCTAGTTTATTTTATTTTGGATCAGAAATTAGTTATTTTTTTCTTAATTTTTTTTTATATATTTTGGTGATAAGGAAAACTCGCAATTTGATGACATACACTCTTTTCAAGAAGTTGAACTTGGGCATCCTCAAACCTACCCACACATGCATTTAATTGAGCGATAGGTCGATCAAGTACCCTCGCGACATTCAGAAGGATGTTTTGGTGAGGGTGGATAAGTTCATCTTCCCGATTGATTTTGTTATTCTATATATGGATCCTGACGTAGAGGTGTTACTCATTCTAGGGAGTCCATTTTTTGTCAGTGCTAGGGTCTTTATTGATGTTAGAGAAGGCACACTAGTGATTCGTGTCAGGGACAAATCTGCTAGTTTTGACGTATATAGATTGACAAAGTACTCCATGGAAGGGGATGATGAGTGCTTTTATGTTGATGTTTGCATTAAGGATGTGGATTATTTGTTTGATTTGTCATGTGAGAAAAACTTGTATTCCACGACTTGTGATTTTGAGTGCCCTATTGAGCATGATGATTCCCAAATAAACAATGATGTGCATGAACTACATGAACTATTTGTTGACTTGATTTGTGTGGAAGATTATTTTGATGCATGTGACAATTTGTACATGTGTGATACTACTTGTGTTGATAACGTAAATATTCTTGGTGGAGTTGATGAGAAAATGGTTAGAGGTGATAGGGTTGTTTTTGAAGAATATTGGGAAGAGAGAGATGAGAGTGAATGTGAGAAAAAGACTGAGAGTGAAACAAAGAGTGAGGAAGAAAAAAAGAATGCGGGTGAGAAAAAAATTGAGGGGGAGTTGAAACTTTTGCCCGAACAATTGGACTATGCATACTTGGGGGAGGATTCAACCAATCTAGTGGTGATTTTGGCTAGACTTAGTCCGGATCAAAAAGAAAAGTTGGTGGGAGTGTTGAGAGAAAATAGGGAAGCCATTGGTTGGAAGCTGACCGATTTGAAGGGTATAAGTCCCACAATTTGCACCCATAAGCTTTTGCCTGAAGAAGGAGCCAAACCCAACACAACTGCAACGAAGGCTAAATCCAAACACAAATGAGGTTGTGAAAAAAATGAAATCATCAAGCTCCTTGACGTGGGAATGATCTACCTCATTTCGAATAGTTCTTTCTTGGGTGAGTCTGACACATGTGGTACCAAAGAAAGGAGGATCACGGTAGTAGAAAATGAAAAGCATGAGTTAATACCCACAATGAAGATGACCAGGTGGAGAGTTTGCATTGACTATGGAGGCTTAACGATGTAACTCTCAAAGACTATTTTCCACTATCCTTTGTGGATCAAATGGTTGAGCAGGTGAAGGGTTATGGCTTCTATTGTTTCCTAAACGGGATGAGCGACTACTTTCAAATCTTGGTAGTCTTGGAAGATCAAGAAAAGACCACTTTCACTTGCCCATTTGACACATCTGCATACCGAAGGATGCCGTTTGGATTATGTAATGCTTTGACAACTTTCATGAGATGTATTGTAACACCTCCATTTTAGGGTGCATAGTAATGTGAATCGACCCCAATTTTAGAAAATATATGCAACTAAAAAACCTAGAATTTACCAAAACATCCCTTATGATTACAACTCTTTTAATGGCTACATTAGACCTAGACTTGGATTAATGGATCCTAGGTACAAATTGATGCCTAAACTCACTAACCAAGAATGACCCAAGAAGGTATGAGTATCTAAATCAAATTAATTTTTGATTTCAGGTTACAAGGGCTATTTGGTACGTGGATAGTGGATGCTCAAGGCACATGACCAGAGATAAATCAAATTTGAGCAATTACTGAACAGTTAGTGGTCCAAAAGTGATCTTTGGTGGTGAAACGAGTGGTCAAACCAAAGGGATTCGCGATTCCTCGAAGAATGGACTGACAATTAAGGATGTTCCGTATGTAGAAGGGTTAATGTTCAACCTTCTAAGCACAAGTTAGTTCTCGACAAAGGCTACAAAGTAGAATTCTCCAAGGACCAGTGTTGTATCATTAGTAATGAATATGGAGAAACCGTTCTTTTAGCAAGGAGGAAAAAGAACATGTATCTGGTAAATTGGGATTCGTCTATACCGAATATAATGTTTACCTGGTAGATATAGGTAATTCTGACCTTAGTTAGGAATAGCATACCAAACTAAACCATCTCAACTTTAAGGCAATTAATAAGCTAGCCAGAGGAGACTTGGTAGAGGGACTACTTATGTGACTTATAACAAGGATAGGGTTTGTGAAGACTATCAAAAGGGGAAGCAAATCAAATCCTCGTTTAAGTCCAAATCTATTGAGTCAACTTCTAGACCTTTGAGTATACTCCATATGGATTTATTTGGACCAGTAGATCATGTGAGCTTAAGTAGACGAAAATATACTCTAGTGGTAATAGATGGCAACACTAGGTCTACTTGGACAATCTTCTTGAAGAAGAAGAATGAAACCAAAAGGTTACTACCTGAATTGTTAAAGTAGTTGCAAACCGTGAAGGGATCAAGCATTGTGAAGATAGGATCAGATCAGTGTACAAAATTCATCAATCAAGTCGTTAAGGAGTTTTGTGGTCAATTCGGTATTCATCATCAACTGTCAGCTACAAGAATGCCACACCAAAATGGTGTTGCCGAAAGGACAAACCGAACTCTCAAAGAAGCCGCAAGGTCAATGATTGCACTTTTCGGCTTGCCTAAGAGATTTTGGGCTGAAGCTGTTAACATAGGGTGTTACACCCAAAATCGAATAGTCAACAAGGTTCATGGGAAATCATACTACGAGTTATGGAAAGGCAAGAAACCAGTTGTGAGCTACTTTCACACATTCGGTTGTAACACCCCAATTTTCACATCTTGGATTTATTACAAAATCCTAATGATACAATATATTGCGGAAGCGTCTAACCAACAGAAAACTGGGTGCTACCGCCACACCGGCTATACCGTACATCCGGAGTGGTTACCTCGGTAGCAAATGTTTTATTCACAACAATGGAAAGACGAATCTAAAGGCATTCAATGAGAGAGCTGAAGAAGGTTTATTTATGGGATACTCAGCAGTCAACAAAGCTTTCAAAGTACTTAAAAAGATAACAATAGTGGTAGAAGAGTCTATCTATGTAGTATTTGATGAAGGTAGCATCAATCGAGAAGTAAGAAAGCTATCAGAAAGGTTCGAATAATTAGAAGTCCAAACAACTAATTAGTCAAAGCCGAGACATGACTCTGAGCATTCAGATCAAAAGGTTAATAAAGAGGAAAGGGTTTGAATCGTTGATTCCGAACAGTTAAAAGATTTTACTATTCGGTTGCCCAACCAGTTGCATCTACATGAACAGTCAGAAGTTGAAGCTACTCCAAATGTTCATGAAGTAAATGAGCAAGCTCATTTAACTTATTTTCAGCCAGATCTATGGTGGTTAAGGAACCATCCACCATATCAATTTATTGGAGATGTAATGCAAGGTGTAAGGACAAGATCATCTATTCGTGAAAGCATGATGGCTTGCTTTCTTTCACAAATTGAACCTGAAGTGGCGGAAGAAGCGCTAAGTGATCCTGATTGGATACAAACCATGCAAGAAGGCTCTATCAATTCGAAAGAAATGATGTGTGGTGGTTAGTTCCTTGACTTTCGCACCAAAATGTTATTGGGGCGAAATGGGTTTTTAGGAATAAAATGGATGAACGAAGAGTTATTGTTAGTAACAAGGCTTGACTCGTTGCGAAAGGTTATTGTCAAGAAGAAGGGATAGATTTTGATGAAACTTTCGCACTAGTAGCACGATTTGAGGCAATTCAAATTTTCTTAGCTTACGTCGCCTATAAGGACTTCAAAGTCTTCCAAATGGATGTCAAGAGTGCATTTCTAAATGGACTTTTGGAAGAAGAAGTGTACGTAGAGCAACCACCCGGTTTCATGGTGAATATGGGTGGTGATAAAGTCTACAAGCTGAAAAAGACCTTGTATGGATTGAAAGAAGCACCAAGAGCTTGGTATTACACCTTCTCGTGTTTCCTAATCAATTGTGAATTTACAAAAGGTAAAGTGGATAAAACCCTATTCCTATCAAGGACGATGAACACATTCTTTTGGTGAAAATCTATGTGGATGATATCATTTTTGGAAGCACTAACCCATCACTAAGCGAGATGTTCTCCAAGCTTATGAAGAGCAAGTTCGAGATGAGTATGATGGGAGAACTCAACTATTTTCTAGGTCTTCAAGTCAAGCAAAGTGAATAGTGAATTTTCAATAACCAAACCAAGTATACCAAGAACATAATCAAAACATTTGGAGTTGATGGAAAATTATCCATAAAGACTCCAATTAACACTTCATTACGATTGGGCATCGATAATATAATGAAGGAAAGGAAGTGAATCAAGATAAGTATAGTGGAATTATTGGCTCTCTATTGTACTTAACCGCAAGTAGACCAGATATCTCATTTGCCGTGGGAGTATGTGTAAGATTCTAGTCTATCCCTAAAGAGAGTCACCTCACAGCTGCCAAGAAGATCCTAAGATACCTTAAAGGTACGCAAAGTGTTGGGCTTTGATATCCGAAAGGTGGATCATTCAAATTGATTGACTTTTAAGATGTTGATTTTGCTAGATGCAAGATATACCGAAAGAGCACCTCAGAGACTTGTCAATTTCTTGGAGGAATGCTCGTTTCAAGGGCCATGGTTGGCAAGAAGCAAAACTCTATTACTACAAGCACTGTTAAAGTCGAGTATATAGCTGCAGGAAGTTGTTGTGCTCAAGTGCTTTGGATGAAACAATAACTTAAAGATTATGGAATTGAAGCAAAGGAGATTAGCATCAAGTGTGATAACACTAGTGCTATTGCCATAACACTCAATCTGGTGTTACACATAAGGACTAAGCACATTGATATCAAGAACATTTTATCTGAGATCATGTTGAGAAGAAGGATATTGTGCTAGAATATGTCAAAACTGAAAATCAACTTTCTGATATTCTAAAAAACCCCTTTGAGTGAAAGCAAGTTCTCAACACTCAGACTTGAGTTGGGAATAATTGAGATGAATTAAAGTCAAATTCATCTAAGTATTAAAAATTCGAGAGGTTATGGAGTACCTTCGAATGGTGGTTTGAATTATTGAAAGGAAATGATTCGAAAGGTAGGAAGAGAGATTGAGAAAACAAATATGGCCATATGGACAAATGGGTATAACCGAATGCATATTTGATAAGATTCGAGAAACCAATATGGCCAAATGGTTTAAGAGGACCGAATGGTTCGAGAAGTAAAAGGGTTTGAATGATTGCCGAATGATTAAAGAGTCTGAATGATCAACCTTTAAGAGGAAAGCGAAAGGTCTGAGAGTCAAAGAGACAGGGGAACATGTTAAGCCCTTTTACTTCTCGAGTGCTGTTAAAGTCGAGTATATAGCTGAATGATCAACATTCAAACCCTTTAAACCATTTGGCCATATTAGCCTCTCTATTACTACAAGCACTGTTAAAGTCAAGTATATAGCTGCGGGAAGTTGTTGTGCTCAAGTGCTTTGGATGAAACAATAACTTATGACTTGTTTGGTTGGATGTAGTTTGGGGGGAATTGCAATTCATTGAATTGTAATTCAGTGAATTCCCCAACTACAGTGTTTGGTTAGAGGGAATTGCAATTCCGCACAATTGCAATTCCCTCCAAATTATGAATTGCAATTCATGCCCCCCCCCNAATTCGGTGGAGACGAGGGGCAATTTGTTGGTGTAAAGAAAATTTTGCCCCTCCTCCCATAACCTTTCTCTTTTTTTTTTTTTAAAAAAAATTATTATTATTATTATTATTATTATTATTATTATTATTATTTTGAAAGAATTATTAGTATTATTATTATTATTATTTTGAAAAAATTATTATTATTATTATTTGAATGAATTATTATTATTATATTTATTATTATTATTATTATTATTATTATTATTATTTTTGAAAGAATTATTGTTATTATTATTTTTGAATTATTATTATTATTATTATTATTACTAGTACTACTACTACTACTATTATTACTATTACTATTAGGGAAACGGGTCAAATAAGCCCTCCAACTTCACCCAAAAGTGTAATTAAGCCCTCAAACATTACAAAGGTTCAATTGAACACTCAAACTTGTTATTTTGGTACATTTAAACCTAAATGACCGGTTGTTTACCTGAAACAACCGGTCATTAAATTTTCGGCCAATATTCCGGCGACCGTCGACCGGAACGATTTTCTCCGACGAACAAACGGTGACGACGGTCACAAAGAATCGATTGCTCCAGTCGACTATTTTTTTTTAAATTAAAAAAATTATAAATCTGAAACATTTAAACTATTAATGTTATAATGTATTAACTAATACTCTAATAATCTAATAATAAGTAATAACTTAATAAAATAATAAGTAATAATTAAATTAAACTAATAAGTAATGCACTAATAATTAATAAATAATAACTAATAACTTAATAAGTATTAAATATTTAACTATTAAAGTGTAAATACATACAATATTAAACACTTTACAATTATTAACACTTAAAATATTTTTTAATTTTTTTTTTAAAATTAAAAGAGTTTATTACTAAAATGGTCCCTCGACTATTGCGAAATTACCAATTTGGTCCTCAACAATTTTTTTTGACCAATTTAGTCCCTCGACTTTGAAAAATTTAACCAATTTAGTCCTCCGTTTATTTTTCTGTTAATATCCGTTAAATTAGGACCAAATTGGTAATTTTGCTATAGTCAAGGGACCAAATTGGTAATTAATTTTTGGGATAAAATACAAATAAGTCATCGTACTATTTGGAAACAAGCAATTAGGTCATCCAACTCAAATTACTCCAAATAAACCATTGAACTCAACAAAATAAAGCAATTGAGCGACTAAAACCGAGAAAAAAAGAAAGAGCAATTAACCCATTTTAAAAATTTCCGGCGACGAATTTCGGCACCGACAATCATTTCCAGTGGTCGCCGGGAAGGCAAGGTCGCCTTCCCTAGGAGAATTTTATACTTTGTCACCGAAGGCGACCTCGCCTTCCCGGCGACCACTGGAAATGATTGTCGGTGCCGAAATTCGTCGCCGGAAATTTTTAAAATGGGTTAATTGCTCTTTCTTTTTTCTCGGTTTTAGTCGCTCAATTGCTTTATTTTGTTGAGTTCAATGTTTTATTTGGAGTAATTTGAGTTGGATGACCTAATTGCTTGTTTCCAAATAGTACGATGACTTATTTGTATTTTATCCCAACAATTAATTACCAATTTGGTCCATTGACTATTGCAAAATTACCAATTTGGTCCTGATTTAACGGATTTTTAACAGAAAAATAAACGGAGGACCAAATTGGTTAAATTTTTCAAAGTCGAGGGACTAAATTGGTCAAAAAAAATTGTTGATGACCAAATTGGTAATTTCGCAATAGTCGAGGGACCATTTTGGTAATAATCTCAAATTAAAATTAAAAAAAAAAAAAAAAAAAACCTAGGCGCCCGCCTAGGGGGCGCCTAGTGATTTTTGCAACCTTTATATATATATATATATATATATATATATATATATATATATATATATATATATATATATATATATATATATATATATATATATTGTGTCACATAACCTTATAATAAAGACAAATATATATACATGTATATAGGTTAGTATTTGGTGTAACCTCTCAAATACTATAACTTATGATCATTGTACTTCATAATATTAAAACTTATGATCATTATATCTCATTATTTTCCCTTTAATTCCCTTCATGAGTGTTTAAGTGTGACGAAACCCTTTCTTCTTCTTTCCTTGGTGTTTGCCCGAAAAAACATATCTCTTGGGGAAGGAAGAATTCTCCATTCTTCTTATTCTTCCTCCTTACCGTGATTCACAAACAAAAATAAATTTTCTTCCCTTCATCAAGTATAGAACTTGTGACACCTTGTACCTTCCTATTATTATTTTAGATATAAATATTTAAAATAAGGGTTTATCTTCTTGTTATTAATTATTTCTAAACCTAACTATTTTGGAATGGGTCCGGATTAATATATTCGTGTATGGCTTATTATCATTCTATTAACTAAACTACCCTAAGCCCATGAGTGTATATTCATATGTATTTCAAAACTAGTCTTGAACCTAAATTATAAAAGCCCAAGGATTTAGCCTCCCTCCTAATTATGGCCTTAAACCCAAAGTGGTAGGCCCAACTTTCCAATTATCGTCTAACCCCTTTTTGGTAACCCTACTATGTATAGTATATATATTATATGTTTTGGACAATAGCAAACGTTTACCCCAATCCTCTATGCCTCTCGTCTCTCATCTCTCTCGTCTCTCTCTTAGCTAAGCAGCATCAATAGAGGACTCCGGCAAGAGCCTCACTTCCCTCAAATAGCCATCTTCTTCCCTTCTCTCCCTCATCGACGTCCATGACAGAGCTAGGCGGTGGTGGTCCCCACTTTTCGTCGACGGCATCCCAAGTGCAAGGCAGCAGCGGTGGAAGTGGACGGTAGCCTCCCTACCGTGCAACGCAAGTGTTGCAGCTTCCGCTTTCGGCAAGCTACGAACGGCCATGGCAACTCCGGCGATGAAGCAGCGAGAAGAGGTAGCGAGAGCAGGCGGCATTGTGCGTCCCCTGCTCTTCCTTTCCGGTGAGTAGTGCTGCGGCGGGGAAGTGGCGGATGATGAAGACGGCTTCCTCTTCCATGTTCGATGTGATCGGAGCAATAGCGGTTAGTGTCGGTGGTGATCTCTTCCCCGTCCAGCGTAAGCAGCAGCAGCGGCGTTCCCCTCCCCTGCTTCCGACGGTTTCGCGACAACGGTCCAGCGGCGGCATGCCTTCTCTCTTCCTCTCTTCCATCAATGGTGGCTGAAAGATCGTATGAAGGGTGGTTGTTCATGGCAGGAAGGAGATTGATTAGCATCTTATTTTAAGGTAATCTTAGGTTTAATCGTTAAGTTTAGGAATTATTATTATTATTATTATTATTATTATTATTATTATTATTATTATTATTATTATTATTGAATGGATTAGGTAGTGTTTAGTTATCTAGCTTAGTAATGGATCATACTAGTAATTAGTACTGGATCATGGTTACGAATCAATGTCCATTAGCATTAATATTAGCTTAAGGATTATAGTTTAGTTATGGATTAAGTGCTAATGATCATTGTCAATGCATAAATGATGCTTATAGCTTCCTTGGGGATTTGTTAGTGATTACCTATTAATTATGAGAGTTAGTATCATTTTTGCTTAATCATGGAAATTAAGAAATATCTAGGTGGTTGATTAATAATGGACCTAGATCATTACTTGGGGTGGTTGGTAATTAAAGATGGACTCAATTGGTTCACAAGTTCCCTAATTGTGGTCTAGCTTGTGAGATGAGCCTAGGATTGATGTTGTTTGGATTGATGAGCTTCAAGAGGTAACACTCCATGTCTCAAAAGATCTACTTTCACTCTCTTAATTATGTGTTTTGGTGTATTGTGGAATCCTGTGAATTATTTCCTTGAAATAGCTTGTGTATTGGTTAATTCTTGAGCCTATCTTGCATGTTCTTGGATTGTGTTAGTCACTCTTGATCCTTGGTATGATTGGTGTTATTTTGATGGATTCCATATATTATTTGACCTCTGAGATGTGTAATCTGATCATAACCTGAGTACTGGAATGACCTACTGTGTTCATCGCATTATTGTCTGTCGAGTCTGAGTATTCTGAGCGTTGGGTTTGTTCTTGCGGAAGTGCCCGGTGGTATAATGTGTCCCGCTGAACCATTCCACAAGAACAACAGCGGTAGAGTGCGGCGGTGAGGTGTGTTCGGTGGAACCCCTCCGTCCCTTCTTGCAGATCGAGTCGGCAGTCTGGTGTGCTCCACTGGAGTGTTCCGCCAGTACACTTCCTTCTCTGATTGTAGTATGTGTTTTGTGGTCCAGTGATCTGTTGTTCTATCTTTGATTCTTGAAGTATATTCTGAGAGTTTTGTTGAGTTTATTACCTTGATTATTGAGGGTTGATCCATTGATCTTGGTCCTTGATGTTAGAGTATTGGTTGAGTATTGTTGGTTTGACTCTTTAGTTGATACCCTGAGAATGTTGTCGTATCATTCATATTCTAAACCTGAGTACTTCTTGGTATGAGTATTTCCTTTGGAAATGAGTATGAGTTTGTTATGTTGTGGTCTTGGATTCTGTGATTGATTCCTTGAATTCCATGTTGTTGTGTATACCCCTTTGGATTGGAGGAAATTGAGCTTTGGTTCTTATATGTATATATTATTATGGTTTGGAAGAAATTTAGCTTGTATGCTCCTATTATCTGATATTATGATCTTTGAATCATATTGTGGTTTGGAGGACTTTTGGTTTGGAAGACTTTTGGTCAGGAGGCTGTGAGCTTTAACTCCAGGGTGTGTACGGTTGGATTGGTGTTATGGATGGACTGGTGAACCCGGCTGGACAGGTGTTATGGTTGGATGAGGAGTAAAGGTTGGAACAACCCTAAGCCTATTCTGTGTTCTTGGTTGTGCCACTCTATGTTGAGTGCCTTGAGCTTATTGATTGGTCAGTTATACTTGTTTGTTGTCCAGTTGAGGTCGTGCTTTGTTTGAGTGTCGTATTGTTGAATCATGGTATTGTGGATTCATTCCTTGATAATTGAACTTGTAGAGATGTCTTTGGTTTATGATTCATTCTGCTTGATTCATTGTTGAGTCTCCTGTTATTTAAACAATGATAGTTTTGTTGACATATATTCTATATGCGTGTGTAAAACCTATTTACAAAGCTATGATATATTATTATTATATCCTTACGAGTGCAAGTGGAGTATTACTTAGCATTTTTTTGCTAATATTTCTAACTGTTTTCCAGGTATGGAGTAGAACCTGCACGCGAGAGTGCTAGTCTTTAGTTCTATTTCTCTGTTATGATTCTAGCCTAGTAGTATTTTAGATGTTTTGACTTTGGGCCTGCGTGCCTTAGAACTTGGTGAATGTAATAATGGATTAGATTGTGTTTGTTTTGAGGATTTTGAGATTATGTTTTTGAATTCGCCTTAGCATCTAGGCCTTGTGGACTTAGATGTGGCGTAGCACCCCTCATGTGATATAGAATCGCTTCCGTATTACTGTTGTTTAAGTGTTGAGATTCCTTAGCTTTACCTTAAGTTTATTGCTTATCTCAGCTTATAGTTCAGGGGTGTTACAGAACTCCCCTCTCAACAAAGATATCTTGTAAGTATTGTCTCATTCTCCCTTTTCTTATTTTAGTATGGGGTAGATAGTAGTAGTATTACTAAAATTCTTGTATGTATATTCTTATATGAGTTTTGTGTTTCCTTGTTATTGTTATTGTGGTGGGTTATCTCCTGTTTGTGGAGTACTTTGTAGGAACATACCCTAGGTTCTAGGGCATTGTACCCTGCTTTGAGGGGTAGTCAGTAGAAAAATCTTGGCTACCTTGTGCGAACATACCCTAGGTACTAGGGCATTGTACCCTGCTTTGTGGGGTAGTCAATAGAAAAATCTTGGCTACCTTGTGCTTTATACTACCCTTTGGGGCTTAGAATTCCCTTTTGGGGGTCTGCACACTTAAGATTACAGTCCAGTTTCCATTGACATGGGAATTTGTGGAGACAGAAATAGGACCATGTTCCATTATTTTGGTATCGCTCTTCCATTGGCAGAATCTTTTGGAAATTTATGCTCTTGGTTTGAAAATATTGGAGAGTGATTTATTTTGATAGTTTTGGCAACTTAAGCATTGTGGATAATTTTTTAAGAATAAAAAAGTCTATGTTTTGCACTAAAATCAGTATTTGTTGTTTTACAGGGCGGAGTAACTTCTTGCTTAGCAATTGTTAATGTTGTGTTTTGTGTGGTTTCCTATTATCTTGTTAACAAGCTGTGGCTTAAGAGTTGCTTCCAGATCTGAGCTTACTGGTCTTGTAGAATCAAACTTTAATAATCCTCGAATTGGAAAAATAAGAACTCAGTAGTACATCGTACGAGTGTTTACAATATATATGAAATTCTTTTTGTACAAACTGATTCATTTCTACTGAAAAATACGTTCCTATTTATACTAAATTCAGGCTGAATTTCGTCCGCACATGAGAGTAAATTGCGGTAGATTTCTTTGGTGAGGAGCAGTCCACGCTTCGAAATTTTAGCTTGTGGACGAAATTCCTCGCATCAGTCTTCGGCTTCGCAATTGTCGTTCGTCGCAGGCCAGGTCAATCTGCTTCCTAATTCCTACGTACATACTAAATTAACTAAAGAAACAAAAGGGAAATTGGGTTTAAATGAAGTTGGGCTTCAAAACATATAAAAGAAATAAAAACATTAACATTGGGCCAAATTAAACAAAATATAATAAAGAAGGAATTAGCCCAACTCTTAATATTGGCCCAAAATAGTCTTTAAGCTTAATTATTTAAATAACTAATATATTAATATAAAATATAAAATAAAACTTAAAATAAATATAATGTTAAATAAATAAAACTAATTTATTATAAGAACCAAATATAAATATGTATAAAAATAGTGCTTATCAATTAGTTTGGACTTGGTGCTATTTTGTGTTTGGGATTTTATTCCTATGATCTGTTTGAGTTAGCCTTGCACTTGTCAGGTGAGGATTAAGTGTGGTATAGTTTGGTGTTTGGAAACTTGAACTTTGGTTTAAACCCTATTGTGAAATTATGATGTTGTAGAGAACTTTTTTTTTATTTAATTTTAAGTAATTTTTTAAATTTAAAAAAAAAAGTACCAGTTATATAGAGGTAACCTGTTAATTAACTTGAGAACCTGTTAATTAACTTAATTGCATAAAGATGAGAACTTAAGGGTCTAACTGAAACCTTTTTTTTTGTTTAAGGGGCTAATTGCACTTTGGCTTATAGTAGAAGGGCATATTTGACCCTTATCCCTATTTTTTTTTTTGTAGCTACTAATTTATTTAATTTAGTAAAAGTAATAGAGGGAGTTACTTACTTTTGAATAATATACTCTAACATATTCGTAGTATATATTCAACAATTATGCCAACATTGATTGAGATGAGCTAACATATTCGTAGTATATATTCAACAATTATGCCAACATTGATTGGGATGAGCTTCGAACTTAAGACCTTTCTTATAGAAATTAATAGGTAAGTTAAAAGTTTGACAGAATATTAACAGAGAAGAGAATATATTTAATGAAAAATTTAATGGATAATCATATAATTAAGGATAAATTAGGAAATCTCAAGGAAAAATATAAATGTAAACAATCTAAATTGAAATTGTGTCGTGGATCTTGAATGCAAGTTAAGGACTATAGTTCTACTTAATTTTAATTAACAAATTATCAAATCATCAATTAATGTTGAAATCCGAATGAACAAAGATAAAATAAAAGTAAGAAAGTAGAACCAGGCACACAACAATTGGTAACGCAGTTCGAAGCTAAAACTCTTACATCTGTCGGGTAACTCACGTCAACCCAATCCACTAGATGATCACCAAGACCAAGATTACAAGGATGAAAAGACTTAACCAAACACACAATGGCCTTAGCCAATTACACCAACTCAATCTTCATCATATGCGTTGAGTGGGTTCGTGCATGCCAAATTTCCTTCAAGCTTCAACACACTTGATCAACATTCATCAACAATTGTTCTTCTAATTCAACCTCGACAAATATAACTCATTCACTCAAACAAATATGATGTTCGTATCTATAGAAAATATTGAGAAGAAATTTGCCTTGGTTTTGATGCACCCTTTTCCCCCTTTCGAACTCACCTTTAAAATCAATATTCCTTGCTAACCTTCACATGCAGTTTGTATAGGACTTCAATAAACAAGATAATAAAATATAATATTGGAGTTAACCCATCAATCTTAAATCTCCTTTTGAAAGCCGTGACTTTGATATAATATATAAACTGTCAGAATTTTTCAAGTTCAATTCATGAGATTCATTGTAGTGAAAGGCCTCTATTTATATATGGATCCAAATAACCACTTTTACTGCTATTTTTCAGACGCCAGCTGCCCACCAATTTCTCATCATCACATATTTGAATCATTTCCAAAATAATAGCTCAAACTCAAGAATGATTCTGCCCTCATACTGTACCAATTTCAGAGATAGCTACAGTCCAAGCAGATTAAAAAATAATAATTCAAGCTTTAACTTATTCTAATGTGTGACAAATAATTTAGTCAATATTCTAACATGTATCAATTGTACATTTATAACCTTTAACATGTGTCAATTGTACCTTTACAATCTTCCCCTTTAGCAATTATTTGACAACACCTAGAATCAAGTATACTGATAGGCTCAAAATAAAAACTCGAAGAGTAAACAATTTCTATTAAACCAATTTCCTTTAGTATACTTGATATCATCAACTATATTACAACTAGAGCATTAAACTGCCAGGACTTTCCATAAATATACTGCGAGAGCTCCAATCGAAGAAAGAAGCAATAATCAACATAGACCAAAAATATCACATGGAAATATTAGAAAATACCAGGAAAAAAACCATAATGCTCTCCCTTAGATTATTACTCACCCTTTTTGTCAAATAAATTGACAATGTAACACCCCGGCTCGGCTATACCGTACATCCGGAGTAATTACCGCCACACTTAGAATGAAGTCTATCATTTCCTAATAGAATTCGTTCTAAATGCACAGGCTAAAGAAGAGTTTGGTTCTCACAACTAAACTTATCATAACATACATTCTCAAATATATATAAACATCAAAAGATATATATATTTATATATATATCGATCAACCGTTAATATATACATAAGTTTTAGCAGGGTTAACGTAAGATAACCTAGATTTCACTAGCCATCTAGTATCTATCATGGCTATCAAAAATATATACACCAAAAAGAGTTTGATTTCCCTTTTAAAACAGGAACATAACCTACTCAAGGAGATGATATACCGGGCCACAGAATGTTCCCCACACAAGATGCCATTCACCCGCAAACTAGGTGATATGGTCCAGGAAGTTGCACGGGGTAATCATCACCATCCACTCATCCCACTCTTCCGGAGGACTAGGGTCCCACGGATAAGGGTAATGCACGAAAAACTCTAGAGGGTCACTCTCCTCTATCATCTCAATAGGGTAAAAACCATAGCTCGCCTGAACAACATCGATAAAAGTCAGCGGGCTACTGGGAAGCAAAGGTATGACAGGGTCCGTCAGTAAATCAGAAACAAAGACATAGTTAGTAGTAGACACGGGGTCAAGATCAGGAACCGGATCAAAGACATCGACTGGGTCAGGGGCGTAGACGAGGTCTGGAGCATATACTGGAGCCGGAGGGTCTGGAGCGTAGCCCGGAGCATACGGGTCGTCACCCGTCAGAAAGTGTGCATAGTCCTCATAATCAAAAAGAGGAAACATAAACTCTAACGAATTGTTAGAGTTCTACGGGCTGCAGGAGCCCACGCTAGACTGCATCTGATAAGAAACACAATGAAGTGTAGTTAGCACGATGGCTAAGTAAGAAAATTCATTGCCATATAAGCGTAGACAAAGGTTTTTAAAATATGATAGCAATATAAAAGCTTATAAAGTTTTTACCCATACTTTGGAAGTTTACCTGAAATCAAACAATCCAAAGATATCATAACAGCATATATTTAAAGGAAATTACATAAGATTTTCCTTCATAACAACAATAATGATATAACCATCATTTCAAATTATATTCTCCTATATCTTAGACAAGTTCATAAACTTTCCATTTTCAAGAATTTCACCCATTTTTTTTTAATTAGAACCGCAGCTCTAATTCTTTGAATTATCTGAACCGCAGCTCAGTATAACATTCATCACTTTAATTAGAACCGCAGCTCTAATTCTCTGAATCATCTGAACCGCAGCTCAGTATAACATTCATCTCTTTAATTAATTACTTAGTTTCCCCCTGGATAAGCATGAGACATTCTTTTTAACATTTCTCGATTCCCCTTCTCAAACCTCGGGCCATGGCATGCTCCAGCCTTCCCTGTAGGTCTCCTTATCCCAACCTCGGGCCATGGCACTCCAGCCCTCCCGTAGGTCCAACCTTATTCCAACCCCGGGTCATGGCATTTAAGCCCTCCCGTAGGTCCCCACCTTGTTCCAACCCCGGGCCATGGCAGTTAAGCCCTCCCGTAGGTCCCTTTCTCAAATTCTCATATCCAGAAACTAAGATTTTCCAAAACATTCTTTCATGTACGTAATTAGTATTTTCTTTTCATTTCTCAAAATATTTACATCAACCAAAAATCAAGATGAATTGCCCATAGATCCTCAAATAATATAACACAAGCATACTTAACCATTTAACCAAAGATAATATCGTGGAAAAGAATTTAAACATAGTTTGAAACCATACCGAAATTTTCTGAAAAGAAATAAAACTGGACAGAACATTCTGGTCGCCTGTGGACGCATGGTGGACGCGCGTCCACCTTGGCGTCCACACCTACGGCCTTTTCTCGTATTTTCCGAAAATCACTAGACGTCAATGGACGCACGGTGGACGCGCGTCCACTGGGGCGTCCACTCCTACGGCGTGTCTCCAAAAATACTGGACGTCAGTGGACGCACGGTGGACGCGCGTCCACTAGGGCGTCCACACACACGACATGAAATTTCTGGGCAGCAAAACAGTGCAAAAACACCTATTTTTCAACATTTTTCTTAGTATTAATTTATATAGGCATAAATATAGTATATACATGCATGCATACGTTAAAGTCATGCATATCAAGAGTAATACAAAGCTCAAACATATATTTTTACATAGAAATTAACTAAGAAGTTAAAGCTTAATACATAGCTTTTCATATTAAATTCTAACTCCATAATACATATACCTATACAATTGTCCATTTTCAAGTGACTAGCCAACTTAAGGAATTTCCTTACCCTTTTAGAAGCTTTAGAACCGAAGCAAGTGTTGAAGTCCCTTATTCCCAAAAATCCACCGAAGGTCCTAAACAATTTCATAATAATAATAACATTTTCAAGAGTTCTTAATTTATGATTAAATCTTAGAAAGAGTTCTAACTCATTAAAGCAAATATTTCCATATCTTACCTAGTGTTGAAGAGCTTGAAGGTTTTTGGCTATGGAGTTTCCTTTGATCAACAATGGAGATGAATAATTATGATCTACCTTCTCTCTCCTCTCCTTATAATTTTCGGCCAAGGGGGAGGAAGACTCACAAATCTTGGAGACTAAGTTTAACAAGATCTTATCCAAAAGAAATCAATATTTTAATTTAGGATATTTTTGAAGAATGGATTTTCTAGACAGTTAGGGATTAAATCAGATAAATCTTTGGTGGAAAATAGCTTAATTCGGGAAATTCTTAATACCAAAATTATTCTAAAATTAATCCCGATATTAATCACCCAAATTACGAATTTTTCAGTACATCGCGAAATTTAGCGGTTCGCAGGCTCGTAACAAGTCCCATCCTTATAACTCATCTAGTATCAATCTTAACTAAGTAGAATGTTCATAACTAATCACATTATGCAATATAATCCATTTCTTATGGAAATTCGAACCAAATATGTGTTCCTAAAATTTTCACGGTTCATGCCTGGTACGAAGTCCGTAACTTAGTAATAACTATTCTAAAAAAAAAAATTCTCTGAAAGTACCAGGGTTCATTTCATAAATATTATAATATATATATATATATATATATATATATATATATATATATATATATATATATATATATATATATATATATATATATATTCCTCGAACTCAAAAATTATCGGAATAGTGTGAGGGGTTACAGACAAAGGTGATCATTAGTGTTATGAGGCCGACAGAGTGCCCAAAAGATTGTATCAGGGGCATGATCCACATGATTAAAAATTAATATTCACAACCAATTCACCAAATAATCCATTATCCATCATCTTGATCAATATTCATATCTCATCCATGAATGTGCATATCCAAATGATAACCCAAATAAAATACTAATGCAAATGATAGTCTGAGTAAGATAATAAACACGCTCCGCCTTAATGTGTACTTCGTGGTTGTTTCATCTAGGGATGTTAATCGGGCTAGCCCTGTCGGTTTCGGGCTAGCCATGTCGAGTTGTCGGGCTTATCTGATTCGGGTTGTTGGTTAATTATTATTTTAATCTCGGATTCGGGTTAGCCCTAACCCTAATCTTCGGGTTGTCGGACTTATCGGGAGGGTTAGACTACTTGAACTAAAATCGAAAATGAATACTTACATTCGATAAAACGGGTCAAGTCGTCAACCCGATCCGGATTCGTTAAAACGAGTCAACCGAATGAGCATTGAGCACATTAAAATTTAACAAATTCAATTGCAACGGTTCAATTTCGGTTCAAATTTAATTTGGTTCAGTGTTCGGTTCGGTTTAAGACCCCCAAATTTTAACATTTCCTAGGCGACAAGACGGTAAGGGGTGTCGCAACTTAACGGGACGTCGTAATAACTATGCATGAAACATCACATAACTCAAATCCAAAATATAATATCTAAATATTAAATACCAACATAGCAAATTAACAATTTATAGGTGAGTTCATCTTTAGTATTTTTTTTATCACTAGGTACACTTTTAAATAAAATTTTAATAAATATATAAATAAAAAAATATATTATATTTTTTTTGAAAAAAAAAAATATATTATATAT
>CP025659.1:3778942-3845730 GCA_003576665.1 Ipomoea trifida | reverse complement strand
CCTGGGCGGCCAGTTCGCACCTGAACGCGATCCTATATATATATATATATATATATATATATATATATATATATATATATATATATTTATTTATTTATTTATTTATTTATTTATTATATGTAATATATATTTATATTTATATATTTATTAAAATTTTATTGAAAAATGTACCTAGCGATAAAAAAAATACTAAAGATGAACTCACCTATAAATTCCAAGTATGTTATGTTTTACATCACTTCTATAATAAAGAATAGTTTTTAATTGTCCGGGCTATCAGGCTAGCCCATTTAATTTTGGGCTAGCCCTATCGGGCCATCGGGCTAATCGGTCTCGGGCTCATCGGGCTAATTTTTTTATCGGGCTAACCCGTTCAGGCTATAGCCCTGTCGGTTTCGGGTTTTTTCGGGCTAGCACATCGGGTTCGGGCCCGATTGACATCCCTAGTTTCATCATCATAATGAGACAAATTTTAGAGCTAGTTTCCTTCAAATTGTAACAAAAACCTGCAAAAGAAAAATAGAGACGAGAAACCCAGTCCTAGAAGATAATTCACAAAAAACACTTATAGCCACAAATGCAGAAATGGTCAACTTGGATTAAATAGAGCATGAAGATTAGCAAATAAAGAAATAAGCATATTCATATAAAGCAGATTCAGGCACAGATACACAACGGTTAGCACAGAAAGCGCACATACAAAGACAAATATGGTCATGACCGGACCAAACTGTAACACCCCAAAAACGGCCTATTTTTATTTTTTTTTCTTATTTTCACCAATTGATTCAGTAATTTTTTAAACAAAACTTAGAACACAGAAGCTTTTCATCAAAATCTTATTGAGGGCATTACTGCCACACTTAGGCAACCAACAAACCTAAGTGCTAAGGCTAACTAAACAAAACCAAAATAAAATATAGTTCATAAGTCTTAATTGAAATAACATCACAATCCCTATTACATAATCTTTCTAAGCCTTGATAGTCCCTGGGATCTCGGTCTACCGCACTCTCACAGCAAACCATGTCAAACATTACCTGCTACTCAAATAGAGATTTGAAAAACACAACAAGAAAGTAAGGGGTTAGCAACACTTGCTAAGTAAGGGACTGCTTGCCCTGAAAAGAAAACAATTTTAGAAAATAAGAATTTACTTTATTTTACCCCTTCTTTCAAAAACTCAGTTGCACTGCACTTTTGATTCAGAAAAACAAGTTATAGATAATCATATAAAAAAACATATGAAACTTTTCATAATATCATCACTTATAAAATTTTCTTAAAACTTTATTTTGTGCCATACTTGCACACCACAAAATACATATGGAAGCGCATCAATCACACATAAATGGGACAGGGTCCTTTATTCTCAAGCCCTAGTGAACGGTGCTTCACACACATCCGAACACTCCACACTTTCTCATTTCTAATGGAAATCGGACTCTAACCTTAAGTGTGCACACACCCGAATGAGGATTCCAAGCCTCAATGGGAAGTTACCAGCCCTAGTGAAGTGTCAGTGATATGTGGTGAGGTGTGATAAGAGAAATGAAATGAAGGGTGAAGTTAAAACGAAGAGTCTTGAACTCCCCGAGCGTCATATCTCACGTGGATGACAAATTGGAGAATGCAGGTTTCCTATCTTTTACGGTTTAGATAATACTAAAGACGAAAATATAAAGATTGATAAAGTAAGGTAGTGAGAGTGCAAAGGGTTGGGAGAGTTAAAAAGTAAAGGAGAATAAAAGGCGGATGGGGGCTAGAACGTCACGGAGATTGGTTCAACGCACACGGGAGAGATTTGATTTCTATTGAGATCTGATTGAAGGAGCTTGGAACAATGTCCTGAGTGGCGTCACACTCAAGCTCCCAATCCTAAGTCGGTTGGGGAATTTTGTGAAACACTGTCTACAAGTTCCCTCCGGATCTCATCTTTTCAGATTGAGAGCGGGAGATGTGGGTAGTGGGCTCCATCCCCTTGCGATATCTCGCCAAAGGGATGATCCTATACTCTTGAAGAGATCGGGGCCCTCGATCCAACAAGTTCATCCAAAACATACACACAATTTCAACAATCTCTAGGAAATCAAACTGATGTAATAATCTTAGATTAGGAACACAAAATCTCCATCCTTCCTAGCCCCTATCCTAAGGACTAGCCCTTCATAGGCTTCAATAACATCATCTCATTCAAATAGCAAAGCATATTTACAAGATCAAAGTAAAAAGCAAATATCTTTAGGAAAAATGAAAGTGCAGAGAGAATTCCAAAGAGAAATCAAATGATAAATGAAAGAGTTTACCCAAGAGGATTCCAAAGCTATGGAGATCCAAGTTTCTCTTCTCCAAGGAGTTCTTCCTCCTCTCACTAATCCTATCTAACCCTAATCTAAAACTGAGAAGTGAAAAATTGACAAAAGACCCCCCATTCCTTCCTTGACCATATAATAGCATTTTTCCCAAGATAATGCTAAGTTCATCTGTTGACCCGCTCTAACACTTTTTCTAGATTTTTGAGGCATTCTTCGAAAGTTTCTCCAAAAATTGTGAAGTCATCCATGAATACCTCCATAAAATCGCCGATGAAATCTTCAAATAACCAACATGCAACACATGAAGGTAGCAGGGGCGTTACAGAGATCAAATGGCATCCTCCTGTAGGCGAACGTACCAAAAAGACAAGTGAATGTTGTTTCTCTTGATCCTCCAAAGCTACTGAAATTTGGAAATATCTGCTCATTCCGTCCAAGAAACAGTAGTAGCCAAATCCGCTCACTTTCTCAATCATATGATCTATAAAGGGTAGAGGGAAATGGTCTTTACGAGTGGCTTCGTTGAGCTTTCGGTAATCGATACAGACTCTCCATCCAGTTATTTTCTAGTAGGGATCAATTCCGTGTTGTCGTTTTCAGTGACTGTGATTCCTCCCTTCTTGGGCACTACATGAGTTGGACTAACCCAAGTGCTGTCCGAAATAGGGTAAATCATCCGACGTCCATAAGTTTGATTACCTCATTTTTCACAACTTCAAATGTGTCTGGTTAAGTCGTCGTTGCGGTTGTGCTATAGGTTTCGACCCTTCTTCCAACAGAATTTTATGTGTGCAAATGGCCGGATTAATCCCCTTCAAATCAGTTATCCTCCATCCGATTGCTTCTTTGTTTTTCTTCAACACTACTATCAGTTGTTCTTTTTGTTTATCGAAAGATCTGTTGCAATAACAACTGGCAACTCTTTTCCTGATCCTAGGTAAGCATACTCAAGGACTCAAGGTGTGTAGGCAATTGTTTCAGTTCACCTTCCTGTATTATCTCATCCTCCTCCTTTCTTTTCTCATTTCCACCATCTACTTCCCCCTCAAATTCGTCGAATTCATCCCCATCTTCCCCATCCATATCCTCCGAAACTTCACCAATACAATTCATATTTTAAACGAATTTAGAAGCACAATCATTATCAATCAAGTTAAAACGATCAACCTCTCGGTGAAAGCAATATGTAAAGTGTTGAGCTCATGATCAAAAGTATTAACATTACAATTTCTTGCCATTGTGGGACACTCCCAATTAAAATCGTGTCGTTTGGCTCGGGGCAGCTCACACAGATAGTCAATCTCATCATGCACATAGTCGACAAAAAAACATTCGTCCCCATCCAGAGGACATTTCATGATATTGGTTACGTCAAAGCTGGCAGACTCATCACCCACCCGGATAACAAGTTTGCCTTCTCCTACGTCTATCAAAGCTTTAGCAGTTGCTAAAAAGGGTCTACCCAAGATGAGAGGGATCTCCACATCCGGGTCCATATCTAAGATTACAAAGTCTACTGGAAAAATGAATTTATCGACTCAGACCAATACGTCTTCCACGATACCTCTGGGGTATTTGGTGGATCGGTCTGCTAATTGAATACACATGCGGGTAGGCTTAAGAGTTCCTAAATTCAATTTTCGATATAACGCAAAAGGCATCAAATTAATGCTAGCACCTAGATCTGCCAAGGCTCTATTGAAGGTTGTCCCTCCTATATTACATGGGATAGTGAAACTTCCCAGATCTTTTAACTTCCGGGGCACACTTTGTGTAATATAGCCGAGCATTCTTCTCCTAGTACAACAGTAGCTGATTCGGCTAGCTTTCTCTTATTAGATAGAGTCCTTAAGAATTTAGCATACTCGGCATTTCTCCTAATGCATCAATAAATGGCATATCGATGTGCAGTTGGCGTAGCATTTGTAGGAACTTATCGTACTTGGCGTTGTCGATGTCAGTGCGAAATCTTTGAGGAAATGGAAGCTTTGCCTTCGGTACGGGTGGTGGTTCCTACATGATTTCTTTCCCTTTTCGAGAAGGTTTGCGGTTGTGATTCTTCCTTCGATCTCTTTTTTCGATTGCTTGTTCAGCTGGCCTTGTGTTGAAAGTCTCATTATCTTCCATTCTTGGTTGTTCAGCTGGGATGGGTTGCGGTGGTGGTGGAACAACTTTTGGAAGTGCTCTCCCGCTCCTAAGTGTGACAGCATTCACATCCGTCTTTCCCTGAACTTGGATCATTTCCATGATCTTTGCTAGTGTACTTTCAACAGTCTGGAGCGGTGAGAGTGTTTCGTGTCGGAGCTCTTGAATTTCTCCCAACATCTCTTTGGTGATAGTCTCCTTGAGTTTAGCATTCTCCTCTCTCGTTTCTCGTATAAAATAATTTAGGCGTTGTTCGAGGGTGATTTGGTTGTCTTTAGGGAAAGGCTGATGGAAGTAGAACAGTAGGTATAATTTTCTACTCTGTCCACGTCGTCAACACGCGTGTGATCGTGTGTGGAGTTATTCTAGTGAGCATCCACGCCTGTCCACACGCGTGTGCTCGCGTGGATTGGCCACTGTTCATGAAATCTTCAGAAATTGGATTTTTTGTCTCGTCAGGGTGCATTGGAGGGTAATATGGGAGGCATCTCATGAGTCGGAATATCCTTGTGGCTGATAATGCCGGGTTGCATAAGCTTGTTCATGGTAATAAGTTGGTGTGGATGTACAGGATAATGAAAAGACGGTGGGTAAGGAAAAGAGTAATTGTGATAACATTGAGGTGGTGGATATGGTGGATGTGGTGGTGAGGAATAGTAAGAATTTTTTCCGTAAGGTGAATGACTATGGTAGGATCGTTCATTAGGTTGAGGTGGGTCCATAGTTGCGTAGCAGAGAACCTACAATCGAACTTTCAGACAAAGAATCGGAGCACAAGAGGTAGCTCCTTTCATAGATTAGCTCAAATGGTGTGCGGTCAGGTGTGAAAGTGTAGATAGCAACAGAACAAAACAAAAGAGAATGAATTAAACAAGTTATCTAAACGATTTAAGATAGTAAAACTTTAGACTTCACCGTTTGCCATCCCCGGCAACGGCGCCATTTCCCCCCCCCTCCTAGCTGAAATGTCCCTTAAATACTAAAATATCACGTTGGGTTCTGGTGCCCGTCCACGCTAGTCCACACGCGTGTGGGCAGGCGTGGACGCTTACTGGAATAATTCCACGCACGCTCACACGCGTGGTGAGGCCTGTGGACGCGAATTTTTCCGTTTTCCTTTCCTTTGTTGTTTTTGACTTGGTCTTTGTGTGTCCCTATGTGGATTGGTTCTTCTCTTCATCGTTCATGCTTTCCTTGGTTGATTTCAACCATTGATCCTGTGGAAATCTTTCAAAACATACCACACAAAGTGCTTTTGCAATTTGTTAGCAAAATAGCATGAAAATACATAGCTGCACCCTTCAAAACTTTGTTTTGGCAAGAAATCAACTTGATTAATTCTAGATAATTAGGTACTTTTGGCGTCTATCAAAGTTTCCACACTTTAGATTGCTCGTCCACGGGGATGTTGTGATGATCTTGTTACTCAGCATCCCAAGGTTCCAGCCTGCAACATTGGACTACTCCTTGCATGTTTTCCATTCCATAGTACTTCTTCACTTGATGTCCATTCACTTTGAAACTTCCTTTCTCGGGATGCATAATTTCCAAGGTACCATAAGGAAAGACTTTTGTAACAACATATGGCCCGGTCCATCTGGATTTAAGTTTGCCAGGGAATAGTCTTAATCTGGAATTGAATAGCAGCACCTTGTCCCCTTCGTTGAATTCTTTGTTCTTCTTGATGTGCATGTCATGATAAAACTTTGATCGTTCTTTGTAAGATCTGGATGTCTCATAAGCAAGCAAACGCCATTCTTCCAACTCATTTAGTTGAAACATCCTCTCTTGTCCAGCCATGGTTAAATCTTCATTAAGCTTTTTAATGGCCTAGTACGCTTTATGTTCGATTTCTACCAGAAAGGTGGCTTGCTTTGCCATACACAAGTCTGTATGGAGTAGTCCCTATCGGTGTCTTGTACGTAGTTCGAAAAGCCCATAAAGCGTCGTTAAGCTTGTCAACTCAATCCTTCCTATGCCTAGCGACTGTCTTTTCCAATATAGCCTTGATGTCTCTATTTGCATTCTCCACTTGCCCGGTAGTTTGTGAGTGATATGGAACTCCTCCGTGATGTTGTATGCCTTGCTTTTGAAGTAGTCTTCGCATTGGCACATTTCGAAAATGTGTTCCTCTATCGCTAATGACAATCCGTGGGACTCCGAACCTTGTGAATAACTTTTTTAGAAATCTCGTCACGCTCCTGGCATCATTGTTTCGAAGTGCTTCCGCTTCAACCCACTTTGATACATAATCAACTGCGATGAGGATGTATTTGAAGCCTTTAGAGTCCGGGAAAGGTCCTGCAAAATCTAATCCCCATATATCAAAAATCTCGCATGCCAATATGTAATTCTGTGGCATCTCATCGCGCCCAGTAATGTTCCCAGTCCGTTGACATCTGTCACAATTCCTTACGCAGATCTGAGCATCCCGAAATATTGAGGGCTAATAGAATCCTGCTTCAAGTACTCTCCTAGCAGTTCTATTTGTCGAGTGATGGCACATTCGGTGGCATTCTCCCAGGATTTCATGTCCATCAGCCTCTATTACACAGCGTCGGATTATTTGGTCAGCGCACACTTTAAAGAGGTATGGTTCGTCCCAAAAATAAAATCGAGATTCTGCTTTTAACTTCCTCCTGGCGTGTGTATCCAAAAATTCTGGTAATTCACCCCCTACGAGGTAGTTGGCTAGATCGGCATACCAAGGTGTAAGATAGAGGCCCATTAATTTCTCTTCAGGAAAATATTCATTTACATCCCTAGTTGTATCTTGTCCTTCTTCATTTTCCAATCTGGACAAATGATCGGCTGCACTATTTTCAACTCCTTTTCGGTCCACAATAGTCACATCAAATTCTTGTAACAACAAAATCCATCTAATCAGTCTTGGCTTTGCTTCGGGTTTAGACATAAGAAATCCGATAGCCGCATGATCAGTATGAATTATGACCTTTGACATTAACAGATACGATCTGAATTTATCCAATGCAAACACTATTGCAAACAATTCCTTTTCGGTTGTGGTGTAGGCTTGTTGAGGCTTTGTCAGCATTCGACCGTAGGCAATTAGTTGAAATTTCTTGTCATTCTTCTGCCCTAGCACAACTCCAACTGCAAAATTACTTGCATCACACATCAGCTCAAAAGGTTGATCCCATTTGGGTCCTACGAGAATTTGAGTATGTACCATGGCGTTCTTCAGACCTTGGAACGCTTTCATAGCTTCCTCATTCAATTCAAATACAGCATCTTTTTCCAGCAATCTGGTCAATGGTCCTGCAATTTTCGAGAAGTCCTTTATAAACCTTTTATAGAATCTAACATGTCCTAAGAAACTCCTCAAGGATGTCACGTTGTGCGGTGGGGGCAAGGTTTCAATGATCGCTGTCTTAGCTCTGTCAACCTCGATTACCTTTTTCAAAATTTTATGCCCGAGCACAATTCCTTCCTTGACCATATAATAGCATTTTTCCCAAGATAATGCTAAGTTCATCTGTTGACACCGCTCTAACACTTTTTCTAGATTTTTGAGGCATTCTTCGAAAGTTTCTCCAAAAATTGTGAAGTCATCCATGAATACCTCCATAAAATCGCCGATGAAATCTTCAAATAACCAACATGCAACACATGAAGGTAGCAGGGGCGTTACAGAGATCAAATGGCATCCTCCTGTAGGCGAACGTACCAAAAAGACAAGTGAATGTTGTTTTCTCTTGATCCTCCAAAGCTACTGAAATTTGGAAATATCTGCTCATTCCGTCCAAGAAACAGTAGTAGCCAAATCCGCTCACTTTCTCAATCATATGATCTATAAAGGGTAGAGGGAAATGGTCTTTACGAGTGGCTTCGTTGAGCTTTCGGTAATCGATACAGACTCTCCATCCAGTTATTTTTCTAGTAGGGATCAATTCCGTGTTGTCGTTTTCAGTGACTGTGATTCCTCCCTTCTTGGGCACTACATGAGTTGGACTAACCCAAGTGCTGTCCGAAATAGGGTAAATCATCCCGACGTCCATAAGTTTGATTACCTCATTTTTCACAACTTCAAATGTGTTCTGGTTAAGTCGTCGTTGCGGTTGTGCTATAGGTTTCGACCCTTCTTCCAACAGAATTTTATGTGTGCAAATGGCCGGATTAATCCCCCTCAAATCAGTTATCCTCCATCCGATTGCTTCTTTGTTTTTCTTCAACACTACTATCAGTTGTTCTTTTTGTTTATCGAAAGATCTGTTGCAATAACAACTGGCAACTCTTTTCCTGATCCTAGGTAAGCATACTCAAGGACTCAAGGTGTGTAGGCAATTGTTTCAGTTCACCTTCCTGTATTATCTCATCCTCCTCCTTTCTTTTCTCATTTCCACCATCTACTTCCCCCTCAAATTCGTCGAATTCATCCCCATCTTCTCCATCCATATCCTCCGAAACTTCACCAATACAATTCATATTTTAAACGAATTTAGAAGCACAATCATTATCAATCAAGTTAAAACGATCAACCTCTCGGTGTAAAGCAATATGTAAAGTGTTGAGCTCATGATCAAAAGTATTAACATTACAATTTCTTGCCATTGTGGGACACTCCCAATTAAAATCGTGTCGTTTGGCTCGGGGCAGCTCACACAGATAGTCAATCTCATCATGCACATAGTCGACAAAAAAACATTCGTCCCCGTCCAGAGGACATTTCATGATATTGGTTACGTCAAAGCTGGCAGACTCATCACCCACCCGGATAACAAGTTTGCCTTCTCCTACGTCTATCAAAGCTTTAGCGGTTGCTAAAAAGGGTCTACCCAAGATGAGAGGGATCTCCACATCCGGGTCCATATCTAAGATTACAAAGTCTACTGGAAAAATGAATTTATCGACTCAGACCAATACGTCTTCCACGATACCTCTGGGGTATTTGGTGGATCGGTCTGCTAATTGAATACACATGCGGGTAGGCTTAAGAGTTCCTAAATTCAATTTTCGATATAACGCAAAAGGCATCAAATTAATGCTAGCACCTAGATCTGCCAAGGCTCTATTGAAGGTTGTCCCTCCTATATTACATGGGATAGTGAAACTTCCCAGATCTTTTAACTTCCGGGGCACACTATTGTGTAATATAGCCGAGCATTCTTCTCCTAGTACAACAGTAGCTGATTCGGCTAGCTTTCTCTTATTAGATAGAAGGTCCTTAAGAAATTTAGCATACCTCGGCATTTCTCCTAATGCATCAATAAATGGCATATCGATGTGCAGTTGGCGTAGCATTTGTAGGAACTTATCGTACTTGGCGTTGTCGATGTCAGTGCGAAATCTTTGAGGAAATGGAAGCTTTGCCTTCGGCACGGGTGGTGGTTCCTACATGATTTCTTTCCCTTTTCGAGAAGGTTGCGGTTGTGATTCTTCCCTTCCGATCTCTTTTTCGATTGCTTGTTCAGCTGGCCTTGTGTTGAAAGTCTCATTATCTTCCATTCTTGGTTGTTCAGCTGGGATGGGTTGCGGTGGTGGTGGAACAACTTTTGGAAGTGCTCTCCCGCTCCTAAGTGTGACAGCATTCACATCCGTCTTTCCCTGAACTTGGATCATTTCCATGATCTTTGCTAGTGTACTTTCAACAGTCTGGAGCGGTGAGAGTGTTTCGTGTCGGAGCTCTTGAATTTCTCCCAACATCTCTTTGGTGATAGTCTCCTTGAGTTTAGCATTCTCCTCTCTCGTTTCTCGTATAAAATAATTTAGGCGTTGTTCGAGGGTGATTTGGTTGTCTTTAGGTGAAAGAGGCTGATCTGGAGAAGTAGAACAGTAGGTATAATTTTCTACTCTGTCCACGTCGTCAACACGCGTGTGATCGTGTGTGGAGTTATTCCAGTGAGCATCCACGCCTGTCCACACGCGTGTTGCTCGCGTGGATTGGCCACTGTTCATGAAATCTTCAGAAATTGGATTTTTTGTCTCGTCAGGGTGCATTGGAGGGTAATATGGAGGCATCTCATGAGTCGGATATCCTTGTGGCTGATAATGCCGGGTTGCATAAGCTTGTTCATGGTAATAAGTTGGTGGTGGATGTACAGGATAATGAAAAGACGGTGGGTAAGGAAAAGAGTAATTGTGATAACATTGAGGTGGTGGATATGGTGGATGTGGTGGTGAGGAATAGTAAGAATTTCTTCCGTAAGGTGAATGACTATGGTAGGATCGTTCATTAGGTTGAGGTGGGTCCATAGTTGCGTAGCAGAGAACCTACAATCGAACTTTCAGACAAAGAATCGGAGCACAAGAGGTAGCTCCTTTCATAGATTAGCTCAAATGGTGTGCGGTCAGGTGTGAAAGTGTAGATAGCAACAGAACAAAACAAAAGAGAATGAATTAAACAAGTTATCTAAACGATTTAAGATAGTAAAACTTTAGACTTCACCGTTTGCCATCCCCGGCAACGGCGCCATTTTGAAGTGTCAGTGATATGTGGTGAGGTGTGATAAGAGATATGAAATGAAGGGTGATGTTAAAACGAAGAGTCTTGAACTCCCCGAGTGTCGTGTCTCACATGGATGGCAAATTGGAGAATGTAGGTTTCCTACCTTTTACGGTTAGATAACACTAAAGAAGAAAATATAAAGATTGATAAAGTAAGGTAGTGAGAGTGCAAAGGGTTGGGTAGAGTTAAAGAGTAAAGGAGAATAAAAGGCGGATGGGGGCTAGAACGTCATGGAGATTGGTTCAACGCACACGGGAGAGATTTGATTTCCATTGAGATCTGATTGAAGGAGCTTGGAACAATGTCCTGAGTGGCGTCACACTCAAGCTCCCAATCCTCAGTCGGTTGGGGAATTTTGTGAAACACTTTGTCTACAAGTTCCATCCGGATCTCATCTTTTCAGATTGAGAGCGGAAGATGTGGGTAGTGGGCTCCATCCCCTTGTGATATCTCGCCAAAGGGATGATCCTATACTCTTGAAGAGATCGGGGCCCTCGATCCAACAAGTTCATCCAAAACATACACACAATTTCAACAATCCCAAGGAAATCAAACTCATGTAACAATCTTAGATTAGGAACACAAAATCTGATCTCCATCCTTCCTAGCCCCTATCCTAAGGACTAGCCCTTCATAGGCTTCAATAACATCATCTCATTCAAATAGCAAAGCATATTTACAACATCAAAGTAAAAAGCAAATATCTTTAGGAAAAATGAAAGTGTAGAGAGAATTCCAAAGAGATCTCAAATGATAAATGAAAGAGTTTACCCAAGAGGATTCCAAAGCTATGGAGATCCAAGTTTCTCTTCTCCAAGGAGTTCTTCCTCCTCTCACTAATCCTATCTAACCCTAATCTAAAAATGAGAAGTGAAAAATTGACAAAAGACCCCCCCTCCTAGCTAAAATGTCCCTTAAATACTAAAATATCGCGTAGGGTTCTGGTGCCCGTCCACGCCAGTCCACACGTGTGTGGGCAGGCATGGACGCTTACTGGAATAATTCCACGCACGCTCACACGCGTGGTGAGGCCTATGGACGCGAATTTCTCCGTTTTCGTTTCCTTTGTTGTTTTTGACTTGGTCTTTGTGTGTCCCTGTGTGGATTGGTTCTTCTCTTCATCGTTCACGCTTTCCTTGGTTGATTTCAGCCATTGATCCTGTGGAAATCTTTCAAAACATACCACACAAAGTTCTTTTGCAATTTGTTAGCAAAATAGCTTGAAAATACATAGTTGCACCCTTCAAAACTTTGTTTTGGCAAGAAATCAACTTGATTAATTCTAGATAATTAGGTACTTTTGGCGTCTATCACCTAGTAGCCAGGATAAGGTTTCTAGTTTTCTACTAACTACTCTTGAAATTAGGGTACACAGATCCACCTCAACATGACCCACCATAGTGCCCTAGTACCCGAGGATTGTTCCTTACGGGTACTCCTCAACATAAAATAATTCCAATCACAAGTTCACAATTTTCACAATTTCCACAATTTCACATAGCTTCCATAAGTTTGAAAATCTTTTAGGGTGTATTTGGAAAGCAGGAAAATGATTTCTGGAAAATGATTTCCGGAAAATGAGTTGTTTTCCAGAAAACATTTTCTTTTCTTGTGTTTGGCTGCAGAGCAGAAAATTGACTTTGTGTGTTTGGTTCATTTTCCAGAAAATAGGCAGGAAAATGAACATAATTGTATAATTGAATATTTTAATTAATTTCTCTATGTATTTTATATAAATAACCATTTTATTTATAATTGAACATTTTAGATTGCAAGCAACTGCCAATATTAGAAAATAAAAGTATAAATAAAATGCACTAATCAAAGAATTCCATTACGAGTCTTGCAATGGATGACATTTATTTTGGTCTGCATATCTTCTTGAAAACAAAAAAGCAAAAAGCAAAAAAAGAAAAAAACTAGAAATGAAATCACACACCCAGGCTGAGGAAACAAAAACACAGAAAAAACTACAGAAATCAAAATTAAAAACACACGCCAGATGAGTTTCAAGAAAAGAAAAAAAAAAAAACAAAGACAGTGAAATGGGAGAATTCAAACATTAATCGCATCAAAACTAAAGATGGATCACAGTTTTTGAGACCACAAAAGAGGATGAAGATGAAGAATAATGCAACAAGTAGATCTGGAAACCGGTGGCGGCAGACTTGGTTGCAACGGCGGCAATAGGCAAACTTGGTTGCGACGGACGGCGGTGGTTGAAGCAGGAGACTCTGTGGCTGAAGCAGAAAAGTCTCAAACTCTTTCCCAGGCCCCAACAAGAGAGGGTGGAATCCGGAAAATGACTTCCCCCCAAAAAAAAGGGGAAGTCATTTTCCAAGAAAATGGGAGCATTTTCCATTGACTAAAGCTCATTTTCCGTTGACTTTGATTTTCCATCACTTACCAAACACTGAAAACTCGGAAAATGATTTCCAGAAATCATTTTTCGGGTTTCCAAACACACCCTTACTTGACATAAAATTTGCTCATAGGCATCATAATAATTTGACCAAAAATCTCAAACTTGAGTTCTTAATATAGATTATACCTCAAAATATTTCAATTAGTTTTGAAACCCTATTTTTGACATACTCATACTCATTTAAGAAAAACTCAAATTTTTAATTGGATCAACTTTAACCAATTTCACAAAAAGAGTTTTGAACCCATATTCATGCTAATTTGCCCTTTTGAAAACTTCACCAAACTTTCATTTCTTACTCAAATAATTCAAAAATCCATATTGTGACCAAAACTACACGCTTTGTCACTATCAACATACATACGAAGTATATAATATACATATTCATACGGTCCAAACATACTTATACATAACAATTAATCACACAAATTTTAGTTTATATATATACATGTACATAAACGGCCATACATTTATACATATATATGCTAATAAAAATTATTAATTTGTATACTTATAGGTACATACATACATAATCAAATGTATATAACCAAATTTTCTTGTACACAATAATTAAATAAAATTTATATAAATCTATATATATGCATAGTACAAAAGTACTTGTGACCACGCAATTGCTTTACATAAGCATAGGATACAATAAAATAGAACTTAACACAATTCATATACACTATAATCTACACCCAATACATAATTAAATTCATGCCTAAAACTATTCATATTATTGAGTATACAAAAATTAAAATACAAATATTATTCTCTTTACAGATATATACGCATCACCATACAAATTGTGTATAAATAAAATTATTATTATTATTATTTTAGATAAAGCTACGGATGTATCATATAATATATATCTATATTTATTCTATTTTATATATTTTCTAATATATGTAACCCACCGTACCAACATATAAACATACTAAAAAAATATTTTTGTTTATATATATAAATATAATATATATACTATCTGTATACAGTAGCTAACAAAATAATAATTAATTTCTTTTTATATATAAACTACTGTACATACATACATCACATAATTAAAAGTTTTTTTTTTTAAACATGCCACGCACACAATTTATGTACATACTCCAAATTAAAATTTTATTTTCTTTTATATACTATTCATACGTACTACCTATTTATATATCTATATATATAATATACATACAAATACACGTATTCATAATCATATATATACATAAATATAAAATACATATATACGTATATAGTAGTATATATATACAACTAGCATTGTAATCTAGTCTTTTTATGCATAGCCTTATTCAAAACCATCAATTTCTAAGAACTGTATAATACATCACCACTCATATATTCAACCAACATTTTCATAATCACATATGATCAATCATCAAAATAAATTTTCTTTTTAAATAAAAGGGCAAGCAATTAGGAGAAAATCCACTTACTTGGAATTGTAGGATATTCCCTAGAAAATCCTCAAATCTTCTAACCCTTGTGGGTTTGATTCACCACCTCTACTAGCAAAAATTTCCACCAACAAAATACACAAGGAAATTTCCTATAAGATATACATATATATACTAACTCTAGAATTATAACCATAATATAAACACTTACTTATCAAGACTTTGCTCCCAAGATGGATTTCAATCAAAAGGAAAAGAAGAAGAATTTTATTTTTCTTTTGTGGTGAGTGAACCGGCCAAGAGAGGAAAAAAAGAAGGAGAAGAAGGCATCCACTCATCATCATCAATTCATAATTAAATATAATAATAACTATAATAAATTATAAATTGTAACTCATGTAACCTCCTAATCATATCCAATCACATTTAAATAAAAATACTTTTTTTTATGATTAATAGAAGAAAATGTATTGGATATTTGGATAGATACACATACATATACATGTTCACATACATACGTACTCATAGTGTTCCATATATATAATAGTAATATATATACGCACACTTACATATATATATATATATATGTATGTAAAAATATTTATATTTAAGTAATATATATACATAAGTATACTATATATATATATATATATATATATATATATATATATATATATATATATATATATATATATATAGTATCGCGTTCAGGTGCGTACTGGCCGCCCAGGAGAGAACTGCGGACGAATCACAGCGCGCCACGTGTTCGGAATGTAGTTGCACATAACGTTATAACTAGGTGCACGTAATGTTATAACTAGGTGCACATAGGTACACCCAGGTGCATAAATGTTAACAAGGCAAATTACTTGCACCTGCAAGTGAAAATAGGTGCACACGTGCAAGTAAAATGTATTACAAGTGCAAGTAAATTGTACAATGAGCATCAATACTAAGTGCACCTAATGTTATAATTAGGTGCACCTATTGCTATAACTAGGTGCACATAGGTTGCAACCAGGTGCATGAATGTTAACAAAGTAAATTACTTGCACAAGTGCAAGTAAAATGTATTGCAGATGCAAGTAAAATGTATTACAGGTGCAAGTGAATTGTACAGTGAGCATCAATACTAGGTGCACCTAATGGTATAACTAGGTGCAACCTATGTTATAACTAGGTGCACCTAGGTTGCACCCAGGTGCATGAATATTAACAAGGTAAATTACTTGCATTTGTAAGAGAAAGTATTTGCGAAAATAGGTGCATGAATATTAATAAGGTAAATTACTTGCACTTGTAAGTGAAAATAGATGCGAAAATAGGTGCACTTGTAAGTAAAACTAGGTGCACTTTTAAGTGAAACTAGGTGCACTTGTAAGTGAAACTAGGTGCACCAAAGTTCCAGTTATTTACGAAAATGCCACCGCGCCATTTTTTTTAAATTACATCTGATTCGTTGATCTGGACACGTGGACGGCTGTGGAGCGTTCTCATTTCCTACCTGGGCGAGAGTTCGCACCAGAGTGCAACCCTCTATATATATATATATATATATATATATATACACACACACACACATTACCGAAGTACATAATTATATTTATATAGTTTAATAACAATAATAATAATAGTAATCATAATAATAATCATACTAATAATAATAACATTACTAGTAATGATGATGATGAGAATAAGGTTCAAAAGGACTTCAAAAGAAATGAGGAGTTGTGATGGTTTGATGGTAAAGAATTTGAGTTTTAAAAGAAAAGGTGTAGGGTTCAAAACTCAATGTAAACAAAAGTTAATCGTAACATCAGGGTATCACAATCTATCCCCCTTATCTTAAAAGATGCTTCGACCCCGAAGCAGTCTTGTCTTCAACTTGGTAACCTCTGAACTTTGGAAGAGAGAGCAAACTCTTATTAGGATAACCTCTATTTTCCACTAGTTCCCGAGAACCATTTTTTCCCTTGAGCTGCGTGTGGTATTAACTGTGATATAAAATCTGCTTTCCTGACCAAACGTGTTTTTCAAATGGTGCAATGCGCTTATGAGTGTATTTCTCGCCCCTTTGATCCTTATAAAAATAAAAACACTCAGGTCTGGTGTGGCCACAGATCCTGCAATAATGGCAAACAGGGTTATAAATCTTGTAAGCACGTTTATTTTGCCATACTTTACCATGATTTTGTCTTGCTAAACTTGACTTAGGAATATCCTCTGGATCTGTTCCAGTTGCTTTGAAAAAAATGGTTTTGTCTTTATGGTTTCCACCGGTGAAGCCAAAGCCAAATTTTGTAGATGACTGTCTTCCTGCATCAAAAATTTTGTCAAGTGTTGAGGCAGTATCCATCATCTGCATCTGCTTTTTGAGTGAGTTCAGTTCCTATTTTAGTGTTTGAATCTCCTGAATCAACTTCTCTTCTCGATCAGAAGCAGTTTTAAGTAGTAGATCTTTATCAGCTACTTGATTCTTGTACCCTTTGCTAGCCTTTTCTAATATTCCTACATGACTACACAGAGAGCGATTAGCTTTAAGCAAAATTTCTCACTTGGGATACAACTTTTTATACTCCACTTCATAAGAAAAAACAGGTAATTCAAAATCCTCAACTGAATTGTATTCACCGCCTTCTGAATCAACCACATCTTCAGCATCTGGATCAACTGCAATTCTAGCCGTGAATGTAACGAAGTTGCTAGAAATTTCTTATGTATCAGATCCAGCTTCTGGTTCAGGTTCATCATCGCTCCAAGTTAACGTGACCATGAACTTCTTTCTTCTTAGATAGGTGGCACATTCTGCCTACACGTGGTCGTACCCTTCACATTCATAGCAGCGGATACCTTTGCTGCCTGACTTGTCTCTAGTCTGGGATGGCCAGGATGCAAATGGTTTGTAATTTGATACGTTTGATTTTGAGGTATTTTTTGACACGTTTGAGCTTGAACCTTTATAATTTTGCGGTTTATTGCCTCGGAAACTGTTCTTTTGTTTAACATGTTTCAAAATCTTATTAAAATGCTTGGTTAGTAAAGTTGCTAGATCATCAGCTTCCTCTGGATCAGAACCAGTGTCATGTTCGCCAACTGTAAAAGCAACACTTTTTTGTTTCCTAGAATTGTCAGTAAGAATTTCCATTTCATATGTTTTAAGATTACCCATTAATTGAGCCAAGCTTTGATTCTCCCAATCAGTATGTTTTTGAATAGTAGTTACCTTTATTTTGAACCGAGGTGGGAGAGACCTTAATACCTTGTTGATCAACTTCTGCTGAGAGAACGGTTCACCAAGTGTTGTTGCGCGATTGGAAATCTCCTAAACACGCTCATTAAAGCTAACGATGTTCTCATCGTCATTCATACGCAGATCTTCAAAATCGCTTTGCACAAGCTGGAGCTTAGATTGCTTGACTGATGTAGTACCCTCATAGGTAGTTTCTAAAATCTCCCATGCCTCTTTAGCGGAATCACAACCTGTTATCAAGTTAAATTGACTTTCATGAATTAAGGAGAATATAATATCAAGGGCTTTACTATTATAGATAGTTGCCGCCATTTCTGCAGCATTCCACTAAATTTCAGGTTTGATAACTTGAGGGTCATTTTCAGTTGCACCGGCTTTGGTAGGATGTTCCCATCATGTTAGAACAGACCACTAAATGAGTTCACCTTGAGCTCTGAGGTGCATCCTGGTACGAGCTTTCCAGTATGCATAATTATCACCCATTAATGTCGGAGGAGGTCTATTCATTCTGAAAGACTTAGCACCTAATGAGACCGTACAAGCTAAAATAAACACAAAAGCAAGGTGAACTCTTGAGTTGAAGAAACACGAATTATCAGCCAGATCAGTTAGACTAATAATTTAAGTCCCCGGGCTCTGATACCAATTGAAATTGTGTCGTGTGTCTTGAATGCAAGTTAAGGACTATAGTTCTACTTAATTTTAATTAACAAATTATCAAACCATCAATTAATGTTGAAATTCGAATGAACAAAGATAAAATAAAGGTAAGAAAGTAGAACTAGGCACACAACAATTGGTAACGCAGTTCGGAGTTAAAACTCCTACATCTGTAGGGCAACTCGCGTCAGACCAATCCACTAGATGATCACCAAGATTACAAGGTTGGAAAGACTTAACCAAACACACAATGGCCTTAGCCAATTACACCAACTCAATATTCATCATCTACGTTGAGTGGGTTCGTGCATGCCAAATTTCCTTCAAACTTCAACAAACTTGATCAACATTCATCAACATTTGTTCTTCCCATTCAGCCTCGACCAATATAACTCATTCACTCAAACAAATATGATGTTCGTATCTATAGAAAATATTGAGAAGAAATTAGCCTTGGTTTTGTTGCACCCCTTTTCCCCCTTTCGAACTCACCTTTGATATCAATATTCCTTGCTAACTTTCACATGCAGTTTGTATAGGACTTCACTAAACAAGACAATAAAATATAGTATTGGAGATAGCCCATCAATCTTAAATCTCCTTTTGAAAGTCGTGACTTTGATATAATATATAAACTGTTAGAACTTTCCAAGTTCAATTCATGAGATTCACTATAGTGAAAGGCCTCTATTTATATATGAATCCAAATAACCACTTTACTGTTATTATTCAAATGTCAGCTGCCCGCCAATTTCTCATCATCACATATTTGAATCATTTCAAAAATAATAGCTCAATCTCAAGAATGATTCTGCCCTCATACTCTATCAGGTCCTGAGATAGCTCCAGAAGCAAGTCCAGGCAGATTAAAAAATAATAATTCAAGCTTAAACTTAGCCTAATGTGCGACAAATAATTTAATCAATAATCTAACATGTATCAATTATACATTTACATAAACCATACATTTGATTTAATAATTTGACCGCAATTTTGCCTACCCATTATATATAGGCCTATCTTTTTTTAACTATTATTAGTATAGGTATATATATATATATATATATATATAGTGTTGATAGTAATTTCTGTAATCATATATTGTGTTTTCATTGTTAGTTTTGTATAATTGTGATGATTATAATATATTATTGTGTTATTGTGTGAAGAATATATTGTATATTTTATTGTGTTGGTTTTGCAAAATTTTGTATAGGATTTTAAATAAAGAATTAGGAGGTTTATAAATTAATTAATTTATTTTAAAAATATTTTATTAAGATAAAAATGTATCCGCAACCCTTTTAGCTTAGAAAGGGTTGTGGATATCCAATTTTTTTAAATTCTTTCGAAAAAGAAAAGGGTATTCGTGATCTTTTCAACTAAGAAAGTGTCGCAGATACTCAATATTAAAAAAAAAAAAGAATCCGTGGCCACTCTTTTTTAAGAATTGTCACAGAGGCTCAACATTCTATTACTGTTTCACAACGGTTGTGGAAAACCCTTTACAAGGGTCACAAATGTTTAGTTTTGTACTATTGATTTATTCTTAATATATAAGATGTATATTGATGATTATAATATTGAAAATATTATATATATATATATATATATATATATATATATATATATATATATATATATATATATATATATATATATATATATATATGTATGTATGTATGTATGTATGTATGTATGTATGTATGTATGTATGTATGTATGTATATATATGAACATTGAGTCATGTAACACTAATTGGTCCCAACAACATGGAAGTGGAAGATGGCTTAGGTTTATCCACATCTTTTGGAGCACCTAGTGCCAGCTCCAAGTCAAGTGCCTCTGCAGAATGGCGATGATTTGAAGAAGTCTTGCATTTAACATGATCATCATCATCCTTGATAATTGTCATCATCATCACTGTCATCTCTTGATCATCATCTCCAAATGATTTGAGGTCTATCAATGAATGAACATTTTCTTGATCATCTTCATGGTTTGCTTTGTGGTGATGGCTCCCTACCTATATCAAATCATTGAAATCCCCAAATTAAGGCCAATGGCATTGTTACCTCAGAATTTTTTTAAAAACAACGAAACCAATGACATTGTAATCTAGTGACATAATTGTAGTTGAATGATGTATTTTGTTTTATCAACTAAAAATCTAAGCAACCGGTGAGATTGCAATATATATATATATATAGTCATAATCATATGTGGCCGCCCCTTAACGTGCGGTCAGTGCGACCGTACCACTATGTATACAAATATACACCACTCAATGTTAGAAAATGCAACACACAAATATGCATCATTAGGTACGCATCACCAAAGAATACACCACTAGGTATGCAAATATACACCACACAATGTTAGCAAATGCACCATTAGGGGCAGGGGAGTTATGGTACATTATTTTGGGTGTGTGGTTTTTTTTTTTTTTTTTTTGTGTTTTTGTGTATTTTCATTTTGGTGCAATTTCTAACATTGAGTGGTGCGAACCGCACCGACCGCACAGGAAGGCGCGACCACGTTTGAACATATATATATATATATATATATATATATATATAGTCATCATCAGATGCGGCCTAGTCATTAGGTGTGGCCGTGCGGCCTATTTTCAGCCTTTAGATCAGATCAAGTTATCAAATCAACGCGCAATATATATATGTTACAAAGCACACCATTCTACGTACTAAAACGCACCAGAGGACCGATAAAACACACCATTCCACACTATAACCAAATGCACCTATTCGCTTAAAATTCATCAATATACGTGATAAAACGCATCATTCTACGTATTAAAATGTACCACAACGTGCCTCATGTCAGATTATATAAGCATACACTATTTACACATATTAGAAAACATGTGCTAAAATATGCGTCAATCTACGTATTAAAATGCACCATAACGTGTGTTAAAATGCACAATTCCACTCGTTGAAAATCCTCATCCCAGATTATAAACATGCACTATTACACTTATTAGAAAACATGTGGTAAAATACACACCATTCAACGTATTAAAATGCATCAGAGGACGAATTAAAACACACCATTCCACAACACACTTATTAGAAACACGTGTTAAATATATACACCATTCTACGTATTAAAATGCACCAGAGGACGTATTAAAACACACCATTCCACAATACTGTTACACACCATTCTACGTATGGAAATGAACCAGCAGATATATTAAAACACCCCATTCCACAACACTGTTAATGCACCAACATACATAATAAAACGCACCACAACATGTATTCAAACGCACCACACTATGTACTAAAATGCACCATTTCAATTCACGTAATATAGATACTAAAATTACCATAATACCCCACTTAAACATACAAGAATTCCAGTTGGATTAATGAAATCGGACGACGCACGCAGAAAAGGCCGCATGACCGCACCAGAGCAACAAGCCGCGTTTGAATATATATATATATATATATATATATATATATATATATATATATATATATATATATATATATATATATATATTTATTTATTTATTTATTTATATACTTATAATAGTAATCACATTAGAACCATCCTTCCACAAGAGTACATGAGAACCAATATGGTGAATTAAAAAAAAAATATATGGATGAGATTAGCTGGGAGATTCAAAAGTCGTGTGTGCATATGGAGCATGTGTTGTATGCATATCCATTGTTTGCACACAACACATGCTTAATATATACACACACGAATTTTGAATCTTCTAATTGCACACAACACATGCCTCATATGCATACGCGAATTTCATCCATAGATTTACTTTTTAATGCATCATATTGGTTTTCATGTACTCATTGGGAGGGTGGTTCTCATGGGAATATCACCCATTATATATATATATATATATATATATATATATATATATATATATATATATATATATATATATATATATATATATATATATATATATATATATATATATATATATATATATATATATATATATTATATACACACACAAAGTTAGGATCCAATGAGAGCACACCCGGCGAGAAAATTAAGAAATAATCACAATCTTACATTTGTAAAAATTGGACGAATGAAATAAGATTTTAAAAAAAAAATGCAGTAATATTTTTGTAATTATTACTAATTTTACTTTGCAACTTTTAACATAAAATCTATTACAGGAATGCAAATTTAGTTGTTACAAAGTGCATTTGTGGATAATGTTTAAAAATCAATTTAAAACTAAAATTTAAACCTAAATCATAAATACTAAACCCTAAGTAATAAAAAGCGATCCCTTAAACAAAATAAAACCAAAAAAAACTCATTTAAACTCTAAAATCCGAACCCTAAGTGCACTGCACTTTCACATTTTACAAAAGTGTAATTTTTAATACTAAAACTGTACTTTGTAACAACTAAAACTACACTTTGTAACAATTAAAATGCACTCTTTCGTTAAAAGTTGTATAGTAAAGTTGGTGATAATTACAAAAATACCACCATGTTTTTTAAAATTTAATTTGATCCGTTCTATTTATCCAAATGTAAGGTTGAGATTAGTTCTTAACTTTCTCATTTGGTCCAATATTTACACATACAGAGATGGCATCAAGTGAGAATGTGTGCTCAAGTGCAAACATGCAAATACAAAAATAATTATAAAGTGTACATGTTGAATTGTACTTTGTCTTTTACACATTATAGAATGCATTTTGTAATTTTGTGTGTAGTAGGTCATCTCCTATGTTTAATCCCCTCCCCTCCGCAAAATTAGGTAATACAAATTTATTCTCAACTTATGTCAAATTGTTTAATGAGCACTAAAATCGAATGAAAAATGAAAAATTAAAATTATGAGAATAGTATGCATACCATGTCAAAGAGGCTTGCACGGCGCTTCTTGTGGTTGAGGCATGCTTGTCTAAGAAAATACTTCTGAGCATGGCTAGCAACTTGGGTTGGAGTCCTTGTACTTACAAACTTTCTTGAAATTCCTCTCCAGTCTCCCTTTCCTAGATTTTCTAGTCCATTCAAGAAGTTTCTGTGCTCCGTTTCTGTCCATGGAACTCCTATATATATATATATATATATATATATATATATATGCAATAATAATCACTAATTAGTCATTAATAATATATGATATTAGAAAAGTAATTATTGGATATGCTTCGATCTACAAGACATAATGATAGCTACTAAATAACAAATTTGTGTACCAAATTTGTATCACAAAGTCGTGATAAATCGTAGCAATCAGCCATAATTATTTTTGGCTTGATTTGATAAAAAAATTGGTAACATTTGTCAAGTTACAACATACACATAAAATAATACAGAGTATAAGATTATATTTTGTGTGAATAAAATTTTCCTTGTTAAGACAATTGATTAAAATTAATAACTAATAGAGACCATAAATATAACTCTTATCATTTATTAATGTAAGTTCTATTATATATATCGATATTAATCAATACTTTTTTAAAAAGTTGTTGTCGAATAGTTGAAATTAGAAAGATAACATACAATATTTTCTTACGTAATAATTTTTTAGTTTTTCTTTAAATTTCTTATCAAGTTGAAAGTAGAAAGAGAGCATATATTTCCTTGTTTATGTTTTGTTTGTAATGCAACTTGTTCTATGTATATATGCATGATGGGTCACACTTGTGTGAGACCGTCTCACGGATCTTTATTCGTGAGACGGGTCGGGTCGGGTCAAAGCACTATGCAAATGTCATACTTATATGTGCAAATCTCATACTTATATGCTCAAATATAACACTAATTAAAAATACAATTTTTGTTACTTATAAGAGAAAAAGTAATACATTTTTCATAATAAGTAATGTTGACAAGTGCCTCTCACCACAAATATAATACTTTTGAGGAAAAATGTAATACTTTTAAATCGAAATGTAAAAGTATTGTATTTTCCCTTAAAAGTATTACATTTACCCTAATAAGTAACAAAAATTTTATTCATGATTAGTATTACATTTGAGCATATAAGTATGACATTTGTGCATATAAGTGTTACATTTGCATCTTGACCCGACCCGACCCAACACGTCTCATGGTGAGACGGTCTCACACAAGTTTTTGCCATGCATGATATATTGCATCATTATTACTACATGCAACACTTTCAGGAACAGTATATATGACTCCACCTTGTACAAATTAAAGTATATAGTTGTCAATACATATTCCCTTAAACAAAGTTGTATTTAAACCTAATTATTATATATTTCATTTTAAAAAATAAACTATATAATTTTTATAAGAAAATCTTTCTTAAAAAAAAAACCGGCATATAGTGCAATAATATAGCATATATGGTAGAAAATTCCAAAAATGATAATATAACGGTTGAAAAAAAATGAAAAAAAAAAAACGAAAAAAATGAATTTGAATAATACTACTACCTTTCCTCTTCTCCTGAGCTTTGCCAATGAGACCATCAGAGAGATATCCATTAATGGATGTTTTTATTTCACAGTTTTCATGAACAGAAACTAGCCGGCAGGAAGAGTGGGGAGATGAAGAAGGGGAAGAAGAGAGGCAATCCATGCTCAAACTTCTCTTCATGGCAACAGAGGAGTTGGTTGAAGAAGAAGAAGGAGAAGATCTAGAGCATAGAGAAGAAGAAGAAGAGATTTCAAGCTGAACTCCAAACAGCCTTAATCCTCCAACAACATTATTATTAGTGTTACTAATACAACCTTTGACAGTGGTGCACGTTCTTGAATTGTGACCTGTGATTCCACATTGTGAACACTTTCTGCCCATTTTCACGCAGATAGATCAGACAAAGATCTGCAGAGAGCTTAACTTTGCTTCCTAAATTGCAAAAGCAGAAAAAAAAAAAAAAAAAATGAACTTTGGGGAATTAATGGGGTGTGGGAGAAGGGTGGTTATTTACATTTATAGAAGTAGGGGTTATGAAAATGGCCGGATGGGATATATGGACACCTAGAGAAGATATATATGATTGGTTGGATATATGGAAATTACTTGTTTTTTGTTGGATATTTTTGCCCAACTTGGTTCCAAGCTCATAAGAGAAATGCTATTTCAATTCTTCACTAAAGGACAAGGAAACAAATGAAAAAGAAAAATTGTCTTATCTCATAGAAGATTAGTATGAAAATATAATTCTTGAACTTAGTATGATGAGTATCTTGAGTTTTAATTCCAATCTTAGACAATTTTAGGATCAAATAAAAAAAGAACAAAATGATCGAATAAGTCATCTTATTCTTATCAAAAGCAAGATTAATTATATATCGATTGAAAATTGTGCAATTAAAACCATAAATTTTTAATTTTGTGCAATTAGATTTCAATATTGTTTTTTTTTTTTTGAAAACAGATTTCAATATTGTTAAATTACTTGCGATTAATTTTCAATTATAACACAAGGATAACAATTTCTTTAAATATTCCCATACAAAAAAAAAAAAACAGATTAATATAACACACATCATTTCTGAGTGTCCCACTGCTTTTACCCTAGAGTATTAGGCAACCAATTGAGCTGTGTGGCTGTCTTGGGATATTATCTCCCACATTAGGCTAGCTAGCTATTGAGGCCTAGCTACCTCGTGAAGAATAAGTTTACTAGAGCTCTGCCAAGTCAATATATTTAAAACCTCATATGTGGCTTGACAAAATGAAATTAGAGTCTAAGTTTGATTGACTCAGCGTTAAGAGCAGCTTGGTCTATTGTTCTTCTTAGTTTAAACCGATCAACTATATTCCTAAGAATTTAAGTTGACTTATCTCATTGTGATCATTTGCTGGTTAGAGTCGCAAAGTAAGATTTACCTAATATATACCTTTAAGTAATGGTTTCTAGTTTTCATAATCACTAGAAAGAAAAAAAATGAAAAAGGAGTTGAAAATGATTTTTTAATAAAATTCCTTAATTAATTTATATATCAAATAATGACACATATCACAAGTTATATCAAATAACACAAGATTCAAAAAATGAACTCCATTTTTGTGAGTAATATATATATATATATATATATATATATATATATATAATATATATATAGGGGCGCGCTCTAATGAGAACGGGTATCCAGGAGAGAACTAATAACGATCTACAGTCGTCCACGTGTCCAGATCAACGAATTAGATGTAATTAAAAAAAAACGACGCGGTGTCATTTTCGAACTTTGGTGCAAGTAAATGTGTTATAAGGGCAAGTAGTTGGTGCACATTTGCAAGTAAAAAGTGCAAGTAAAATCACTTACATGTGCAAGTAATTTACCTTGTTAACATTCGTGCACCTAGGTGCAACTAATTATACCGTTAGGTGCAACTAGTTATAACGTTAGGTGCACTTAGTATTGATGTTCAATGTACATTTTAATTGTACTTGTAATACATTTTATATGCACTTGTCCACCTATTTTCACTTACGAGTGCAAGTAATTTACCTTGTTAACATTTATACACCTAAGTGCACCCAGTTATAACTTTAGGTGCAACTGTATCTGGACACGTGACACACTGCGATTTGTTCTCGGTTCTTTTCTGGATATATTGTTCTCATTTGAATGCAATCCTATACATATAGAGAGAAAGAGGGAGAGTATGTATAGAGAGAAAGAGGGAGAGGGGAGGGAGAGAGAATTTAATATCATGATTGCCTTGTAATAAGAATCAGACCAAATATATCATATAGTTATCAAAAGTAATTTAATATTCTTAAAATTAGTTTAATGTTATCTTGTATGACCATCGTCATTATCATCCAAGTCACCCTGTTCTGCAAAGTGAGAACAATTTTCATTATCCCTATTGTTGGTCTGTCTAAAACGAGTAAAAATATATTCCAATTTCCTCACTATCAAACAATTATTTGCATAAAAAAAAATATCACATTTGGATTGCTCGAGATATGCTACAAATTAAATTAAGTAGTACAAAGATATAGACACTTCTCTCCTAGCTTAGCTTTTGTCTAAGTCGTCTACAAAAGACTAGGATGATTTTTCAAATGAATAAATACACTTCATTTCAAAAAAAAATTCATACTAAATCTTATTTCAAATAACAATCACTTATCTGATAAACTTGTATTAAAATTGATCAATTAATATAAAGAATTGTCACAAACTAGATCATAGATAATGCTATTTTCATCAAAAATTTTCACTAACTTTTATTCAAAATCAGATGATTTTGTCCATTTTAAAAATAATCATCAATAATTAAAATTTTTATAGGCAAAAGGGTCAAATAGACCCATGTACTATCATTGATTGTTCATCTAGCACCATGAACTAAAATATAGTCCATCTAGGTCATTATACTCCTAATTATTTTTCATCTAGCATTTTTAGCCTATTTCTAACAAGTAACCCATCTAATTTGATGACATGGAAAAATAAAATTAGAAAAAATAATGATGACATGTTATTTATATGGATGTTTTGGATGATTTCTACCATATTTCATGAATGAAAAAAATAATTTCTTGCAATGAAATAGGGTAGAAATCAAAATTGTTATATAAAGTTTTAACTACATGAGTGTATGTATGGCGCGGTATTCACTATCGTTCGGCAATGAGATTTCATGGAAATCGATATATGAAAATTAAATTATTTTTATAATAACTTAAGATATATTGTATTGGGTAAATTTTATTTTATTTTAAAAATAAATTAATATTTTTGGGTATTCAAAAAAATTAATATTTTTGGATTTTTGGATAATTGAATAACTTAAGATATTGTATTTTTGGATGATTTCTTGGAAAGAAATAGGGCAGAAATCAAAGTTGCTATATAAAGTTTCAACTACAGTGTACTGTGTATGTATAGCGGAGTGTACTGTATATGTATAGCGGGGTATTCAGTGTCGTTCGACAATGAGATTCCATGAAAATTGATATATAAAAATTAATTTTTTTAAAAAATAATAATAAAATTTACCCAATATAATATCTTAAGTTATTATATTTAATTTTAATATATCGATTTTCATATATAGAATTTCATTGCCGAACAACTTTGAATATCCCACTATACATACACAGTCGTGCAGTACACTATAATTAAAACATTATATAACAATTTTGATTTCTACCCTATTTCATTGCAAGAAATCATTTTCTTCATTAATGAAATAGGGTAAAATCATCAAAAACATTCATAAAAATAACATGTCATCATTTTTTATTATTTTATTTTTCCATGTCAACAAATTAGATGGGTTACTTGTTAGAAATGGGCTAAAAATGCTAGATGAAAAATAATTAGGAGTAGAATGACTTAGATGGATCATATTTTAGTTCATGGTGCTAGATGAACAATCAGTGTTAGTACATGAGTCTATTTGACCCTTTTGCCTTTTTTATATTCATTACAAATAAGGTTAACTGTTGCTGCCTTTGATACTTCATTTTTTTCTTCTAGAATTTGATGTATAGAAGATCTTGTAATTATTTTAACATTGGACTTATCTTCATAACCTGTAGAAAACAATAATATCAATTTGTTTCACTTCCGTATTCATCTAATCCTTTAACCATAATTAAGCATCATTGTCCCACAAAAGAAATCTTCTATCTGCAAACATGATAATGTAAATAATTATTATTTTTTAATTATAAGCCTTTGCCGCACACCTTATCCTCAGCCACCTTATCTTTATTCAATTAAGGTAAATACTATCTATAATTAGATGAATTATATATTCAACAGTCCATTTTTATAAGTTTGGAAAATGTTATTCTAGAAAGAGAGGACAGATTACAGATGTTACAAACTTATGGTGCACACTGAATAAATCTGTCGAAGTCTGAGACGAAAGGTTAGTAGAGAAAGATATTTTGGTGAACGAGAACTGTTTCATTAGCTTTATTATGGTAGAGATGACATGCATATATACAGAGGAAGAAAGCAAGATAAAGCGGTTATAACAAACTATAATGGAAAGTACAATAAAGCCCTTTAAGACTTCTCTTCTTTATCAGTCAAGGCCTATCTATTCTCCAATGTATTGAGCATGCATATCACGAATGCCCAGCTTAGAAACAAAGCTTTGGAACGGAGAAACAGAGAGAGGCCATCATCCACTTGGTTTGCTGATGACATTGGCAGCAACTTGATCAAGCCTTGAACCAATTTTTCTAGAACTATGTGGCAATCGATGTTAATATGTTTTGTTCGTTCGTAGAATACATGATTTTCTGCAATAGCGACCGCGAACTTATTATCACAAAACATCGCCGCAGGGGATTTTGTCTGAATCTGCAAATCATCTAGTAGATAAGCAAGCCACTGTAACTCACATGTAGTAGCAGCAAGAGCACGATATTCTGCCTCAGAAGACGATCGTGAGACTGTAGCCTGTTTCTTTGACCCCCACGAGATAAAGGAAGATCCAAAGAACACACAGTACCCTATTATAGATCGTCGGGTTTCAGCACAAGCAGCCCAGTCGGAGTCTGAAAAAAGTTTTGATGGACGAGTCAGTGTGCTTGGGATAAAATAGCCCCTGCCCTGGTGATGCTTTAATATACCTTAAGACACGATGTGCAGCAGAGAGATGAATATCTGTAGGAGTGTCTACGAACTGACTTAATTGTTGGACAACATAAGAGATATCGGGTCTAGTAGCTGTGAGGTATAACAATCTACCAACCAACCCTGTAACAACCAGCCTCAGCCAAAGGAGTACCATCATTGGATGTGAGTTTCTGCCCTTGCACCATTGGACTTTTTAAGGGCTTGCCGTTAAGAAAGCCTGCTTCTTGAAGAATGTCTAGAGCATACTTGCACTAGAAAAACTTTATACAACATGCTTTCACTGTTGAAAAATATTTGATTTTTCGACAACTTTTTCAACCACTTACAAAATTTCAGAAAAATGACATTTATTTTTTTAATTTCCGACCACCTTTTCTTTGGAGATCGGTATTTCCGACCACTCTTGAGGGAGATCGGAAAGTTTTCTCGACCTGTTAAATATTTAAATTGATTTTCGCTTCTGACCACCTAAGGTGGTCCAAAATCCTTTTTTAAAGGATTAGACAGAGCATGTTATTCCTCATTTCATTCCCACGGCTTAGCTCATCCCTCTCACTCATCCTCTCCCCTCTCTCTCAAAGAGCTTTAAGCCTTTAACAATTACCATTCACACTTCAAACCCAAAAAGCCTTCCCCCTCACTCCCCCTTTATCCTCTCTGTCCCTCATAGAGCTTTTAAGCCTTTAACAATTACCATTCGCACTTCAAACCCTAAAAGCCTTTAACAATTACCTCTCTGACTCCCTTTCCTTATGACTTTCGGAGCAGCCAACGAGGACGCTGATGAGGATTCCCTTTCTTGTGACTATGTGAGCAGTAGACGAGGACGCCGATGACTCACTAATACAAAAAAACACATCCGCTACACCTATAAAAATCTTTTCGCTACACCTGTAGAGGTGTAGCGGATGGAGGTGACTGTAAAAGTGCTTGGCTTTCCGCGACACCCGCACAGAAAGCTTAGGGCCCGTTTACTAACTGGAAATTTTGGAAAACAGAAAACAGAAAACATGTTTACTAGCACAGTTTTCCATTTTGAAAACAGGAAATAATTTTTCAGTTTTCTAGATAACTGAAACACTATAAAAACCTGTTTTCAAAATGGAAAACAGAATCAGCTATCATCTATTAGACTATATGTCACTATAACCACATTCTCACCATTATCTACTTACATATTTATTCATTATTATGATTACATTTATTATCATCTTCTTTTATTTATCATCATCTTCTATCTTTTCTACTTACATTACTTATTTAAACATAACTTATTTGATTATGCTTAAAATTATACATTATTCACATTATCAAAATTAAAAATTGAAATCTATACCACGTTTTATATTTTGATTGAACTCAATTGATTATTGGTTTTGGTCATTACTATATTTGAATTCAAAATAAAAATTTATTACATACATGTCATTCAAATGAATATATCCAAACATATTTTAAATATTAGTTCAAAAAATATTAATATTATCTAAACTAAATTTTTTGTGAATTTATTTAATAGGTTATTGGTTCATATATATTTTTATTTATGTTATATACAGATATAAATTTGGTCCGGATATCAAATGTAATTTATTTATTTTTTTTTACATATATTGGACTTAAAAGTAAAAAATATATTTATTATATTTAAACCAAATATATTTTAAAATATTTTAAATATTTTAAATATAAGGTCTAAAAATCACTCGAAATTAAACTTATTGTTAATTTTAGGAAAAAGGGTCAAATAGGACCTCGAACATTTCATAAGGAGTCAATTAGGTCCATGAACTTTTAAAACTTGCAATTAGACCCTCAAACATGTCAAAAAAAAGACAACGAAGCCCACGAACAGGTAATTGACCTGTTATAACAGGTCATTTGGATTTTCCGGTGACCGGCGACACTTTCCGGCCACCGGCGACCAGCGACAAAGTCCGGCGAGTGGCGACGACCGAATCGTCGCCGGTCGCCGTCTCCGGCGTCTGGCCGCCATCTCCGCGGAGAAGGCGGCCAGAGACCAGAGTTCTGGCCGCCTTCTCTGCGGAGAAGGCGACCAGAGTTCTGGCCGCCTTCTCCGCGATTTCTCCGCGGAGAAGGCGGCCAGAACTCTGGTCGCCTTCTTCCGTGAAGAAGGCGGCCGGGCCAAACGCCGGAGATGGCGACCGGCGACGATTCGGTCGTCGCCGGTGGCCGGAAAGTGTCGCCGGTCGCCGAAAATTCCAAATGACCTGTTATAACAGGTCAATTACCTGTTCGTGGGCTTCGTTGCCTTTTTTTGACATGTTTGAGGGTCTAATTGCAAGTTTTAAAAGTTCATGGACCTAATTGACTCCTTATGAAATGTTCGAGGGCCTATTTGATCATTTTCCCTTAATTTTATAACGTTAATCTAAAAAAATAAATTTGAAAAAATAAGTGTTAGTAAACAAGTTTTCTAAACAGAAAACAGAGAATGAAAAACTGAGAATGAAAACTGAAAAATTGGAAAACAGAAAACAGAAAACAGTTTTCTGTTAGTAAACAGACCCTTAGGTTTTTTCTTCTAAAACACTTTCCGCTACACCCGCTTCAGCGGGTGTAGTGGAAAGGCATATTATATATATATATATATATATATATATATATATATATATATATATATATATATATATATATATATATATATAAATGAAAAACAATAGATATGGCTATATATATAAAGTATTGATTATCACATTTTCTGTTCCTTTAGAACAAAAGCAAAGTCAATCTATAGATGACACATCTAACACAAAAGCAAGAATTTTAAAAAGGAAAAAGTGTCAAATAGGTCACTGAACTTATAGCTTTTGTGCAATTGTGCCATTGAACTTAAAAAGTGTGCAATTCAACCATCAAACAAACAAAATTTGTGCAATTGGACTATTTTTACAAAAGTTTTCTGGTAAAATCCAATTATATTACTAACATATATATGCATTAAGAGTGACATTTTCTTCTACCATACTAGTTGGGAGTCAATATTGAAATGTTTTTAACTCAAATTGAATTAAAAATTTTTGTAAAAATGGTCCAATTGCACAAGTTTTGCTTGTTTGATGGTTGAATTGCACACTTTTTAAGTCCAATGGCCCAATTGCACAAACGCTATAAGTTCAGTGGCATATTTGACACTTTTTCCTTTTAAAAATAATATCTTAACATAAACAGTAAATTATGAGTTTATTGTGGAATCATTAGCTCCATCCTGAGTATTTTGTGATTTGTAGTTCATTGAAGGTAGAGAGGCAATTGTATCTGCAGAAAGTCCCCTGCTCTCAGTTCCAACTACTTCATCCAACGCTAATAATTCCTGCAAGTATTAAAAAAAGGGAAAGAAATTAAATTAGAAATCATTAGACTTGAGAAAATTATAAATTGATTATTGAAAAACATGAAATTACAAAATATTCCAAATTCACCTCATAAGAGAATTCATCTAGATCAACTTCCTCCCAGGCATCCTACAAAGTCCAATATAAGAAACATTTTGTGAATTCACTCAACATAGTGTTGTAGTTACCTCTTTTTTTCCACAGTTTTCTCATTACTCAAACCTTTCACTTTCCTAATTGCTTAAATTGTAACTAAGTTCTAGAACTAAGCTTAAAACTTAAATATTACTGCAGAATCTGGCAAATTATGAAATCGAGAACAGAGCAACATCTAAATAAAAATGATTTTAATGTAAAGGAGATCCTTGGGACCAACAAATGTAAACTTCACAAAAGCATCAATTCTAGAGAAAATGTGATGAAAGCACTTAAAACCAAGGTTATCAAGGCGAACTTTCTAGGCGAGATGCCGTCGACCGCCTAGTCGACTAGGCGACTAGGCGATGAGTAATATATATATATATATATATATATATATATATATATATATATATATATATATATATATATATATATATATATTCCCATATAAAACAATTAGAATGTGAATAGACATGATGTGTGTTGGAAATGTTGGAAATAGGCAGCCATATTTACTCTAGGAAGTTGTAGCATTGAGAATAGGAGTAGTTTTCAGCATTTATTCTGCCATTTCAAAAGCTTTTCTTCATGCCCATATATATATATATAGTTGTATATATGTGCTCGGAACAGGAGGACGACGCCGGAGCAAGAACTGTGCCTCCATCGGAGCCACCACGCGTCGTCGCTGCTCCGACACCACGCACTGGCGCGTAAGGCATATTCCGACGACTTCTCCGGTTGGAAATTACACCGGTGAACTCGCCTTATTGTGTAGGTTCTGTCCATATGTTTTGTGGAGTTTTAGGTTGTATTCTGTACTTAGACGAGGTGAGCACATTAGGAGTTTTGTGGACCGGATGCCTAGGCGTCGCTTAGGCGACACCTTGATAACCTTGCTTAAAATTTGTAAAATGAAGACATAGCACAGAAAACACACAATCAATGAACACTTATCTCTTTAATTTTAAACCTAAGTCTTGTTTTTTTTTTTTTTTAACTTATCTCTTTAATTTAAACCTAAGTCTTGTTTTTTTTTTTTTTTTTTTTTTTTTTTTTTGAGTACTGCTGACTCTGTTACAATGTAGTATCTGTTTATAGCTACTTTTTCAACCTAATGAAGCACAAAGAGTCAACAGTTGCCTCCACTGAGACTCGAACTCACTCCCACATGGGATGTGGGAGTGCTGAGTCTTGTTGAATGTTGATTTACAAGTCTTAATGCATCCACCAATTCGAGAGTATAATATAGACTTAGCACAAGAGCATATAAAACAAAGGTTGCAGATTCAAACACATTACATGGCACCTGCAGCACCTGCATGAATACACAAATTATAAAAGTTGATGGTGTCGCGTAAAGTTCAGGAATTGAAGTAAGCCAGGTACAAATATGGCATATATAACAAAGAGCATGCATTAATTTGCAATAATAGAACACATGGCCTACATGCATTAATTTGAAAGTTCAAGCCTACACAAACACATTAGGATAGACATCTGAACATACTGAAACTCTGTTTTATAAATAAAAACAAAGCATAAAAGGATAAATAAATACTCTGCAACACTCCAGTACAAGGCACAGATTAAACCATTCACAACTAAAATTAAGCACAAATCAGTATAGGATGTACCAAGGGCTTTGGCATATGAGTTTATAAAGAGTTGAGATTTCCCTTTTATTATGCGTGCATGCTGCCTTAAATATCGGCTAATCTCCATCTGCACCGAGCAATTTATTTTGCGTGCGTGCGTGAGATTTCAAGTTGTTGAGATCAATGAAACCAGATATTACAGAATGGTGTTAAGGTCTTACATCTATCGCACCACCACCAGCAACAACGGTAGAGTTTTTTCATAGCTCTTCTAACAATAATAATTGCGACATGCAAACTTCTCTCAGCTTCTTCAATGAACTAGTATAACTCAAGAAGACAAATTAGGATCACCAAATAAAACAAGGGCATAATATTTACTCATTATTTTATGAAATTAAATCCCACTAGTAACTCATTTTTTTTATCAGATCAAAGAACTAAGTACCCACACTTAGCTACACACATCATGAATTCACAGATATTCCTATTCAATATCATTAGCATGCTTCTAATAAACGTACTAAAGATTGGACACTAGAAATTTCAATTTTTAAAAAAAAAACTTAGGCATTCAAGAAGTATTACACTATTATAATTTATATGAACTCAAGAAGCATTTTAAATGCATTCATACAGAGTTATGAGTTAGCATACCTTAATTATCTCCTAAATGATGTCTTAAACACTATAGAACCATCCATAATCATTTCTACCCCAATTCCCCCAAATGACAATCCACAACTGTATATTCACCACATGTACACAATCCACAGTTTCTCATAAACTCCAAGAATATTCAACAATATAACAGTATATTAATATCACAATTAACACAAAATTAGAACTACACAAAATTTTAATTTAAACTTTAATTCTCAAGGAAACATTAACCTGTAAATAAATTATAGTTAAGTTTAATTTTCTGAAAAAAACAAAACTAAAAGTGCGATGTCAGAGGAGGTAAGCGAGAGTCGGAGTAGGAGTCACAGTCCATGAAAAAGGCAAAGTGGCGGGGCGGGAACCAGAGTTTGAGGTGAGGAGTGAGAGGGTTGAGGCGTGGGAGGCGCAAATGAGATAAATATCCGAAACCCTAACATATATAGGGCGAAAAAAGAGCGAAGCCGTCTCGTTTGAAACAAATAACAAAAAAATTGAAGGGAGACTTACCAGTGGTGGTGGAGGCTAGCAATGGCGGTGGCAGAGGCTAGCAGGGTCGGCGGCAAGTCGAGACGGAATGGCGGCGTCGGCGGTGGCATCTACTACAGGTTTCGGCGTCGGCATCGGCATCGGAAGAGAGGGCGGTGTTGGCGGAGGAGGGAGCGTCTGAAGGAACAAAATTAAATCGCTATGTTTGGGGAAAATGTGATTGCCTTTCTACAGCACCCATAGGAGCATGTGCCGCTGAAAGTATATTATTATTTTAATATTTACTTTTCACGGCACCCACCGAGATCTAGTGCCGCGGAAAGTTAATTATTATTTTAATAATTTACTTTTCGCGGCATCCGATCTTAGTGGGTGCCGCAGAAAGCAGGATCTTTTTTTATTTTAGGAAATTCACTACACATTTTTTAAAAGGTGGAGCAAAAATTTATACTTATATGGTCAATTTTGTAACCAACATAACCCTCGTAACTCTCAATGCCTTAATAACCCTTATAACACTCATAACCCCAAATGCCCTCATGACCCTTCTAACACTCATAACCCTCGTAACCCTCATAACCCTCAAATCCCTCATAACCCTCGTAATCCCCGTAACACTCATCACCCACATAACCATCTTAACCCATATAACCCACAAAACCCTTGTAACCCTCAACGCCCTCATAACTCTCAATTCCTCTTAAATGTGACACCCCGTAATAATTTATTTCGGCATTATCCCCATAATTATTTTCTAAAAGGAAATTATTCTTTTCATGAGCCTAATTTACTTAATAAATTCTAAGAATACATTTGCCTTGAGCCTAATTCTTATTAGACTAATGCAAATATATGTATATTCTTCCTAAGGCATTTAACCCATTACCTTGTGGACTCTAATTTATTCCCATATTGTTGGTTAATTCATATAACCCAATATAAATAAATATTTGAACGTATATAAGCCTTGTACTAGTACAAAGGCCACCTATCAAATATTCTACCCCAATACATACATCTATATGAATATATATATATATATACATATATATATATATATATATATATATATATATATATATATATATATTATTTTATCCACTCAATGTATAATATAGCAAGATCTAGATATTACCAAATCATCCATCCATTCCCCTCTTCTTGTTCTATACGCCATTCACCATTTTCCCTACCAAATATTCATCTTCTCCCATAATCAAGAAAACAAGTCAAGATGCCTACTTTTTGCTATTTCAAGTTGCATTATGGTAATAATCTATGTTTGTATCTCATTTCCCTCTCTTGTTTCACTATTCTTATGCTCTCTTTCTATCTTTCCATGGTAGGTTTGGGGTTTTAAGGCGATCAAGGCATGGAGGACTTGCTAGGGTGAACTTTGGGAGACCTTGGTTTGGATTTCTAGCTTCAAGAGGTAACCCTATGTCAAAAAAAAACCTATTTTCCACTCTTATATGTTATTGTGTGTATTCTTGTGATTCTGGAACCTATTGTGGTTAAATATCCCTTGATATTGTGTCTTGTTATTGAGCTGTAATTATACTGTTGTTGTGCCATTTCTTCTACTCTTGAATTCATATTGATGTTGGCATATTTCATTCTAGAAATCTGTGTGTTTATGTCTATTTTTGCCTACTATGAATTGTTTCGAATTTCTTTGTTTCGCTTGTGGTTTTGGCCTAGCAGAACTGAGCCCCGAGACTAGCATGCTCGTGAATCAGTTCCGCAAGGCCCACTTTGGGATTGAGTGACGGAAGCTTCACCTCCGCCACCCCTTGTGTTTTGTTCGTGCGGTATGTTGTTGCGGACCCTCTGGTCCCGCCACTTGGTTCGGTGAGTGCAATGTGGATTCTGTTCCAGTGCAATTTGTTCCAGTATGTTTTAATTCATCTCTAGTTCTAGTTTGATCAATTGTAATGTCTTGAGAAATTCTTATCTTTGATTATTGAATGTTGTTCATTCATGAATCCTATTCTCTTGATAATCCAGGCACCTCGTGAGTATTGGAAATCTATGTTTATGCTATTGATGTTCGTTTTATTGAGTATCTGTTACCCCGTTATGTTTTTGTATAAACCCCTTTGAACCTAATATGATTCTCTTGGAATTATTGATCTTGATTTGATTTTGAGTTACCACTATTGTTCTACTTTGTATATGTAATATCTTGGAATCCTATATATATGTATTCTTTGGTTGAGAGATATGTACCTTGTTTTTGAATCCTTCTTTGAGGTTATTCTGCTGGTTGTGGACAGTGTGAGGACTTATTTGTGACACTATGGTATTGATCTGAGATTGGCAGGCTTCTGGCTCTGTTTGCAATGGGTTAGGTTGTGTGGGATGCTCCGAAAATGTCGATGGTGTTGAAGCCTCGGTAAACCATTGTGAACTAATCCAGTAGTGTGGAAACCTATGGATTACCTTTGTTTGTTTTGGGCACCTAGTAGAAACAAATCGTGGGTGTAAGAGATAGTAACTAACCCGTTGGGTTTGGAATCCCAATAGGGGGTGTATACACTTAAAGTTATAAATCTATTTCCATAGGTATTGATTGGTTATTAGTTATTGGTTGGTATGGTATTGATTACCTATGCTATGATATTGATGTTGGATGGAAGCCCTCCACACTGGTTCCACGTTTGTATTTGGTTGATGTGATTATCTTAGTTATGTTTTGCTATGCTTATTGTTGGAGATGAGATGATCTAGTATGGTGTCGCTTGTTCCTTTCCTTTTCATATATCTATATCTATGAATTCCCTTGAGAGAGTTTGTGCTTATGAAACTCCTTTGTTAAATGCTATGATTATGTCTCATTTTGTTACCTTCTGAGTATGATGTGGTTTGGGCCTTGTTGTGGTCTTTCTCTTTTTCTTGAGTTGGTCTCGTAACTATTGCTTTTGAGGTAACTGAGTCTTTTGAAATCTTCCATAGAGTCGGCTAATTGATATATATATATATATATGGGTACTTCAGTTTCAAAACCTATGTTGGATATCAAAAGTGTACACTGTAGCTTTACGTGTAGGAGTGGGGCTTACTTAGCATCTTCGCTAATATTTTCAACTTATGTTTTCAGCTATGGAGTAGAGCTTTATCTCGAGAGCGCGCTAGTATGCTATTAGTTATGTTCCCCTCTTGGAGTAGTTATAATTTTCTTTTGCTAGACTATTGGCATGTAAGCCTTTACTTAGACATTTTAAGCTTATAATAATTTGACATATGAGTAGTGTTGGATTATGCTTTGAGGTTGTAGACTCCGCCTTAGCATTTTGGCTTAGTTGGCCTAGATGTGGCATAGCACCAATATGAGATTGGTTTTTGCTTCCGCTGTTATTTGCAAGTATTTTTTTTTTAGATATTATTCCAATTATTTCTATGTTTTATTGCCTTTATTACTATCCTAAAATTTTGGGTGTTACAGGTGGTATCAGAGCCTAGAGTTGAGCTTAGGATATGACCCAAAGATTCGAACCCCAAGACCTTAAGAGTTGACCATAAGAAGCTTAAGACAATAAGGATGCCTAGTTTGTGAGATTTCTAGGATTCGCGGTGAGGTAATGTGTTGCTTGTTTGATTAAATATGTGCCTTACTGCTTTGTTGTCTCTAGTATGTGCTCGTGGCTGTTGCACCCTGCGGGTGTGCACCATGGTAAGTCTTGGAAGTTTGCGTAACTCTTTCCTTACTATAAAGAAAAGGTAGAGGTGAAAAAATACCTTAGTGACTGAATATTGATTCTACAGTAGTTCTCTATGGCACCACTGAGGAGGTACGCAAAGACCCCCGAGACTCCTTCCAATGAGCAGCTAGCGCAGAATGTTCAACAGTTGACCCAACTTACTCAGACCCTTGGAGATGTCTTGCTAAAAAATAATAGGGGAAATCAGGAGCTCACCAGGCAGGTAGCAGGACATCGTCCGCCCATCTTTGAAGGACAAGAATACCCGATTATGCTGGAAGATTGGATGTGGACGTTTAATAAGATCTTTGAAGCCTTGAATTGCCTAGAAGAACGTTGTGTTGACTTAGCGGCCTTTTACTTGCGTTAGGAGGCCGATACTTGGTAGACTAGTGAGGGACAAGTGTTCCGTCAAGAGCCCGACTTTGGATGGGCTTCATTCAAGGACAGGATACGTGCTCATTTCAACCCCGCATACATGAAGTTTGTTAAGTACGATGAGTTCTTTTATTTGAGGCAGGGGTCAGCGATAGTGCAAGAGTATCACAAAACTTTGTTGTTGTTGGCTCGATTTGCTCCTGTTTAGGTGCCTGATGAGGCTAGCAAGATCGAAAAGTTTGTCTCTGGTCTGAACTTCGAGACATGGAAAGCTCCTGTGGTGTTGAATTTCCGGACTCTTAGCAAGGCACACAGTAGTGCTGCCGACCACTACTGAGTATAGCAGATTCAAAAGGGCATGATTGAAAGGCATAAAAGAACGGCTGAGGGGAACAACGGGCCCACAGCTAGGAAGCCGATGATGGATTACACTAGGCCAAAAAATAACCCTCAAAGAGGCAACTATAGTAATAGTAGGATGCACCTCCCAGTTCAAGGGCACGGAGGTAATTAAGTTAAAGGCAGGTACTACAATTGCAAGAGATGTAGGAAGCATCACCCTAGAGTGGATTGTCTAGGTCAACTAGGTTAGTGCTTTAGTTGTGGCAGGAAGGGGCACAGAGCTTTTGAACAACTACAAGAATGTAGACATTTTATCCTTCTTGTGACTAAAAAAATAATTCTACACTATTGTGTGGGATAATTGTGATAATATTTTTTTGGTCACGAATAATATGGAAATTGTGACAAGTAACTATTAGTTACGAATAAGTTGTCATTATTACTAGCATAATAGTGTCGTAACATACATTGTCACTTTTTGTGACAAATAGTTGTTGGTCACTCTTGTTTATAATATTTGTGACAACTTTTTTCTTTTTTGTCAATAAAAATATAATTTGGTCATACCATTAGAAATGAGAAATAATTGTGAAAAAAATACTATTGTCACTAATAATACCATTTTTGTGGTGAAATTGTTACAAATATTTGTGACGCTCTATAACTCCGTAACAAAAATTACTAAATTGTGACAATAATTGTTTAGATTTCATGTTTTTTCACTAATTTATGATAATTGTGACGAGTAATTAGTTGTTACAATTACTTTAATTTGTCACTATAATTAAATAGATGAATATTGTGTAAAGTTATGTTGTAATCAATGTTTGCCACTAAAATTGCATTCAAGTTGGTGTCAAGTAATTTGGTGTGAACCAAGTATTAAATATTGTGGTCACTAAGTATTCCTTCGTCTGAAAACGGAATCGTAACTTGGTCCTTAGATTGGTCAAAATTAGTCGTTCCTGTTCGCTAATAGCATATTAATATCGGCGACGATCTTGGAATTTCAACTCCACCAACGAACATCGCAATTCAAATATTTAGTTTAGGAATTTCACAAATTGGAATCCAAATTTCTATACTCAGCTTAGGGGTTTCACAAATTGGAATCCAAATTCCTATACTCATCTTAGAGGTTTCACAAATTGGAATCCAAATTCCTATACTCAGATTATTACGAACACCAGCGCAATTCACATGTTCAACTTAGGGATTTCACAAATTGGAAGTCAAATTCCTATGCTCAGATTATTATTATTATTATTACTAGTATTTTCACCCGTGCGTTGCACGGAATGAATTTGTTATAATATTTTAAGAAATATTTGAATCGATATATAATTATATAAATTATAACATCGAATATGAGTATGAATAAGTGTATAAATGATTAAAGTGTGTCTTTCACGATACATAAAATATCACAAAAATTCAGTGTTCTAAAATAAGTGTATAAATCAATAGGTAGATAATTTACATTATTGCATCATATTCATTAATTTAATTACTTGTCGGTTAGTTACTGCAAGATTTTGAGGTACACTTATATTTTGATATTCAGTAAGTATAACTATATTAGAGAAAAATTTACATGGGAGTAATGGATAATCAGTTGAGTAATTGTTGGTTGACCGTAGAGCGTTGTGTTGGAGGAAGAAGATGATATATAGTGAAGATGATATTGCCCTTCACTATATATCATCTTCTTCCTTCAACACGTTGATATTCTCTGGACAAATAACTGTTGGAAAAAAATTAGCATAAAATGGCATTTTACTGGTAATATTGTGGTACAAATATATGTGGGGTCCACTTTCGATTTGGGTCGGGTCAAATTGGATTCGTGTTCTTCGTAGTTAGACGAAAAGATTGATATATTGTACGCTCAAAACTGATAATGGGTGAATGAGAAATTGGTTCTCAAAGTTGACCAATTTGAGTTAGAAAAATATAGAGAAAAACATTTCAAGTAACTTTTGTCCCACATTGGTTTAAGAAGTGGTTTGCACCACTACTTATACAAGAGTTTTTCTAAGGCTTATTGAATTGTATAGCATAGAGGGTAGGGTTAGCCAGGGCATTTATAACACGACCCAAATAGGCGTCACCCACTGGTATCTGAGCAATTCTTGCCGTTGCTTTTACAGAACTTCCTTCTTGTATCATCAACCCATCGCCCATTAATACAACACCAACATTTTTTGATTCCAAATTGAGAGCAATGCCGATTGTACCCTCTTCAAATTCTACCAATTCCCCTGCCATTACTTCATCAAGACCGTAAATACGAGCAATGCCATCGCCTACTTGAAGTACGGTACCGGTATTTACAATATTGACTTCTCTATTATATTGTTCAATACGTTCACGGATAAGATTACTAATTTCGTCGGCTTGAATGGTTACCATGATTATTTCTTCATTCTTTTTGCAAAAAAAATAAGACCTCCGGTAGAAAGACTAATTAATCAGTTATTTCTTTCATTGTTCCCAACATGCCAATATTGGCACTAATGGTACGTAAATGTAACTCGTTGTTCAAACAACTATTCAGAGTTCCTAGAGCTCTTTGTAAGGCTTGTTGGAAAACCCGTTGTCGGACTTGATTAAGTGCCCTTTGCTGTTCAAACCGAATAGTTTCATTTTTATAATTTTCTAATTGTTCTAAAGTCTTATAAGTTGACTGAATCAAATTCAATTTTTCTCGTTCTATCTCAGAGTATCCATTCACTCGAAACTGCTCGGCTTCCGTTTCTATTTTCCGTAAGCGAGCCCGGGCTTTTTCGAGTTGTTCAACGGCCCCACCGCGCAATTCTTCTGAATTTCGAATAGTATTTAAGATCCTCTGTTTTCGATTATCTAATAAATCACTTAATGAAAGTAGATTATTTTTCCATTCATTTCAAAACTTCCATAATCCCTTCCCGAACCAAACATGAATCTTTCGATTCATTTGGCTCTCACGCTCAATTACTTAAAAGAGAAATTCTCATACGTTTTTTTGTGTTTTTTATGAATATAATGAGCTTATCCTCTCTTCTTTGTTGATATTCCAAAAAGATATGGAAACTTATGCAAGCCGAAAAAAATTCGGAGGACTCTTCTGACAAAATCAAAAAAAAATATGTAATTGTCAGCAAAGTTGTTTCTTTTTTTTTTTTCAAAAAATATTCTGACTAAGACACAGGTCGTCAATTAAGCATTGGCTAAAAAGGTGAAAATGCCCGTTTTTACAATAAACAGTTCAAATTATTTTATCAATATGAGTATCCTATATCGATACAATATTCATTTTGAAAACATCTCTATAATTAACATAGTGATAGAAAGAGTACCATGCAATGCAGTGTCTTGACTTCAAACGGTTTGCTTTAACCATGTTAATAGTCCCGCATTATTGGTTGAGAGAGAATCGAAGTAGATTTACCAATAAATCACGAAATGCTATGGTTCTTACAGAGAATTTATTAATTGATTCAGAAGTAATTCGCGAGATCATGCACCCCTCTCTCCTAGTTCTAAGGAAAACTAAAGGGTACAGCTGGTTGGTCCAGCCTATTCTTGAAATAAACAACTCGCACATACTCCCTTTCCAAAAAAGATCAATACACCAAGCACTACACTTAGATTTATTGGATTTGTTGCAAAAATATCGGTATTAAACCCGAAACTCCCAGCAGACGGCCAGGGGCCCAAAGAAAGGAAAGAATCGGTTACGTTTTTCATATGCTCTCCTCTTATAGATCGACTAAAAAACCGAACAGAGTTATTTTTGTATCACTTCACCTCGCTTTTTATTTACTCTCTTTTTTTTTTTCTTTTTCTGAAATCGAGTCAAAAAATTTTTGAGTTAGTTCTCAATTCTGAACCGCCCCCTTTTTGGATTATGGGGATAGTAAGACTCACTTAAAAAAGTTCCCTTGGTCTACGAACTGAAAGGATGAAAGCGAGTCAGTATGCTAATTCTTCATCGGCCCTTCCTGTAGGTTATTTTCTCAACGAAAAAGTAATCGTAGGGAGGAAATCTTGATAGAATTTGAAAAAGCAAACGACAAGGTCTTATCTTTTTTATAAGATAAGATTAAACAATGAAATCCAGAAATGAACTTAAAAAGGCTTGACTCGTGCACCGACACCTACATGCACGAATGTCGTTCAAAAAATTGGTTGAATTATGCCAAATTTTCAAAATATTATAGGTCTATTTTGGGTGGGAAGTTAAAACTGAGGATATTGTTTTTATTAATAGTATAGAATTTTCATTTCCAATTGTATTAGGGATAGGAATTGTATTACCATATTTTCTAATATTACGCAAAACATAATATTATAGGTCTGTTTTGGGCGGGAAATTAAAATTGAGGATATTGTTTTGATTAATAGTATAGATATAGATTGCATTGCAGAGAAATATATATACTGAATTATTACAATTAGTAATTCTAGTCTAGAATTGTATTACGAATAGGAACGTAGTGAAGAATATATTTTATTAGGAATTCTATTTTAATTTACAATTGTATTAGGGATAGGAATTGTATTACCATATTTTACAATATTACGCAAACCATAATATTATAGGTTTGTTTTGGGCGGGAAGTAAAAACTGAGGATATTGTTTTTATTAATAGTATAGATAGATGGCATTGCACAGAAATATATATACTGAATTATTACCATTAGTAATTCTAATCTAGAATTGTATTACGAATAGGAACGTAGGGAAGAATATATTTTATTAGGAATTCTATTTTAATTTACAGTTGTATTAGGGATAGAAATTGTATTACCATGTTTTACAATATTACGCAAACCATAATATTATAGGTCTGTTTTGGGCGGAAAGTTAAAACTGATGATATTGTGTTTATTAATAGTATAGATTGCATTGCAGAGAAATATATATACTGAATTATTACCATTAGTAATTTTAGCATAGAATTGCATTACGAATAGGAACGTAGCTAGGAAAGAATATATTTTATTAGGAATTCTATTTTAATTTACAATTGTATTAGGCATAGGAATTGTATTACCATATTTTATAATATTACGCAAACCATAATATTATAGGTCTGTTTTGGGCGGGAAGTTAAAACTAAGGATATTGTTTTTATTAATAGTATAGATATAGATTGCATTGCAGAGAAATATATATACTGAATTATTAACATTAGTAATTCTAGTCTAGAATTGTATTACGAATAGGAACGTAGGAAAGAATATATTTTCTTAGGAATTCTATTTTAATTTACAATTGTATTAGGGATAGGAATTGTATTACCATATTTTACAATATTACGCAAACCATAATATTATAGGTCTGTTTTGGGCGGGAAGTAAAAATCAGGATATTGTTTTTATTAATAGTATAGATAGATGGCATTGCACAGAAATATATATACTGAATTATTACCATTAGTAATTCTAGTCTAGAATTGTATTACGAATAGGAACGTAGGGAAAAATATATTTTATTAGAAATTCTATTTTAATTTACAGTTGTATTAGGGATAGAAATTGTATTACCATATTTTACAATATTACGCAAACCATAATATTATAGGTCTGTTTTGGGCGGGAAGTTAAAACTGAGGATATTGTTTTTATTAATAGTATAGATTATTATTATTATTACTATTATTATTATTATTATTATTATTATTATTGGATTAATAATGATTTAAAAAAAATACGGTGGCAATTTGATCATTTTTCATATTGGTCAAACTTAAGGTGTGTAGTTAAGGTGCATCGTGCTCCTTCCACTATGAGAAAATTCGCGATTCGCGGCGGAAATTCCGTCGCGAAATGGGTTTTGCGACGGAATTCGTTCCGTCGTGTATCGGCTCGTCGTATTTTTGTTTGCGACAGAAATATTCCGTCGCGAATTAGCAACGGAAATTTTTTTCCGTCGCAATTCCATCCCAATTTGTAATTTCGTCGCTTATTCTGGTGTCATTTTAGAGGCGAATATTCCGTCGCAAAAAAATGAAAAAAAAATGATTTTTCCGTCCCGATTTTTGCCACAAATATTCCATCTTGCTATTTCTAAATTTATTTAAAATTTAAAATTATTATTTTTATGAACTTTTAAAATATCAGTATAAAACTACAATAATATACTAAAACACTATTAAAATTCTAAAATAGAACATAATTCTAAAATATTATCAATCCACATTATGTTCAAGTAATAATACATTATCATTATATATTTACTAAGTATTTCATAATTCGTTTATGTATTTCATCATCTTCAGGCCGTTTATGTATTTCAGTGTTATAGTGCAGGCGAAGTCGTCGACGGCGGAGGTGAACTGGTCGACGGCGGCGAAGGAAAAGGCGATGAGAGAACTGATCGACGGCGAGGGAGCAGACGGTGGGTGAAGGCGGGCGACGGTGAACCGGAGGGCGCACTTGGCGCAGCTGGGTTGACGGCGAAGCAAGATATGATTTTCGGCGATGGCTGGGTCGACGACGGCGATGGGGACTCTGGTCGACGGCGAAGGTCGTGGTGAGCAGTGGTGGCGATGGTGAGGGTAGACGGCAAAGGTGTTTTGGAGATGGTGATTGGCAGACGGCAGTGGTGTTGGGCGATGGTGAGAGTCGGCTGAGGCTTTCAATTAGTGAATTAGGGTTTTAATTTTGACTTTTATAAAACATGCTTTGAGTTATTTTTATTTTAAAAAAAAATCAAAACGACGTCGTTTTGATAGTAAAAATAAATATAACATTGCGACATAATTAATTCCGTCGTTAATTCCGTCGCAATATTTATCTATTTTCAAAATAAATTGCTACATTTAGCAACGAAATAAATTCCATCACAATTTCCATCGCCATTTCACGATGGAAATTAAATTCGTTGTCATTTCCGTCGCCATTATGCGACGGAACTAAAATCGGTTGCAAATTCGACTGCGAGTTTTATGCCGCCCAGTTTTCGTGGATTTAATTTTCTATTTGTGCCAAAATTCGTGACGGAATTATTTTCTGTCGCGATTCCATCACGAATTTGCAACGGAATTTAATTCCGTCGCTATATCGCAACGGAATTATTTCCGTCGCAATTTTCCGTCGCGAATCGCGAATTTTCTTGTAGTGTTCTTAAGGTACGTCGTTTATGTTCTTAAGATGAGTTAGATTTTCAATGAGGGCTGAAAGTGCTTTATTTATTAAAACTTAAGGTGCATCGATCTAAATATAAAGTTTGTTGATCTGCTAAATATCATCAATTAGCAACCCAACTCAATACGTTTTGGGACGTCCAGAGTTGCTGCCTCCCCTGTAAGAAAATTGTCACTTCTTCTTCTGGGTTTTTATACAAAAACCTTCATAGCAAACATCACTCACAGAAACAAAAAAATTAGTTTGCAGAGTTTCATCTCCTATATCATCATCAAGGTATTTATTAAAAACTATTTACATGTTTTTGTTTTTATCCACATACTCTACGTGATTCTTAGTTTGCAATACATGTTTTTGTTCTTAGATCTTACATATTTATATTTGTTCTTGATCTGCAGTATATACTTGTTTTTGTTCTTGGGTTAAATATACGTAGATTTGTTTTTGGCAGTTTATCAAATAATTTGCGCGAAAAATAACATAATGTTATATACTACCTTTATTCATTATTTCTAGCCACTTTAGAATTTGATATAAAAATTATGGTTTTTGGAAACTTCTTTTCTGGCTCTTTGGATAGAAACACTTAGGCACATAGCATAGATCATTTCAATGGTTTAAAACCAAGAATAAAACATGTTTAAATCCATGTACGATTGATTTCCATTTTCATAATTAAGCGATATGTTGACTCTTTTTAGGGCGGCTAAACATATAGGATTAATTTCAATTTTCTACTGGCCAATCCTTTAAGCATAAAAATAATTTGAGAAAATCAACTGGTTATAGATTTATATGCTTATTAATCTTGATTTATTAATAATTCAATTTTTATTTATTTATATGTGTAGAATGGTCAATCTTAAAAGACTGAGATCATTAACAAATTCAACTGATATGCATACTTCTCATGTGGTGGGCGAGCCTCAAAACAATGAGGTTTTTAATCAACAACTCAACGGAATAGTTGAATCGTCAAACACTGCACCTAGAGTAGAAGAACATGTTATTGGTTGCACTGGTGATGTAATTTTTTTTTAAAAAAATTTTGAGTTTAAAATTTAATCTTCTTTTTATATATAATATTGTATAGTTATATATTGTTTTTTTTTTTAAATTTTATTTCACTGTAGGAAACGAAAATATTAAAAACCGTGGTCGAGGGCGAACAATAAGTACAGGACTTGCAAAGAAAAAAGCTAGAGGTGAAAAAATTTGTATTTTATTTCGTACAAATTGCATATTATATACAAATTGTACAAATTGCATATTATATGGTAAAGTAAATTTTATTTAATAACAATTGAAGTCATATTAGTTTATACACAAAATTTGCAGTTAATTATTTCTTTTTATTATCTTTATTCTCTATTTTAGAGAAAGACAAAGATTCTAATGAATGGCCAAATGCTATTGAAGTTTGGAAGGCATCAAGAACAAAATCTAAGCAATGCATCTCCATATCAACTACCTCAAGTGAAGAATAATCACGACATTTTATTTTAAAAAGTTTTTATTTGAATTTTATCGTATTTTTAAAACATATATTTGTTAGACAATGAGGTCTTTTATATATATATTTAATTTAACGAGTAACATTTATTGAATGAATTATTTTATTCCAGATAATAATTAAATTAAAACATTTAATTATGAAAAGATTTTAAAATAAATAATTTTATATTGTGTGCATTAAGCTAATATTATTTGAAATAAAAATTGTGACCAATTAATGGTCATTTATAAAAACATTAAGATTGACAATTGTGAAACTATTTCAACTTATTTTAGTGACACAAATTTTGCCACTACTTTTCAGTATTTTAGTGACAAATATCAGTGACGAAGATAATGGCTACGAGAAATTGAATTATTGTACGACTTTAGTTAACACTAATGATTGTTTTAGGGTTAACTTCTTTGGTCACAAATAAATACAACATTTGTTACCATGATTGTTGTCACAACAAAATAATTATTTGTTACCACTTTTTAGGCCACTGATAATTATTTTTTTTTGTGTCAAAAATGATTCTCACAAATAAGCACAACTATTGTGACTAAATTATTGTCACAATAAAATAATTAATTGCAACGATTTTAATTGTCACTAGATTAATTTTTGTAATAACGTATTTGGTCACAAAATGTACATTTATCGTGACCACTATTGTTATCCCTCAAACTAGTATATTACCCTTGCGATGCATGGATAAATTTTTTTATTATTATATATTTTTATTTAGATAATAAACTTAAAGATTATATTATAAATAATTCTAATATTTGAAAATGTAAATTTATTTGGTTATATGATTAGTGTAAAAATATCACTCAATTAATTAAATAATATATGACACGTTTGTATGTAATTATCTTGGAAAATATGATATGTAATATGATTTATATAATTATATTATTACTAAAATAAATATGAGAAAACAGGAAAATAATTTTAAAACGCATTAAGATGAAAAAAAAATTGGAATCAAACTGTATTTAATGTTTTTTTTTTAAAATTAATTGATTTAAAACTGTTTTGTTCCCATAATTGATTTATGAAAATTTTTGTTGTAAAATAAATATGTTTGAAAGGGAAAAATTATTAGGCAATTATATTAATATTGACATATTATGCAATTATATATATATATATATATATATATATAGAGAGAGAGAGAGAGAGAGGGGGGGGGGGGCGGGGGAGATAGAGAGATAAAGATTACCACAAAATTACCATAATAATTACATTGAAGAATGTCAATAATAATTTATATTCTACTTATAATGCTATACCTAAGTATATTATTTTTCACCACATGTCTTTACTTTTTTTCCTCCCTCTCCATATCTGAATGATTAGTTGTAATAGAAAAAAATTCAACAACCTATATTTAATTGTAATTATATTAATATCTATATAATTATTATTAACTTAATTATCATAAAAATTATTAATAATTATACTAATATTTGTGTAATTAATTCCTTAATTACCATAAAAATTATTATGGTAATTAAAATATTATTTCCTGTTTTAATTGAAACAAGAAACAATTTTCATTTTCACAAAGTTTTATAAATTCTTTTTCGTGAATCAAATGGATGAAATGATAATATTTGACTAAATAGACAATCATTTGATGCACCCACCCGTATTACGTATATTAACGTATGCTATAGATATTGATCTCTGTACAGATTCAGAAAGAGTAGAGAAAACGGAGAACAGAAGAGAAGAGAAGAGACGACCTCCACTTCCCATTCTCACTTCAAATGAACAACGCAAAATGCATCATATCTTCCCCTCTCATCGCCAAGCAATCCCATCCTTCACGGGTATTCATATCAATCTACATTTATTATCCACCACAGTAGAGGTGATGTTTTCTTGCGAATTTTCTTGATTTCGTGCTCGCATAATGCAGAATTCTTCATTTCGTGCTTGCATAATGCAGATCTCATTTCACTTGATACATTTCTTGGCTATCACAATGAGTAAGCCGCACTGGTTCTAAAATTTTAGATTTGTAAAGTCCATGATGTTGTTGATATATGGTCGATTCTGAATTATGGAGTAGTGCAGTGATGCGGAGGAATTGGTTGTGTATTTGGAGATTATGGGAAATGGGGAAATTTTTGACATTTTTAATCTCAACTTGATACCTTTTCTTTGCTTTTTAGGAAGAAATATAAATAGTCCATAATTTAGTCTTCTGTTGGGTGTATACAATTGTATAAAGATTGCATATGGCATTAAAATGATCTTTCGAAATCACTAACAAAAAAAATAATCTTGAAACTGTAAGGAAATACTTACGTTTTCATGGGTGCAACACCAATCCATTATATTTACTGTGCAGTGGTATAATACCCCGTATTTTCCTAACATTATTATTTTAATAAATATTTTCAAAAAGGGATTATTATTATTATTTTATATAAATCTAACTATTTTGTTATGGGCATTGGGTCAACTTATTTTTTATTTTACTACTTAAATCCCTAAGCCCAAATGTGATTATTTCGTAATGTTCTGAACCTAACTTTAGCCCAATTCCAAATTAATTATTTTAGTCCAATTTTTTTTGGCCCATTTATAATTCTCTAATTTTTCTACCGTAACTATATCTGTTTTAACCCATAACAGTCTAACCAAAGATATTTTCCCTTACCCACCACAAAAATGTGACAAGTGTCACTTTCTATACCACATGTTTTCATCCTTATCTTATAAGATAAGCTTGATCTCCCATATGTCTTTCTCTTCAAGATTTGTCTTCCTTTCCCTTTTGCCTATATATAGAGGGGTTGTGTGGTGAGAAAAAATCAAGAGAAGTGAGGAGAAATCATATATGTGTGGGAGAAGAATTGGGCAAGTGAAGTAGAAGAGTTGGTTATAGGTAAGATTTATGTCTATCCAAAATTTATTTTACCCCAAATCAAAACATTTAATATGTGCTTATGTGATATTATGTTTAAATGATTTTGTGAAAATGTGAGTACATGTCTTATGAAATTATTTGATGTGAATACATATTGTTTGTCTTGTGATTGTTAGTGAAATTATTAGATTTATAGAGATTATGATAAGTAATGAAATTATGATGTTGAAGAGATTTGGTGATGAAATTATTGGTATATGGATTATGAAAAGGAAAATATTGGTATGTGGATATTATGAATATGAAGGTTATAGACATAAGATATGACATTGAATAAGTAATTTTGGGTTATAGATGTAAGATATGATATTTTGAAGGATATGGTTATTTATATATTTTGTCCCGGAGGGTGGTGATACTTGGAGGTTTTGAACTATCCTTTATGACTATTATTATTATGATTATGATTATGATGATGAGAGTTGAGATCTGTCTATTTGGTTTTGGCCACCGGTTCGTGGATTCGTATGGTTGGTTTGGATTTGGTTTTGGCCACCGGTTCGTGGATTCGTCCGGTTGGTACGGTATTGGTTTGGAAGTTGAAACTTTCCATTTGGATCCATTCCTCCTTGATATTTTATATAATAACTATTTTTGGATATATGAAAAGTTTAATAAATTATTTGAAGAATTATCTTTGGTGGTTATTGTGAGAGTTTGGATACTCTCTATTTGGTGGTTATTTTGAGAGATTGAGATTATTTCTTTGGTATTTATTTTGAGATAATGGAATTATCTTTTGGATGTTTATTTTGAGATATTGGAATTATCTATTTGATAATTATTTTGAGATATTGGAGTTATTCCTTTGGGATTTATTTTGAGAGTTGGAAATCTCTCTATTGGTGAATAAGTTTTGGTTTAAAGGAATTTTGAGTAGTGATGATATTATGATATATATTGAGGAAATTGTTATATGGAAAAGTTAAGATAAAGATATTATTATGATATGTATTGAGGAAATTGTTATATGGAAATATTGATATAAAGATTGTATATGGTGAATCTTGAGGAAATAGTTGTTGAACGATTTTGGATTATGAAATAGGCAATGACCTTATCTCCTGGTAATTTTATAGATATTTTTGGTATGTATTTTTATACATATTTGAATGTGTATGATTTCCTCAAGAAATACTTCTAATGGATTAAAGATGATTTATATTGATGAGATTAAAAATGCCATGTTAAGGGGTTGAAATTTATTATGTGGAAATTTATGTGCTCCAAAGTGCTATGTGCAAAACGTTTTACGGGGTAGAGTATGTCTTACCAGCCGTCGTGTTGACTTTGTTTCTACCGTAGTGTTTTTGCAGGAAATATTTGGCATGACACTTGGCATGAGAGTGAATCGTTGTATAAAGATTTTATTGTACCATTAGGAATTCCACCATTGTAATAGTAATTTTGGTAGTAGGTTTTGCCTGTGCGTTTGATGAGAACAATTATGTTTGTATTAGAGTTCACCAAATATAACTGTAGGAATACAAGAGTATATATACAAGAGAATCATAAGTAAACTAGGACTGAGAATCATAAGTAAACTAGGACTGAGACTTATAGTATGACTCTATTATGTAGAGTCCTAATACTCCCCCTCAAGCGGATGGTACGGAAGTAACCTGTAGCTTGTCACGTAAGAAGGAGAACCGGGGACCTGCGAGTGACTTGGTGAAAATATCAGCTAGCTGATCCTTAGTAGAAATAAAGTGCACCTGAATGTCTATTGTAGCCACTCTATCTCTCACAAAGTGATAATCAATTTCGACATGCTTTGTGCGAGCATGAAAAATAGGATTAGCACACATATAAGTAGCTCCAAGATTGTCACACCAAAGTTTGGGCACTGGAAGAGGTGAAATTCCTATTTCTCGCAGCAAAGAGAGGATCCATAGAACTTCAGCACATACATCTGCAAGAGCCTTGTACTCTGCTTCAGTAGAAGATCGAGCAACAGTCCTTTGTTTCTTGCATACCCAGGACACTAGATTGGTTCCAAGAAACACAGCATGCCCACTAGTAGACTTTCTATCCGTAGGACAACCAGCCCAGTCAGAATATGAGAATGCATGAAGCTCACCTGAACTTGACTTTCGCAATCGCAGACCCAAAGACATAGTACCTTTAACATACCTTAACACACGTTTCAGTTGTTCCAAGTGTGCAGTGGTTGGAGCATGCATGTGCTGACAAAGCAGATTAACTGCAAAGGATAAATCTGGTCTCGTGACAGTTAGGTACTGTAGTGCACCTGCAATGCTCTGGTATTGCGTGGGATCATCATATGGATCTGTACAGGTAGATACTGTCTTTGAAGTCGTAGTAGGTGTAGACACAGGTTTGCAGTCTGTCATACCAGCTCGTTTAAGTATGTCAGTCATATACCTGCGCTGAGAAAGCAACACTCCATCTGCACACTTGACTGTTTCAATCCCAAGGAAAAACCCAGGCTCACCAAGATCTCTAATCTTGAAAGTACTAGAGAGCTTAGAGAGCAAAGCCTCCAATGCACCCTGCTCATTGCTCATAACAAGAATATCATCCACATAAACAAGCAGGTACACAGTAGCCGATCCACAAGAATAATAAAATAACGAAACATCAATTTTAGAGGCATTAAAACCAGCAGATAACGGAAAAGTGTGCAAACGAGTGAACCAAGCCCGGGAAGCCTGCTTCAAACCATACAGGGAGCGTTTCAGCAAGCAAACATGATCAGGGTGCTGAGAATCAACGTACCCCGGAGGCTGACACATGTAAACAGTTTCTGTAAGATTACCATTAAGGAATGCATTATGCACATCCAACTGTCTGACCAGCCAACCAGAAGAAAGAGCAAGAGAGAGCAATAACCTGACTGTAGTAGGTTTTACCACCGGGCTGAAAGTGTCAAAGAAATCTTGACCCGGGACCTGATTAAACCCCTTAGCCACAAGCCTGGCCTTGTAGCGCTCAACAGATCCATCAGCCTTCCTTTTCGTGCGAAACACCCACTTGCAGCCAATAATATTCATAGACTTAGTGGGACGAACCAAGCACCATGTCTGATTCTGCAACAAAGCATTGAACTCTTAATCCATTGCCTCCCTCCATTCAGAGTGTTTGACTACCTGAGTATAACAAGTAGGATCAACAGAGGAAACCTGCACAGTCAAACCCGCAACCGGAGCCACAGACCGACTCCTAGTGACCATAGAGTGAGACCTCTCCGTGGGACGCACAGTACGACCACGTGGCCTACCACGAGGCCTCTTCTGAGCCACATCAGCAGGAGGCGAGGGAGCTACCACAGATGGACCAACCACAGGATGAAAAACAGATTCAGCCCAAGGTCGTGCAATAGATTCTGATGGAGCCTGCAAAACAGACTTAGCACCAAAAGGACACTTTACGCCCTGCAAAACAGACTTAGCACCAAAAGGACACTTTACGCGTTGGTGACGATACGCCTTTACTTATTAGTAACGTGGGTCATGCTTCTGCCTTCTAGGTCTCTTAAGTTGTCTCATATTTTACATGTTCCCCGTCTTTTTACATATTATATTTATGTTCACACGCCCCCTGAACGTGTGCGGTGGATTTCCAACCAAGCAACACGTGGAAGTCTCTTTTTGTGGGTGACGCGAAGATTCGAACTCATGACCTTTTGCATGGCTATGATACCAAATTAAAGCATGTGCTCCATCTCAACTAAAAGCCTAAGCTAATATTTGGACTGCACATATTATATTTATGTTCACAATAGAGTCCTAATACGTTTGAGTATAAGAGAGATACTCGAACGTGGCATAACACCCCTTTTTCCTTTTAGTTGTTGTTTAAGCTTCCGCTGTTGTATAAAAAAAAAATTTTAAATTATACCCGTATTTTCGGTAGTGGAAAAAGTGGGGTGTTACAAGTGGAATAAGGGAATGAGATCAGCAAAACCAAGATAGTATTTCACAAAGAACGGGAAGAATAGGGATGCAATGAAAAATGAAGAATTATGATTTCTTCCATTGTATTTATCGGGTGGTGGAAAATGAGAGAGTCACCTTTCACGGAGAACGGGAAAAAGAGGGATGGAGAATTGTGATTTATTTAGTCATCAATCCATTGTATTTATAGGGGTAAAATGTGAGATCGATCAAAAAGAAAGTGCATGTAAATGTGTAATCAATTATTTAAAGCTTTTAAATACTAATTTCAAATGAAATTTTTGTCCAATGTTGATATTACTAAAATGTGCTTCAATTTTGACGGGAAAAACTGTCAAAACACTTCTATTATTATACATACCTTTTCTTTGCTTTTTAGGAAGAAATATAAATAGTTCATAATTTAGTCTTCTGTTGGGTGTATACAATTGTATAAAGATTGCATATGGCATTAAAATGATCTTTCGAAATCACTAACAAAAAAAAAATAATCTTGAAACGGTAAGGAAATACTTACGTTTTCATGGGTGCAACACCAATCCATTATATTTACTGTACAGTGGAATAAGGGAATGAGATCAACGAAACCAATATAGTATTTCACAAAGAACGGGAAGAATAGGGATGCAATGCAAAATGAAGAATTATGATTTCTTCCACTGTATTTATCGGGTGGTGGGGAATGAGAGAGTCACCTTTCACGGAGAGCGAGAAAAAGAGGGATGGAGAATTGTGATTTATTTAGTCATCAATCCATTGTATTTATAGGGGTAAAATGCGAGATCAAAAGGAAAGTGCATGTAAATGTGTAATCAATTATTTAAAGCTTTTAAATACTAATTTTAAATGACACTTTTGTCCAATGTTGATATTACTAAAATGTCCTTCAATTTGGGCGGGAAAAACTGTCCAGGCACTTCTGTTATTATATATATATATATATATATATATATATATATATATATATATATATATATATTTGTGTTGACTTTTGTAGTGAAAATTGTTTCTAGTATGAGAGAAAGTATTGTATGATCATTGTTGTCTGTGAAACTGAAAAAATCATTGAGGAAATCGTTGAGAAGAGTTGGAAGTTATGCAAACGAAATGTGAGGATCTTAGACTTTTGTAATGAATTTCATAGTGATAGATTCTGAGTTGAAATGAGAAAATGTTTCCTTGTATTATGTTTCAATTGTTTTCTTTTAGGAAATGTCTTCCCAAGAATCCTTCACACACGAAAATGAAGAGCGGGCTAGATAATGGAAAGCCCCAATGGAAGAGCCTAGCGATCAAATTCCTGAAATGAGATATGTGGAAGTCCCAGCAGCAAACCAGATATTGTTAATGACCCCAAGTATGCGAGCTCGGTATGATTATCTTCTACGACTTCCAATCGTCCAATGGAAGTACATTGATCTATCCACCCTGAACTCTTTTGTATGGAAACAAGGAGTAGCGTGCCTCATCCATGAACCGTATTAGAACACCATTCTTGGATGGTGCCAGGATACTTACGCTCCTTTGATCCATGAATTCGTGGCAAGTCTTGAAGTAACTGGAGTGGTAGGAGACCTTAGAAGCTCGACAATTCGATTCCGTCTCTTCAATGAGGACCACCATATCTCGATCAACGCTCTAGGCGTTCTTTTAGGATTCTATAGTGAAGAGGATCAAACGCGGCACAGGTACCGTAGATTGAAGTGGGATTTCGGAGATTGTGATACCCCGAGGAAACATTGGGCAGCGATAGCCAGGCCAGGAATCGACTGGAGCGGATCAAGGGTGAATGTTTCTCAAATCCTACGGGAGGATCTCAAGGTTGTTTGGAAGATAATTACTCATTCTTGGGGCGGAAGAACAGGAAACCATGATAAAATCTCTAAGTCTGATCTGTTCGCATTGTGGAGCATTGATGCTGTGAGTTTTAGTGTGAGTGATGTGGTATGGAAGGTGTTAAAACGAAGAGTCAAGACTCCCCGAGTGTCGTGTCTCTCAAGGATGACAAATTGGAACGAATATGTGTTGGCATTTAGGAGGTTGAGAAGGAAGAGTTACGGGAATAGCTAAGGCTAGGATTCATTTTGTAAGAAAGTTGGAAGGTTTAAAATGGTTTCGTAAAGGAAAAGGAAAGGTGGAGATTGGGGCTCGTGACTAGCCTATGTGGTCTACTATCTAGAGGTTTTGTAAGCAAATGATGTGGAATTGACTAGGGAGTTCATGGCACTTCACCAAGCGGCGTCACACTTGGACTCCCACATCCTCATTCGATTGGGGCATTTCATCGAACACCTTGTCTACCACTCCTCTCGGACCTCTTCCTTTCGTACTGGGTTTGCTACCTAATGTGGCCACACTTAGGCACAAAGCATTATGAACATCAACCACACAAGTTTATCATCCAACATTCAAGAAGCTCACATATTTCAAGCATAGTTAGATCAAATCAACCACATAGTTTAGCTTCGGGGCTCCCAATCCCCTTTATACTCTAAGCTAGCATTAAATAAAGGAGCAAGAAGAAGAAATGAAAGTTTCAAAGTAAGCAAGCATTAAATCAAAACATTGAAGAGAAGAGTACCATCCATGGTGGATGGCTCATTTACATCTTGTTTTTGAAACTTCAATCCTCCTATCTTGATCTTGGATCTACTCTAATAGAAAGAAAGTTTTCTCCCAAGAGGGGAGAAAACCCTAAGAAATTTCATATCTAAACTATTCTATGGCTGCCCTCCTCTAGGTTTTGGAAAAAGGGGTTTAAATAGGCGACCCAAAGCCAAAATTCTTGAAGTGTCCCTCGTGACCAGACCATGCACGTCACCACGCGTGGTGGAGGGCGTGGACAGCTACTGGAAATATTCTACGCCCATCTACACGCGTGTTGGGCTGCGTGGGAGGTCATTGTTTCGCATCTTCGTTTGTCTTTTGCTCTGTTTTGGCTTCAAAGCCCTTGGGATCGTGACCGACGAGCTCCCATTTCCTCCTCCGGTGAGCTACGATCAACCTTGGCAACGGTGGGCAGAGCAGCGTCAACGAGAGCAGTAGCACTATCTCTCTCCCCCTCCTTCTAGTGGCGAAGATCAGCAAAGAGACCAGTAGCCTCCGACGGGAGCAGAGTTGCGGCGTCACCTTCTCCAGTTCGTTCCTTCGGCGAGCAGTGGTTGCGGCCTTCTCGCTCTCTTCTCTAACGATTCCGGCGGTAGTGGACGAAGCAGGGCAGCGTGGGGAGGCTGGGCGGTGCAAAGCAGCGGTATGGTTCGACGGAGCACCTTTCACCATCCGGCAAAATACAGCGGCGAGCAGAGTCCTCCGACGGTGATGCGTTCTTCTCGGCCCCCGGCGAGTGTGGTGTCGACATGGACGAGTTGGCAGCGGCGTTTCTCCCTTCTACTTCGGCAAGTGTGATACAGTAGGTAATCCTTATTATTTGGAATCCATAGTGGTTGTTGTCATGATTAGATTATTAGTTTAGTATGGTTAGGCATTAATCCGTATTAATGATCCTTAAGTATGACTATAGGTTTATGGTTTATAAGGTAATCTTGCCTAATGAGTATCTTAGTTTAATTGGTGATCAGGATAGTTGTTAGGTCATTATTAACAGTTACCATATTAGTATGTCTAATTAAAGCCTTGGTGATCGTGAACCGTAGTAATGCTTAAGAAGGACCTTAGTCCAACTAGTAATTGTTATGGGCTCCGGGTAAGGACATTTGTTAGGCTAAATAGGGATCTTATTATTGTTGAGGTAGCCATTAGTAATGGTATTAGACTTAATTATTCTCAGGTTCATAAGTTATGGACTTGCTTTTGGGTCGAGCCTAAGATTGGTGATTGCTGTGGATTAATACGCTTCAAGAGATAACCATCATGTCCACTAAAATCTATTTTTCACACTCTCAATCTATGATATTATTTGGTGTATTGGAATCCTGAGAAATTCTTTGCTGCTTAGCCTATTTTTGTTGTTTGTGTGTTGTTTTGATGGATTTATGAACTTGTGTTCTTGATCCTTTGCATATTGATGTTTATGGATATTTATTGGTATGGATTCCATGTTTATTTGGCTTCTGGAGTTGTAATATGAACAATCTAATCCTATTTTTGTATTCTGGAATGAACATTGCGTATTTTGTATGAGTCTGTGATCTGGGGTTCGGGTTTGCCTTGCGGAGTACCCCAGCGGTATAATGTGTCCCGCTGGAGTCTTCCGTAAGTAGGCCACGGTGAGGGACAGCGGAAGAGGGAGGTCTGTCGAGGTGATCCGCTCCCTCCTTGCGGAGGAGAGTGCCGGAGGGCAGGGTTCCGTTCGGGGGTTCCGTCTGTTCTGCTGGGAATTCTGTTCCAGTGAGTGGTTCTGTGATCTGTTGTTTGATTGTTTCCCCTTTTGTTGTGGATTTTGTTGGAGTGTTTTGTTGAGTATTTTACCATGTTTTTGGAGTATTTATTCATATCTCTTGGTCCATCTTTTGAGTCTCTTGGTTAGTTGAATCCTTGATTATATTACCTGGGAGTTGTTTGTGTTCATAATCTAAGATGAACACTCTGAGTGGTTTGTTCTTGGGCTGAGTTTGAGGTTGGATGTGCATGGTGGATCTTTGAGTGTCTTTGGGGTGTTTGAGGATGAATCAATCATGGGCACTATTTGCCTTTGTGTATATGGGCACTATTTGCCTTTTTGTAAATGGGCACTATTTGCCTTTGTGTATATGGGCACTATTTGCCTTTGTGTATTTGGGCACGATTTGCCTTTGTGTATATGGGCACGATTTGCCTTTGTGTATTTGGGTACCATTTGCCTTTATGATTCATGCATTATTTGGCTCTGTGAACTGAGTTTTGGTTGATGATTGATTTGAGGATTGGTAAGTTGGTTGGAGGGTAAGGGTTGGTACTTATCCTTAGGTTGAGGTCTGTTTGGTCTCTTACTTGATTTTTGAGTTATATCGTATCTCGTTGGTTGTTGATTATTCTCGGATATATTCTTGTTTGGTTGTTTCTTATGAGTATTCTATTGAATTCTTGATTCAGATGATGTTTTGTTATAGACTTATTGTCTTGTGCAATTCAATTGGATATTGGTATTGTTGGGAAGTCTTGGTTTATCCTTTATTCAGCTTATTGTTGTTGAGTATCCGTTTTAAATACTGAACAGTTCGTTGGTGTATATATTATATATGGGTGTGTAAACCTATTTACAAACTTACTATATATATGTATTTCCTTGCGGATGTGAATGGTGGTTGCTTAGCAGTATTTTGCTAATGGTTTCTTGTATGTTTTCCAGGTATGGGATAAGTCTAAGCGAGAGCGCGTTAGAGCTTATCTTTATGAGGCGGCTTAGACTAGTTGATGATGTTTTAGACTTGTGTTTTGGGCATGTGTGCCAATGATGAGATTCTATATACTCTTGTTTAGATTATGGATGTTTTGACAATATTTGAGGATTTATATCTATGCAGTTTAGTTCTTTTGGTTAGCCTGTGCATCTAGGCCGTGTTTTTCTTACCTAGATGTGGCATGATACCCCTTAGGTTATAAATCGTTTCCGCTATGCTATGTTTGATAGTTGAGATAGGCAACTTTTGTGTTAAAGTTTAGCTATCTCGGCTTGTGAAAGGTTGGGGTGTCACAGTTGGTATCAGAGCCTGTGCTGAGGTCTAAGTAGAGATCCTAGGGTTGAAATTTGAGAATCCTAGGATGTCTGAATTCTAGGAATCGCGGTGAGGACACGCCTTATTTGTTTATATCATTTGTGCCTTGTTAACCTTGTTGTTTGCAGCTTGCGGGTGCGTCTTCCGGGTAAGTTCTTAATCGCTTTTAGTTAAGTTGCTTCGTTTTAGAATTGCCTAGGAGCCTACTTTAGATTAGGAATAAGTAGCTAGTTGATACGAAACGATGGATAGCACCGTATGCGTCTAAGCGATCAGAAGATTGATGGCTCGTTGAAAAAAATAGCCACTCCTAGAGATAAGATCCGAGGTAAGCCATCTCGCTAGGATATGGGGCAACCATTGCGCCATCTTCGAACAAGCGTAGAACTCTACGTGAAGTCGGTTGTCCCAAAGAGATCCTAGGAGATGAGAAAATTGAGAGGAGGTGAGCCGCCCTGCTTGGATTCGGGCACCCATTGCACTGTCTTCGAAAAAGTATGGAGATCCATGTGAAGTCGGGTCGTCCGAAATAATAGACGAGGGGGTTGAAAAGAAAGAGTGACCGCCCAAGCCATGGCAGTGAGCGGTCCATGTCCCTACCCTCATTTATTTTTGCGTACAGGTGCTTTGGCGTTAGGGCAGATGTTTGGTTAGAGTGTACGCATCATTCCACTAGGGGGATCAGCTTAAGGCCCCTACAAAATAGGAGGTGAACCCTTATTGTTTGCATGCTTGGAAGGTGTGAAAATGGTTTTTCTTATTGTAAAATTCATTCTATGAGATTTTTGCTACCTTAGCATATTTCTCAAATTTAATTGGCATGAGCTTAGCATTCTTGGGAGATAGTGTAGGGGATTTCACCTTCTCTGTCTCGTAGCACCCGCAAATCACCCGGTCAATCAATTGATGAGAGTACTCAACTATTCTTGGCACTTAAGTGATTAGAGTTTAGATTGTATAATTTCTTGGGGACAAGTAATGTTTAAGTGTGGAAACTTTGATAAGTGCGAAGAATACCCGAGTTTAGGGTCGGTTATAGGACATTATTGCGTAGTTTTATCGCCCATTTGTAATCATTTCATGCGTAAAAGACTCTGATGTGATCAAATTTGCAAACTTCATTTTATAACTATGTTTCGAAGTCAATTCCGCAGGACAAAACAGGATCCAAGGCCGAAAAGAAGTAACAAACGAAGAAGCAACCAGGCAGGAACAAACCACGCTTACTCCACGCGTGGAGGTGGCATGGATCGTTTCCAGTGTGCATTCACGCCACCATCCACGCGTGGATGCGATGTGGACCGGGCCATTAAGGACAGTTATGGGATTTTGACTTTTAGTTGTTATTTAAACCCTTCCCCTGCATTTTTGAAAGGAGAACCCCAATTTCTAGATTTGATTTCGTTTGTTTTCTCCCCTTTGGGGGAAATCCCCCATTTCCTTAGCCTAGATTGATTCTTCCTTGGTAGATCTAGCTAGATGGATCAGAGTGAAGATGTAATTAAAAGGATATCTTAGATTTAAGTGCTAACTTTTCTCTACTCTTGTCTTAGTTAATTTCATTGTTATTTCCTTTTAATTCCTCATTGTTATTTCTTGTTTATTTCTTTTGCTTTGAATGATGTTTGTTTAGATTAGATTAGGGGATTTGTGGCCCCAAGCTAGTTGTGTGGTTGATTTGTTGAAATATTTCCAAGAAAGTACAAGCATGTTGAATTAGGGTTATAGGACTTGCGTGGTTGATGTTTATTGCGATTTGTGCCTAAGTGTGGCCACATTAGGTAGCAAACTTTCTGACAGTGGGTGATTGCATGATAGCGGGTCCTCACAAGTCCAACTCATCCATGTCCCCGCCCTCTATTCGGAAGGATGAGGCGCGGGAGGAGTGGTAGACAAGGTGTTCGATGAAATGCCCCAGTCGAATGAGGATGTGAGAGTCCGAGTGTGATGTCACTCGGTGTTGTGCCGTGAACTCCCTAGTTTGAGCCCGAATCACGTTGTTTACAATCCCGTTAGTAGTGTCGACCACATGTGCTAACTAAGACTCCCGACCCCCGTTCTTTTTCGTTGTTTTCTTTAGTTCTCATTTCTTAACTGTTGTTTATGATCCTTTTACCTTCTAAGTCGTTCATGTAACTCTTGCTTATTAACCTCTTGAATACCAACACGTTATTCGACTCCAATTTGTCTTCATTGAGACCGACACTCGGGGAATTCTCTTTTTTTTTTTTTTTATTTATTTATGTTTTTCCGTTTTACCACCTACATTCACTCACCGAAAACTACTCTTCCACACCCCTAACTTTCAGGCTGAGATAAGCAATAAACTTAAAGTAAAGCTAAGGAATCTCAACACCTAGGGTGTGTTTGGAAGGAACGAAAATGACTTATGGAAAATTAGTTATTTTCCAGAAAACATTTTCCTTTCTGTTGTTTGGTTGCATTATGGAAAACTATCTTGGTGTGTTTGGTTCATTTTCTGAAAAACTAGTAGAATAGTATAATTAAACATTTTAATTATTTTATTTAGAATATAATAATATTAAATATACATTTATTTATTAAAAAACATTACTAGTGGTGGAAATCATCTTCTTCCCCAACTTCGCAAGTCATACGCAGTCTCCGACGGACGATCGATTTGGATTTCCACAACCTCGCCTTCAATTGCCTCTGCCTCCTCTTTGATTATAACTCTAATTGCCTTCCTAAATGCTTGCATACACAGTCATACACAGTCTCCGACCGGCGAGCATTGCGAAGGGGTTCGGCGTGCAATCCTACTTGGTTGAAACCCCTATTCTCATCTTCCGGAAGTTTATGATAGATGACAGCAGAGAACATAAAATTAAGAAGAATAAGCATTTTCCAACGCGGAAGAAGAAGCATTTTCCGGCAAGAAAATGATGGTGACGGCAGAACGCAGAAGAAGAAGAAGAAGGTCTGATGAACATGTGTTGAGGGAGGTTAGCGCAGTTGTGGTCCGAAAAATGACTTCCCCCCAAAAAAAAAAGGGGGAAGTCATTTTCCATAAAAAAAAAAAAAAAAAAAAACCTTCATTTTCCATTGACCAAAAGCTTATATTCCTTTGACTAAGATTTTCTATCCTCTACCAAACACCAAAAACCCAGAAAATGATTTCTGGAAATCATTTTCCGGGTTACCAAACACACCCTTAATAACATAAATGCAGAAGCGTAACTATACCAACAAGGGGTGCTACGCCACATCCAAGTTCAACCACAACCTAGATGCTAAGGCGAATTCAAACATAACTCTCAAAATCCTCAAAACCAACATAATCTAACTGTTATTACAACCATAATGTCTAAGGCACGCAAACCCCAAAGTCTAAACATCAAGAGACTACGCTAAAATCATAACAAAGGAATAGAACTACAGACTAGCGCTCTCACGTGCAGGTTCTACTCCATACATGGAAAATAGTTTAAAATATTACCTTGATATATTGAGGTCTTGAACTCTTGTGAGTGATGCTTTGGGTTTCATGTGTCATGTATATCCTTGGAGAGGAGGTTATTGAGCTACGACTCTGTATGTATTTATTATTATGAAAGGAAGGTGATTGGGCTCATGTGCCTCTATGATTGGGCTCATATGCCACTGTGATTGGGCTCATATGCCTCTATGATCGAGCTCTTATGCCTTTGCGATTGGTCTTATATGCCTCTGTGATATGTTATTGATATGATGGTTTGGAGGTTTTGGTTTGGAGAGTATCATATGTTTCTTGGTTGTGTCACTCTAGGGGAGTGATGTGAGGTTATTGATTTGTTGGTTACATTTGTGTAGTTCAGTTGAGCTTGTGCTTGGTTTAAGTGTCTTATTATGGGAACTGTGGTATTATGATTTCATTCCTTGATATTGAATTCGTTGAGGTGTCCTTGGTTTATGATTCATTCAGCTTATTGTTGTTGAGTCCTCTGATTTTTAAACAAAGGATAGTTTCATTGACATATATTCTATATGTGTGTGTAAAATCTATTTACAAAGCTATGCTATATTACTTAGCATTTCTTTGCTAATATTTCTAACTGTTTTCCAGGTATGGAGTAAAACCTGCACGTGAGAGTGCTTGTCTGTAGTTCTATTCCTCTATTATGATTCTAGCTTAGTCTCTTGATGTTTAGACTTCGAGGCCTGCGTGCCTTAGACATTATGGTTCTAATAACAGTTAGATTATGTTGGTTTTGAGGATTTTGAGACTTATGTTTCGCCTTAGCATCTAGGTTGTGGTTGAACTTGGATGTGGCGTAGCACCCCTTGTTGGTATAGTTACGCTTCCACATAATGTTTATTATATTACACAAGTGTAAAGAGTTAATTCCCAAAATGATCCTCCGACTATGGCTTTTTCTTAATTTAGTGCCTTGACTTTTAATTGCACCCAAAGTGATCCCTAGACTATCCAATTTTAAGCCAAATAGGTCATCCGTTAGATCTGGCGTTAAATGGGTGTTAAAATGAGGGGTAAAATGGGTAATTTAAATGTTGATCTCCAGTTTAAAGCTTCTTCAATGTTGTTGAAAAGCTCCGAACTCGGTTGCCGGTGAAATCACCGGAAACTGCACCACCGTTCCTGCCACTATTACTACTAGCCATTGTGTAATTCATTTTCATTTGCAAATAACACTCGTTTACATATGCATCTCAGTTGTACACAAGTGATTATCCAGTGATGGGCTCCAAAGAGAACTAAAGAAATGAGC
>CP025659.1:3580625-3778016 GCA_003576665.1 Ipomoea trifida | reverse complement strand
TGCCCTTCTATTTAACGCAATGTTCACGCCAAAGCTAACGGAGACCAAATTGGCTTAAAATTGAATAGTTTGGGGACTACTTTGGGTGCAATTAAAAGTCAAGGCACTAAATTAAGAAAAGGCCATAGGTGTAGGGAACAACATTGTAACCCTGAATACAATAGAAAAAAGAGTCCTAAACCTAATCTAGAAAGCAAGTAAATATAGTCCTATTTAGAAAAGGATTTAAGGAATCCTTTATAAATACAAACTAGTGTTTTCTCTTTCATGCCAAACAATTTAAAATAATGATACAAAAAATAATAGAGTTGATTTGAGCCTAATCAAAATCAACACTTAAACAATTATAACAAGCCTTGAGTTCTTCTTCATCTTTTGCAATTAGGCTTGACTTGGATTTCCACCATCTTTGAACGTAACCAATAAAAGAGTTCCTTAATTGTTTGGACTTGGGCCTTGTGATTGGCCCAATTGATACACTTAATGAATCTTCGTTATGTTGGATTGCATCAGTGTTGGTGCCCAACGGTACCGCTAGCATCCACGACGTGACTAGGAGGAGCTGATAGCACCTCGGGCGTGGCTAGGCAGCCACCAGGGGGGTTACTTGGCCATATAAGCCAAAAACAAAGAAGGAATGGTAGGACCAGTTCAAGAGGTGAGCTTGATACTTTGTGTGGTGGAAAAGTTACGAGGCTTAAGGTCCACTCATTGCAAACCTAACATGTGGCCTCTGACACTATATATAGGGTCCCTTTGAAGCTTTCAAAAATCATAATCATATGGACTAGGGGGTTCTTCTCTTCTTCATTTCCAGGTTCTTTTCGTAAAGACAAATCTATCTTTTATTCAATCCTTATAATAACCCAATCACTGGGCTTATTCTTGTATCTTGGGCTTGTTCTTTTGTCCCATTTATTTAATTTATTATTTTATTACGAATCAAAAGGACACTCTTGACCCAACATCCTATTATTTAATTCTTGTACTTACTACCTAAAATACCCTTGGTTTACCCTGTTTATGGTGGGTAGTCTAGTCCACTAGGAAGTAAATTTAATTGGTTTATCAATTGATTAAAAAAATTAAATTAATAGTCAAATATAAGAGTTAATGCTTTTCTCTCCCTAGGGTTTGCTAGGGTTTAGCCTTCCTCCTAGTTTTTCTAGGTTTTTCCCGATCGTTTCTTTGTTCTTCCGGCTACGGTCCGGCGATTTTCTCCTGCTGCTGTGTAGGTATTGTCATGGCGAACATGGCTGAGGAAGACGTTGGAAGGCTCACGACTAGGTGGGCGGATTTGGCGCTGGAGGAAGAGGACGACGCCTTCGAACCAGTGCTTGCGGAGGGCGATGCTGCTGCCGACGGTGAACATGCGACATGGCCAATGGTGGGGAAGTTCTTGTCATCCAAGTTGGTTAAGCTTGAATACATGCGCCAGGTGCTTGCTTCAGTTTGGCAACCGGTGAAAGGAGTCCAGGTTACAGAGCTACAGCCGAATCTTTTCATGTTCGTGTTCTTCCACGAATCAGATTTGCAATATGTGTTGAATGAGGGGCCGTGGTCGTATGAAAATCACACACTTATTTGTAGGGCTGTGCCGGATGGTATGCTTCCAGTGAATGTCAATCTTGATACGGTTGATATGTGGGTACAACTTCATGATGTACCGGTTGGTTACACATCCTGTGTGATTCTTGAACAAATGGGTAACTTTATTGGGACTTTTGTTAAGCATGATGAACGATTCATAGGAGCACCTTGGCTGGATTTTTCTACCGCATTAGGGTGGCGTTACCTATTAACAAACCTCTCAAGAGGCGCATGAAGCTGATGAAACGTGATAAAACTTGGTCATGGGTCTCCTTTAAATACGAACGTCTGCATAGTTTCTGTTTCTTCTGCGGAATGATGGGTCATGTTCATAAATTCTGTTTGAAAGCTCGTGAGGCTTTGATTCCAGTTGAGCAGTATCCATTTGGTCCAGATCTCCGAGCGGGCATGCGGCGGGGGCCTCGGGGGGTTGGTGACAATTGGCTTGTGCCGGTAGGGGGACAACCGCGGTCGGATGACGGGTTTGGTTCTGCTACGATCGGCCGTGTGTCTCCAATAGCTGATTCGGTTGTGCCGCAGAGTAGTGATGCAGATGTTGCGGTTGTGGCGGTGTCTAAGCGAAGACGTGAGGGTTCGGGGTCGGGCACGAGACGGAGGGTGACTGGTAATGCGGATGTTGTTATGTCTGAGGTCCAAAAAAACTTGCATGTGGCGGGCACTGGTTCACAGGCCCGCCCGTCATCATGAGTACCTTAAGTTGGAACTGTCGTGGCTTGGGCAATCCACGTACAGTTCGTGAAGTTGTGGACTTAGTGTCCCGTAAGAAGCCTGAGTTTGTCTTCCTCATGGAGACTAAGGTTAGCCGGGAGCATGCAGAGCGTCTCCGGGTTAAGATTGGATTCGAAGGTTTATTTCATGTTGATTCCGTTGGTCGCAGTGGTGGACTAGCTTTATTTTGGAGGAGAAATAACATGGCTAGGTTATTGAGTTTCTCTAATAATCATGTTGATATTGAAGTCTGTGTGACAGGTTTAGGGCTTTGGAGAATGACTGGATTTTATGGATTCCCGGAGCGGAGTCGTAGAAGTGCTGCTTGGGAGCTGTTGAAAACTTTAGCAGGGAAATCACCTCTACCTTGGGTGGTTCTGGGAGATTTTAATGATCTTCTATTTCAGCATGAGAAGAGGGGTGGGAATCCTCACCCAGATGGTCTTCTTCGTGGTTTTGGGGAGACTCTGGACTCTTGTGGCTTGTCGCAGCTACCCATGCAGGGTTATCAGTTTACCTGGAGTAGGGGAAAAGGCACTCAGGGATGGATGGAGGAGAGGCTAGACAAAGTTTTGGCTCGTGCAGATTGGTGTGAGTCCCTTCCGGCTGCAAGTGTCACCAATATTTTGACTCGCAACTCCGATCATTCTGCCCTCTATTTGGGGGTGAAGGAGTCTGGGGGCAATTTGGCTGGCATGAGCAGACAGTTCAGGTTTGAGATGGCCTGGGTACATGATGAGGGGTGTAGGCAACAGGTTGAGAGTGCATGGCAAGAGGGAAGGAGTAGTGGTTTGATGGATTGTTTACAGTTCTGTGCCAAAAGACTCCAAACTTGGGGTGGTGATCATTTTCATCACTTCGGGAAAAGAATCAGGCAGTTGAAGAAGGAGCAGGCTGAGTTACATGGCTGTCTTGATGCTGACTCTTTGTCCAAATATCAGCTTTTGGAGACTCAGCTGTGTCATTTAGAGAGGCAGGAGGAGTCCTTTTGGCGGCAGAGAGCAAAGCAACATTGGCTGCAGGGTGCGGATGCAAATACCAAGTTCTTTCACAGGTATGCTTCTGCCCGTAAAAAGAAGAATACTTTATCTCGTTTAAAAAATAATTCTGGCCTGTGGGTAGAAGATGATGAATTAAACACCACTGTACTTGATTATTTTCGTGAGATTTTTACATCTTCTGGGTCTGTCTCGTCGATGGAGTCTTTCTTTGCATCTATTGTGCCACGAGTTAACCAGGAGCAGAATGAAGCCCTCTTAAGGCCTTTTCAGTTGGGGGAAGTGAAGGCAGCTTTGTTTTCTATGTTCCCTGATAAGGCACCTTGTCCTGATGGTATGAATCCGGGCTTCTATCAGCATTATTGGGATGTGGTGGGGGGAGATGTCTCATCCTTTGTGATTAATTGTCTGAATAGTTGCTCCTTTCCGAATGGATTGAATAACACCAATGTTGTCCTAATTCCTAAAAAGAATAATCCGGAGTTGGTGTCTGATCTTAGGCCCATTGCCTTGTGTAATGTGGTTTACAAGATCATGGCTAAGATGGTGGCAAATAGAATGAAACCCCTGTTAGGGAACATTATTTCTGACTCCCAGAGTGCATTTATCCCGAACCGTCTTATCACTGACAACATTCTGATTGCAGCAGAGGTGGGACATTATCTCAACCGCAAACAGTGTGGTGTGGGAGGTTGGGGGGCTCTAAAGTTGGATATGGCAAAGGCTTACGACCGAATGGAGTGGCCTTTTCTGCGATGTATGCTTTCAGCTTTGGGCTTTTCTGATCAGTGGATTGAATTGATCATGTTATGTGTGACAACTGTGTCATACAATTTTCTAGTGAATGGAAGAAATGTTGGTCAAGTAACTCCCACGAGAGGCATTAGACAAGGGGATCCTTTATCTCCCTATCTGTTTATAATTTGTGCTGAGGGCCTTTCTTTGTTATTACAGCAAGCAGAGGCAAGAGGTTCCATTCATGGGTGCAGAGTGGCTCGGGGTGCCCCATCTATTTCACACTTATTTTTTGCTGATGATAGCCTTCTATTCTTTAAGGCAAATGGTCAGGAGGCTGAGGTAATAAAGCAGTGTCTGATTGATTATGAGAGGATGTCGGGGCAGGCTGTTAATTTTCATAAATCCAGTGTGTGTTTTAGTAGAAATACAACCGAGGCTGCGAGAGATGTGGTAGTTGCTATTTTAGGGGTCACTCAGGCTCCTAATTTTGGTAAATACTTGGGTCTCCCGTCTTTTATTGGGAGGGAGAAAAGGGCTGTATTCTCTTATATAGAAGACAAAATTAAACAACGTTTTACCTCCTGGAATAAAAGACTTATTTCGCAGGCTGGGAAGGAGGTTCTGTTGAAAAGTGTGGCTCAATCTATGCCTACATTCTCAATGAGTGTTTTTCTTCTTCCTACTTCGGTGTGTATGTCTATTGAAAGGGCTATGAATAGATACTGGTGGGGAACTGGAAATGAGAGAGGGATACACTGGAAAGCCTGGGATAAATTATGTTTGCCTAAAAAGTATGGGGGTTTGGGTTTCAAGGATTTGAGAGCTTTCAATCTTGCAATGCTTGGAAAACAGGCTTGGAGGTTTCTTACTAGGCCCCAATCCTTGGTGGCACAGGTGTATAAAGCCAGATATTTTCCCAAAGCCTCGTTTATTGATGCTACTTTGGGAGGTAATCCAAGTTTCTGTTGGAGAAGTATCATGGCAGCTCATGAGCTTGTGTGTAGTGGTGTGAGAAGAAGGATTGGAGATGGGAATGATTCTCTCATCTGGGGGTACCCGTGGTTACCAGATGAGCCTAATGCTTTCGTTCATACCCCCATGCCAGGACATTTAAATGGAGCATTGGTTTCAGGACTAATTGATCCCGACACAAGAACATGGGATGTCTCAATTTTGCAGGACCTGTTTACTACTACTGATGTTAACCGTATTTTAAAGATACCTGTAACTCCGGATTACAAGGATTCTTGGTATTGGCCGAATGACTCACGTGGTTGTTATACAGTGAAAGAAGGCTATAGATGCATTATGGGAGAAGTGGATAATCAACCCGCGAGTTTTGATAAATGGCTACATCTTTGGAAAATTAAATGCCCTGCAAAGTGGAAGATGTTTCTTTGGAAAGCTCTAACTAATGTTTTGCCCACCACTACCAACTTGATTTTAAAGAGAGTGGATTTGGATCCTACATGCTCAATGTGTGGTCAAATGCATGAGACTATCATGCATTCACTATTAATGTGTGATTATGCAAAATTAGTTTGGCATGAATCATCTTTGCAACTACCAAATATTGTTGAGGACAACTTTGTCTCTTGGTTCGGTGATGTCATCTCCAACCTAACCACCGGTAATGTCTTTGTTGTGTTAGCAGTGTTATATCATCTTTGGAAGGCAAGAAATTTGGCGGTTTGGGAAAAGAAGCTGCCTCGACCCAAAGTCACCTGGAGAATGGCCGAAGCCGCTGTCGCTGCATGGCGTCATATCCACCCTTCGGCAGATCAGCACCATGGGACGCACCAAAGCTCGCGGATTCCGAATCACACTTCCCATGCAGATGGTCCCGTAGTGTCATCACTCTCCGTCAATACAGTGCAATGCTATTTCGATGCTGGATTCAATCCTGTCACCAAAGCAGCATCGGCAGGAGCGGTTCTTCAATCGCACGATGGCAGCTTCCTTGCTGCTTTTGCTTCATGTCTACCGGCGAGTTTTTCTCCACTCATGGCGGAATCGATGGCTTGCAAGGAGGTCCTCACATGGCTAAGAGGGCGGGGGTTGGAATCGGTGCACTTATTCACCGACTGTTCTACACTGCGTTCTCTTTTGAGTTCTCCACACGTTAATATCTATTCCTACGTTGGTTTTTCAGTAGAGGCTTCTAAGTCTATTATGAATTCTTTTCATTCATGTTCAGTACATTTTATTCCCAGGAGTAGTAATGTTAGAGCTCATACTTTAGCAGCTACGACCTTTCATCAGGACGTACCTTTGTATTGGGAGATTACCCCTCCTAACTCTATTGCTCATTTGTTTTAATCTACAAGTTTGACTTGGTTTTCAAAAAAAATAATAGTTAATGCTATATGGGCCATTCGAGTATAGTGATTTTGTCATGTTGTGTCTTAAATTTTTAAATTGACCACATGTGTTGCTTAGACTTTCAAATTTTTACCGTCCATGGTCTAAGTTTACCACACATAGTCTTTCAGCTTTCAAAATTTAACCAGCTGTGATCCGATACTCTTGGAAAACAATAGGAAGAAAGGTCGTCAGCAAAGAAAATCAAAAGGGAGTGTTTGGTAAACAGTTGTTAGCGGATTGGGTTAGTGAATTTGACTAGCTGATATCATTAACTGGTTGTAGAAATATGTTTTATAAATTAATTGTTAATTGATAACTAATTAAATACAAAATGACCTTTGAAAGTATAATTTATTATTTTCTCAAAAGACTGATCGAAAAAACTACTTTGAACAATTTTTGAATTTTAATATTTTGGACCAATAAGCTATTACAAAATGCTGATTAACCAAAAACTCATATTTGTTGTTCAGCCAAGTAAACTAATTTATAGTGGTCAAACAAATCAAAATTGACTGATAACTAACTATGTTACTGAACAGAGCCAAAGTAGGAAATTTGTCTTCCTTTCGGTCCGCCATAACCCATTTGATTTAGCTACAATACAATACAATGATACAAAAAGTGGAAGAATATATACAGGATGGAAATCAATAAAGAAAAGCGCATCAAATTAAAGCACGCATGCAAGAAAAGCTAAACCAATTAAAAGCCCAAAACAACATACATCATTATCCAAAAGTTCCTGCAGCTTTCGGAATCGATTAAATAAAAATAAGTCATACCCAGCCTTGCTTGTACCTGCGGAAAAGTTGTTCGGTTTGGGCATTTTTGTATGCGCTGCAAGCGATGAGATAAACCCAAATCAGAACCACCACCGTGATGATCATGATCAGGTTGGCTTTCCTCCATTCCCTTCTCAGGTTTCCCAGCAGACCGGCCTTGCATGAATCGCAGCTGTAGCACAGTTGACTGGGGTCGTTGTTCCACACAGAGCAGTCGCCGTCAGCTGCAGCGTTGGTCGGGTTTATCCACACCGTCGGGTTCGAATATTGGTACCCGCACATCGTCGGAGGCTTGCAGCATCCTGACTGCATGCAGTACCACAAATTAATATAATTAAAGACACAATCTTATTATTCTTACATACTCTGTCTAAGTCTGTTAATAATGTCTGCCAGGCCAGAAAACGATTTTTCCCAGACCAAAACACGTGTTTCTAGCTAGACATAACATAACAAACAACAAAGAGAATCACCTCTAGAAAAGGCCCTAGGTCATAAAAGTTAAGAATATTTATTAATAATCTACCATTATGTGCCAAAGGCGTTGTGGTCAAGCAGCATCCAGTGTACACCCTCATGTGGAAGGGGTGGGTTCGAAGAGCCTCAGTGGAGGCATCTGATGACTCTTTGTGCTTCAGTAGGTTGAGAAAGTAGCTAAGTAGAACTCACAAAAAAAAATCTACCATTATGTGGTTAATGTATTATACAGTTAAGTGATAATTGGATTTGAGTTGTGCTTAGACTTGGGATTTTCTAATTACTAACTTCCATTTAATAGAATGTTATAAACCCGTTAAGAATATAACAAAACATTACAAAATGCATCTATTTTTTGCCCTATTAATACCAGGGAATCACATAGAAAATCCAATAAGGTAAAAAGAGAAAGGACGCACTTGTTCTTCAATCTTCATCAATAGTCATCATAGAATCAATATCTATATCGAACTTCAAAGAATTAGGTGTGTAATGCTTTTGTTCATAATTATATTATGATTATAGTTATGATTATATATATCATATCATGCTTATATCATGTAGTAAGTTTAATTTATATTTTATCTTACAAAGAGAAATGATACCATTTTATGAAACACACAACATAAAATCCCGCCTATAATAAGATAAAGATTTTCAAAAATATTAGCAACACAATTCGAGTCGAAAAGGTGACTTCAACCAAATTTATTAGGTTGTTGCAGTGTTACAAAACTCCCGCCTAGACTTCCTAGGCACCGACTAGGCCGCCTAGCCGGCCGATTAATTATTGTTCATTTTTTTAATGAGTTATTTCGCTCAAAACAACATTTTTTTGAGCGAAATAACCCTAAATTGTACAAACTCTAGATATTTTGTTGGTTAATATTTAATATTGTAGTATTAACTATTAAAGTATTATATAGTTTATATTTATTAGTTTTTAAAAAATAAAAAAATAAACGGACGCCTAGGGGCCGATTAATCCCCGCCTAGGCGTCTTAGGCGCTAGGCGCTTCCCGAGCGTCCGAGGAGTACAGTGCCTAGCGATTTTTTCAACCATGGACTGTTGACTTGGTAATTACAATTTTATAAATTCGATTCCTAGCAAGAGTCCGTAGTCTATTGAATTGGTTTACCTCACAGTTCTATATCACAAGACAGAGTTTATTCAGTACACACTCTCGAACAGTGGTTGTGGATTTTGATCGTCTCAAAAAATTAAAAGACTTCTCATGAATTATGATTATTAGACTTTATTTTCTAGTCTCACCAGGTTTTATAAGGGCGATTGACGTCAAAAGCATAGTAAATACCTAGACACAATTTCATCATCTACATAGTACCTTTTAATTTCCCATGCTTGCCCACCTCTTTGTATAAAAAAAAATATATATATATGAGACCCTAAATTTCAATCGTTTATTATTTCAAAAAAAAAAAAAAAGAAGAAGTTGAATCGTTCATTTGTTTCTTCTTAATAATTTTTTTTAAATGTATAATATCATATGTAACTATAGTATCAGAAGATAGATATGTGACAGTGTAAAAGTAACAAAAGTAAATGTTTAACATTTTGAACCAACTTGTCAAGGGTCTTGTGGTTCAGTGGCATCAAACCCTTCTCTGTATAAGAGAGGTGGTGGGTTTGAGCCTCAGTGGAGGCGTTGCTGTAACAGATATTACACTGTAATAGAGTCAGTAGCATTAAAAAAAAAACATTTTGAACCAACTTCTTTCAAAAAAAAAAAAAAAAAAACATTTTGAACCAACTTGTTTTCAAAAAAAAAAAAAAGAAAAAAAAAGAAAAAAGAAAAAAGAACATTTTGAACCAACTTGGTGTAACACATTATTGTGCATCCAGCAATCAATTATTGAGCACTCAAGTCAACCTGACTAATGCACCGCGTTTGCACATTCTTTTGAAGTGACCAAAAAGCTACATTTCCCAATTCTTTCCAAATGTATAATTGGATGCAATAAAGAAACCAAACAGTCGTTATCTGAGTAAATTGCTTGCAAGGAGCGAAATTGATGGTTACCTGAAGAGGAGAGAGATGAGCGGCGAAGAACTGTTCAGCAGTGAAAAACTCGTTATTAAGCTTGGGGCAAATATCGCCGTCAGCCAAACACGCCCTTATCTTCCCCCAACTATCCGAACTCGTGATGTGGTTTCTCAGCCAAGACGAGTACCCTCCCAGCCGATACTCGTCGTAGCCCCGGCCGGGTACGCTGTACGCGCCGCTGGGGCGAGTGACGACGAAGGCAAGGATCAGGAGAGAGAGCAGGAGGATGATGAGTATAGCCATACAGACGAGGTAGACGCCGAGGAGGCCCTCCTTCTTCCAGTACGCGCCGACGAAGCCGGCGAGTGAGACCAGCATGATGGCGATTCCGATGAAGACGACCGGCCACCGGAGCCAGTGGATGCACTCGTTGTCGGCCTTGGAGGCGAGCCAGATTCCGGCGGCGGTGATGGGGATGGAACACATGAAGGCCACGAAATTGAGGAAAGCTGTGATGTTGTTGCTTAACGACATGGTGGCCGGCGGCGGTGTTACGGTGGTTCGTGAAGTAGTCCGTAGTGGTTTGGAAAAAGGGAGAAGAAGGATGTGGAGACACGCGCAATACTACTTATAGAAAATGATAGATTACGAGATAAGAAAGGCGATAGTGTCAAATGAAAAATGATAAATATATTCTGTGAAAATAAAAGTCTTTTTTTTTTTTTTTTTTTCAATCAAAGTATACTCCTTTTTTAATTGCGAAAAACGAAATAGATATTATTAGTGCATACTAGACAAAAAAGAACCCGGTGGGATGTGGTTCCAGATATGCAATCATTATTGCATGGATCATGGTCCACACAGCTATGTGGATCAAAAATAAAAAGTACATTATTTTTGTACTGAAGGTACATTATTTTTGTACTGTAGGTACATTATTTTAGGGTACATTATTTTTGTACTGAAGGTACATTATTTGATATATACTATCAAATAATGTACCTACAGTACAAAAATAATGTACCTTCAATACAAAAATAATGTACTTTTTATTTTTGGTCCACACAACTGTGTGGACCATGGTCCATGCAATAATTTGTCCCAGACAGGAGAGCCAGTTATATTAGTTTGTGTGTGGACAATCTGGTTCATTGATCTTCTGACGTAAATACAAGATACTAAATCAAAATAAGACATGAGACCGATACATGAACAAATAAAAATATATTATGTCAACCTAAAGTAAAAAGTGTAACCATATATTATTATTGGGTCACATTTGTATAAGACCATCTAACGGATCATTACCCGTGAGAACAGTGGCAGAGCTATGTGCTAACTAGTGGGGTCAATTGACCCCATTCAAATTTGGTTATTTATTACTTATATGTATATATATTTTAATAAATTTTAAAATTGACCACACTAAAATATATATAATGTGGGTCAACATTTGAATTTTAAAAAAATTATTCTCGCCAAAGACCTTGTTGTCTAGTGGCACCCGGTTGCACTCCCATACGGAAGGGAGTAGGTTCGAGCCTCAGTGGAGGCGACTGTTGACTCTTTGTGCTTCATTAGGTTGAGAAAGTAGCTATGAAATGATACTACATTGTAACAGAGTCAGTAGTACGCAAGTAAAAAAAACATTCTCAAAACATATATATATCTATATATATCAAGGTTGCAAAAATCGCGCCTAGGCGGCACTTGGCCGCGTTGAGGAAGGCCGGAATCGGCCTTCTCCGCGGCCGGCCGCCTAGGCGGTCTAGGCGTCGCCTAGCCGGCCGTATAACCAAAAAAAAAAAATCGCTAACTACCCGTATAACCCAAACAAAAAATACAAATCGCGAATCAGAAGGAACCCAGATATTCCCAAATCAGATTCAGATTGCTCGCCGTCAGATTCAGATGTTGCTCGCAAATCGTTCATCGCAAATTGCAAATCAGATTCAGATTCAAATGAGAAGAAACAAATCGCTCATTGTCGCTCACCGAAGGAATCGTTGCTCCCATCACCAACCACCAAGAGTGGAGCCTAGATGCTTCTCGCCATCACCTAGCACCAAGAATGGAGTCATGCAACCCAGAAATTTTCGTCGTCCCCTACCCCTCCACTCGACCTTGAACCTCTGCCTCTTTCTTCGACCAGCAGTAGCGGGGACGAGACAAAGCTCCGGCGAGGTTCCTCTCCTCTCCCCTCCATTCGGCGAGCGTTGATTTGGACTTCAGACTTCAGATCTTGTTCAGCGAGCGTCTCCTTTCTCCTCTATAGTTTCTCGCGTTGGTACAGAGAACAGAGCTCTTCATCAGATTTGGCCTTGACTAGTTGATTGACTTTAGTGACTTAACTCCCTTGACCTTGAACCCTTAATCCCCCTTGTAATCTATGTAATAAAATCGGGCGCCTAGCGATTTTTTCAACCTTGATATATATATATATATATATATATATATATATATATATATATATATATATATATATAATGGGGATCAACATATAAATAACAAAATTAATTACTCTTTTCTTCATTGTTTCATTCTAATTGGAAGTAGCAAAAAGAGAAAGATAGTGAAAATAAAGAAATCAAAACGTCCTAAAATTTTTACGATAACTTGAAATGTCGATGTTGAGAGCGTGGCATAGCTTTTGTAAGCCCCGAGAATTTCTTATGGTATAATCTATATAGTTAGACTTGAATTGTCGCTGTTGTAGTTAGTCCATGATAGAAACCTTCGTAGCCTGTGTTTTTGGGCTTAGTTGTTGCCCAAGCGTGGCATAACACCCCTTAATTTGATTTTTTATTTCGCTTCCGCATTTGAAATCTTTTTGAAAGTCTATATTATACCTATATTTTATCCTTTATTCCTTTATTTCTTGCCTTAGAAATTAGGGGTGTTATAGATACTCGGGGGCCATTGAGGTTAGGCTCGGTTTGAGTAGATAAGGGGTTACCCAAGTGGAGGGTCCAGCGCCCTCGGGGTTGGATATATCGGGAACTAGTGCCCTTTTAGGGGTCTATGTTGTAGGTGCGTCCAGGGAAGATGCACCGACCTCCAAGAACTACTCGATATACTAGATTGTTAAATCGAATGACGTCACCGAAAAAGAGTTGACCTCGATATTGTCATCATAATATTGGATGAAAAAAATTTGGTTGTCCAAGCCTGACATATTGCCTCCCCCTTTTAGAGGAAGACAAAGGGGAGGACATTTAGCATATGGGAATTAACCAAGAAGAAATTAGTGCAAAACTGAAACAAAATTAAAATAAAATAAGAAAAGTTACCGATTGAAGGGATCGAAACCTTGATTTAGGATTTGGTTTGTCAAAAAGTCTCGCTTTAAGATCAAGAAGCTCTCAAAATTTTCTAAGAGAATGGTGTGAGGTTTGGCCCACCAGTAACGCTATTTATTGGAAACTTGTAACCCCTCGGTTTTTCCGACAAAGTTTAAGGTTCGAAAAATATTTTTCGAAGGCTGCGACACTTATGAGATGATCTCTCGGCACATCAGAAGGATTTTTATAAGTGAGACTAGTTATTAATAAGCTGCGATCTACGTACCGGTCACGAACCGTAAAATTTTTAAGGACGTATATACCATTCAAATTTCCCTAGAAAGTGGATTATTATGATACGATTAAGCGTGAACTTCCTACTCAGTTCAGTGAAGATTAGACGAACTGTAAGAGTGAAATTTGTTAAGGACCTTCGTACCTGTATTTCGAGAGATACCGAAAAATTCCCAATTTTAGTGGATGATGACGGGATTATTTTTAGAATAATTTTGGTATTAAAATTTTCCCAAATTAAGTTATACTCCTCCGAACTTTTATCTGATTTAATCCCTAACTAGCAAAGGAGTCTTGCTCCACAAGACACACCATGGGATTGTGACAAGTGGCATCCTTATTGACCACATGGTATTAAATAATTAATTAAATGGGAAGAGTATGGGATAAGTTAGGCCATGTTTGCACTCCAAGTCTTCCTCTCTCCCACACCCATTTTCGAAATTAGAAGGAAAAAGAGAGAAGGAAAATGTCATCTTCCTCTTGGATCCAAGAACTCCATAGCCATGTTCTTCAACACAAGTGCTTCCATAATAGGTAAGACTTTGGATTTTATTCGGTTAATATGGCTGGAATCCTTCCTAGAACTTAAGTTTAAGCTAAGGATTCATGAAAATGTGGTTATTATGGTGATTTTGTTTAGAATCTTCGGTGAAAGGTTTGAAGGAGAAGATCACCATCTTTCTACGGTTTAAAAATCTTCTTGGGAGGTAAGGAATCCCTTAAGTAGGCTTAGTCACTTGAGGGTGATCAAATGCTAGTAAATTATGTGACTAGGAATTTTATGTGAAAATTTTGTGTTAAGTTTATGGATCTACAAGTTGGCTCAAAAGACCCTACTTTGATTTTTGGTAAATTTTAATATGCATGTTCATAGTTATTTTATGCATGTATATGTTGTGTTAGGTCCATATATGCTTGTATTAAAAAAAAAAGGTCCATATATGCTTATATTTGTGAAAATGGTGGAAGATCGGGTCGTTACAACCCTGATCTTGCGACCCGAAGTGGGCAGAATCGGATGGACGCGACAGTGGACGCGCATCCACCGCGCGCCCATTGCGGAAGGATGGTTCGGCGCCTCGGCCGAGAGACCGGACGCGCATCCGCTGCGCGTCCAGTTTCGGCGATAAATGCCGAACCAGCGGATGCGACTCGGATGCCTGCGTCCGCTGGTGCGGCCAGCCGCGAGTCCGCGCGACGTGGACTCGTTTTCGACTTGTTTTTTACCGAACTTTTCCCCGATGTTTTTAATCCCGAGTGTTATGATGTTTGGAAGGCTTACGGGCAACCGGGTCAATATTTGAAAGCTCGAATATTATTTTTGTACATTATATTTCTTAACTTGGGGAAAAATTGCGTTTTAAGAAATAATGTGACTCTTGTTACTTGGATTTTTACAGTGGAAAATCATTAACCAATATGTGAATTTTGGGAAACACAATTGAGCAAGTATGATAATTCTGAGTCGTCATGTGAATATACTAATTAGCGCGGGCCTTGTATGATTAATTCATACTGCAGAGCGAAGTCTATTCGCTGAGAGAATAGTGAGATGTCTTTGTATGATTAATTCATACTGCAGAGCGAAGTCTATTCGCTGAGAGAATAGGGAGATGTCTTTGTATGATTAATTCATACTGCAGAGCGAAGTCTATTCGCTGAGAGAATAGCGAGATGTCTTTGTATGATTAATTCATACTGCAGAGCGAAGTCTATTCGCTGAGAGAATTATTGAGAGGTTTTTGTATGATTAATTCATACTGCAGAGCGAAGTCTATTCGCTGAGAGAATTATTGAGATGTTTTTGTATGGTTAATTCATACTGCAGAGCGAAGTCTATTCGCTGAGAGAATTATTGAGAGGTTTTTGTATGATTAATTCATACTGCAGAGCGAAGTCCATTCGCTGAGAGGAAAAAGGAGTTATGGAATTATTGAGTGTTTTTACTAATTATCAAATCTAGTTACTCCGTAACTAGATCGCAGAATAAAATGTCACGAGTTTTGAGCAGTAAAGTATGTTGTTGAACCCTCTATTTTGTTGAATTAAAATGATGAGTATTTTGGGAAATGAAAAGTATTATATGCTGATGCAACTCGTATACTGTACTATACTTCCTTGGTCGATACTCTGGTTGCAGGTAGATTGCAACTTATGGGTAAAACGTACAGTTTTATGAGAATCATGTTTTTTCGAAACCTTTGTTTACTTTTGAGTGACAATGGATTTCCTTACTTAACCGTCGCGCTAACTACACTTCATTGTGTCCTTTATTAGATGCAGTTTAGCGTGGGCCCCGGCGGCCGATGAGCTCTGAATAGGATGGGAGTCGAGGTTGAAGACTACTCTATCCTAGAATAGACACCCTGGGAGGATTAGTTCCATATGTACACTTTTGAATGTTGATGTGGTTGTTTGATGTTGTAAGTTTAGCCTTAACGTTTGGGTATAGGAGAGATACCTAAGCGTTGCGGTAACACCCAATTTTCTGCTGATAAGATGTAAGCTTCCGCAATGTATTATTAGGGATTTTGTAATAAATCCAGGATGTGAAAATTGGGGTGTTACAAAACTGAGGCGAAAAATTTTTAAATTCAAGAACGAATCTCAATGCGACATCCGATACCGTGACATGTGTATATCAACTTGAAATGGGCAGTGATCTCTCGCGGTCTATTGTAGGCCCGCACCTCAATTGATCTCAATACCCAAAATGACTTCTAATAAATGGTTGAGCTCAGAATAATTAGCCCAAGCCCTGAAGAATTAAATAATTCTGAGAACACGAGCTAAGGGGACTACTTGATAAGGATTATACCTTACCCGTACATTTATACATGTGCTCGCTATTGGTACAAGAGACTGAGAGGTCCACTACCCGAGCATATCTGAACATCTTGTGTTTTACCCGACCCAGACCTAGTCGGGAGATGAGCCCTCCTGGTCAGTAGTAGCCATGCTCTGTACCCAAGATGAAATTCGCAATCACATAAGGTCGGGAAAACTGACTCGAGCACTGAACCAATTTTTTAATGTCGGAGCGCAACCCGATCGCATGGTATGATCACATCACCTTTACGCAAATGTCAGTAATCCCGAAGCACGTGGAGCCACTAGGACCTCCCTTTCGTGACCGACGATAACGAAAACCACGTGGCTAGCATGTCGGAGGCTCAACATGTGTCCCCTCCAAACTTCTATATAAACCATATTAAATGACTGAAGGAGGGACTTTTGGAGTTTGAACTTTAGACAATACACGACCTAAGCTCAGGAACGTCTTACTCCATATTCAACTACCCGAGACCCTATACTGTGACCAAATACAACATATCATCATATTTGTAACATCAGTATAGTTTGACTAATAATAATGATATGATTAATAATATTAAAGTAAGAATTTTAGATATGATATATTGTATATGCTTGTACATGGTAACAATAATTGAAAAAGATAACATAAGTTATAACAATAAGTCGTGGCGGAGCCAGGACCCCAATTAAGTGAGGTCAATATACTAAATTTAATATTACTCTTGATAATATAGAAATATAAATATAAATAGAGTTAATTCCACTTTTGGTCCTATACTTATTAGGCGTTTGCCAGGTTTAGTCCTCCATAATAAAAATGGTCAGATTCTAGCCACGCTTTTTGATCGTCAGACACTTTTAGTCCTCCGTGACTTGTGCCGTCATTGGACCGTGAAACCGAAGGACTTTTTGGTCTTTTTATGATATCTTCTTCTAATTCTTTTATTCCTCCATTTTAGTGGGTATTTTCCAGCTACAACAAGAACAGAGATGAACAGAGTTTGAAGGCCTCAATTCCTTCCATCTTTATTGCCATAGATTTCAAGAAAATTGGTACATTTTTCCAATACCCTGCAAATATAATGCCATTGTGCATCAACAATGACCTTTTATCACTCACTGCCCTGCTAACAATTCTGCGAACAAACCCATTGTATTGATAGAGTCATTGAACAGTAAATTGGGGGTTTGTATCTAAACGCACAAATAATTAGTGAAATTTTGCTTCGACGGATAAAATCAAACGTATAGAATATTGGCTTCAAGCAAACAAAACTCTCACACTTAAACAAGCTAACCATGAAAATAAAGAAATCAAGAACCACAACACCTCACATCAGTTTTGTGCACCATTATTTCTTGCTTTGCCTGGAAGCAAAATACCAAGATTTCAAAACCCACCCACCATCTAAAACAAAACTAAAAATTGAAGCCTTAAATCATTTCACTGTGCAATAAATCACTTGAAAGATTCCCAAAAATTTTACTACAAACTTAAATCAGTAAATAAACTCTCTAGCTAATTCTGCTGTGCTTCTCTCTCTTCCATTCAAAGATTTGAATTTTCTTTGTGTGTTAAACAAGAACATCAAGGCTGCTGTGTAAGTTTTAAAGAATTTTTTTTCAAAAAAAAAAAAGAATTTCAATTCTAAAGAAGCCCAAACGCATAAAAATATAGAGAGAATCGAAATACTAACCCCCATACAAGCAAGTAGCGATAAACCCAAGAATCAGCCGATCTATGCAGTTGCATTTATCAAAAAGCAATTGAAAGAGACAAAACAAATTTACTTCAATCTAAGCAACCCGGAAGGGAGGAATTGAGGCTTTCAAACTTTGTTCATCTCTGTATAAAAGAATTAGAAGAAGATATCATAAAAAGACCAAAAAGTCCTTCTATTTCACGGTCCAATGACGGCACAAGTCACGGAGGACTAAAAGTGTCTAACGATAAAAAAACGTGGCTAAAATCTGACCATTTTTATTATGGAGGACTAAACCTGGCAAACGCCTAATAAGTATAGGACCAGAAGTGGAATTAACTCTTAAATTAATTAAAGAGTAGAATTTAGTGGATTGATCTCCCATTTACCCCCCTTGGTCGAAATAAACAAGAGAGAAGAGAGAGAGTTTTAGTCTTCATCTTCTTCCTTGAAGCTCAAGTTCTACAATAGTCTTCATCATAGTCAAATTCTCTTCACAAGTTCTTCAATAATCGGTAAAACTTTAATTTTATTCGGTTAAAGGCTTTGTTTTCATCCCTAGATCCTAATTCTAGGTAGAAATCTCTTAAATATGTTGTTATGGTGTTGAATTTTCCTAGGGTTTCTAGGTGAACATTTGGGGAAAATAATTCAAGAACGTTTCTAAGGAGATATAAACCGCTTTTGAGGTAAGGGATTCCTTAAGTTGGATAAGGTTACTTGAAATTAAATAATTGATAGTTGAAATTAGGAATTCTATGTTGAAATTTAATTGTGTGCATGTTAGTGGGATATATAAGCATATATGCTATGTGAAGATCATATTTTGTAAACAAGTACATATAATCGTGATATGAGTATACCGGGTATAATATACATACATACATACATACATACATATATATATATATATATATATATATATATATATTCGAAAATATATATTATATATATATATATATAGTGATGTCGTGTGTGTGTGTGTGTTGTGTGTACTGCATATATGTTAAATATATATCTAGCATGAATATACATATATAGTATGTGTGTGATTGTGCATAGATATAAACATATGTATGATTTATATATCATATATAGTACATGTACCGTATGTATATATGTATAAGTAATATGAGAGGTTATATGTTATATATACATATGTATATGTTGTATGTCATGAACATGTGAAATGTGACATTGATAAGGTTATGATAGTTATACTTAATCACCTCGGTGAATGGTAATTAGTATACTATCAAGGTGTTTGAAAAGGAAAATGAAACTTTTGGACTTGGTAAAGGAGGTGGATTGATTTCAAGTATGAGACTTGAATATAAAGTATATCAAAAAATGTCTTTTTGTTCAAGAAAAGAAAGAATGTTTTGTGAAAACCTTAGTTCCTGAGTAAGTTGAGGAGGACCTTGATTGACCTACGGGTGGCTTTAAGTGCTCTTGCCCAATGGTTGTTATGTTGTATGATCATTCATACTGTGGGCGAAGTCTATTCGCCGAGTACTGTATAACTCGTTAGGATGAGATATTCCTGCGGGGGTGTGCACACTTAAAGTATAGTTACTCTATGAAGTCCGGGTAGGTGTCATTTTTATGGACCTAGTAGGGCCAGTTAGGAATCATTCTAACGAACCTTACGTCCAGGGGATCAGTGTTAGACCGGGGGATGACCACTGAACCCGAGTTCGATGATCCAAGTGGTCAGAGAGGGAGTTAAGAGAATACTCCAAAGACCTCGCGCTTTCTGCAAAGAAACTAAGTGGACTTTTGATATGAGAATGTAGTTACTCTGTAGCTACGATGAAAAGAGATGTGATGAAAGTTTAAGCACCAAGGGAAGTTGGTGAGCCCTCGTTGAGGCGAAAGTTGGTGGAAAGTTCCTTGTGGGGAAAATTTCAAATAATTTGATTGAAATCAAAATGTAAAATTCATGATTTTTCACTATTTGTTGATTTGCTTGATAATTGTTATAACTTTCAAAGATAGAGGCAGGATAGTCTAGTAAGACATGCCTTGCCTAAACCGAATGAAAATGAGAGAAATCTCTATGTTGGGAAGAGTCCCAAATTCTTGCACACCGTGAAAGGTGAAGTAAAATCCAACCTCAGTTGATTAATGATATATTAAGAAATGAACCTCTTCGGTAAGTAAACACTTATCAATAGACCTCGTTGAAGAGGAAGAAAGATTCATACTGTTGTTAAAGGCATGTTTGTCAATTGGGCAAGTCTCTGTTCATAACTTGTTGCAGGTAGAGTCTCAGCCTATGAGCTAAGTATTAAAGTATTCAAATATCTATTTTCCAAAATCTTTATTTAGTTTTGGGTGACCTATGAATCTCCTTACTTAGTCGTCGTGCTAACTACACTTCATTGTGTTTCATAACAGATATCATCTAGCGTAGGCTCGTGTAGCCCGGCGAACAACCAGGATTCGCTGGAGTACACATGCCCATGGATGGGCTACGAGGTGTATATACCGTGGATGACGGGTGCCGACCCTTACGCACCTGGCTATGCTCCTATGGCTCCAGATAGCTCACCTGCAGTAGATAGTTTTCTTCCCATTTCCGATGGTCCTGATGTCCAAGCCAATTTTGGTGTTTACCCCATAGAAAGCTTGGAGGAAAGTAATCCTCTAGAGTTTGTTGTTCATTACCCTTACCCTTGGGACCCGAGTCCTCCAGAATTTTGGGACGAATAGTCTATGATGAACATCACATTTCGCTTCCTAGACCATATCACTTGGTTTGAAGGGGAGTGGCATCTAGTGTGTGGAATGTTTACGGGCCCGGTATACCAACAGATCGAGTAGGTGGTATACCTCGGAAAAACCTTTGGGAACTTTATCTTTTGTGTAAATATTTTATTTTGTAACCTTAGTGGTTTATGAGCTGGGTTAGTAGGATTGTGATCAATCCGAACTTGTCGTTTGGCCCACCGGGCATGTAACACCCCCAAAAACAGCCTACTTTTTTTTTTTCTTATTTTCACCAATTAATTAAGAAATTCTTAGAAACAAAACTTAGAATGCGGAAGCTTTACAAACTTTATTGACGGCATTACCGCCACACTTAGGCAACCACAATACCTAAGTGCTAAGGCTAACTTAAATAAAACCAAAACAAAAGAGAATTACAATCCTTAACGTAGTCTTTAACAACATAAGACATATTAAAGTTCTTAATGTTCATAACATTTATTTCTAAATCCTCCAAAGCATCACGTTCTATCACTCTCATAGCAGCATACTTCACCATATTTCNCAAACACATCCCTTCCAACAAAACTAACCAAACAATCATCATCAATTTATCTCCCATTCAATTGCACAATCTATTCTTCATTATCTTCATTACTTAAAAAAAAAAGTTCTTTCAACACTTGCAATTGTCACCAGTAATATTAAAGTTGATTTCACAAGTAAAAAGATTAATGGATGATATACACTATTATTCTTTGTCTCCATTAGTTTTTTACCATGAGAACCAACCTCTTAGATGTTGAAAAATGCAGAGTTAGAGCCTACATGATAAGTGCCAAAAGTAGTTATTGAAAGGGTCGGTTTTAGGACTTAAATGCAACATTTTATGCCCATTTGTGATCAATTAGTGCATAATGAGCTTTGATGTGTTTGTTCTTGCAAAACTCTACTATATGTTGTGTTTCGAAGCCATTCTCGCAAGACAAAACAGGACCCGAGGCCAAAGGAAGAAGCAGCGAAGGAACGAAGTGGGATGAAAGCCCCACGCCAGTCTCCCACACGTGGGGAGGGCGTGGAACATTTCCATAATGGTTCCATGCCCAGTCTCCACGCGTGGAGTAGGCATGGCCGGGATCATTATAGGAAAATTCGGGATTTGGCTTTTGAAGGCTATTTAAAGCAAACCCCAACATTTTAGAAGGGATCCACTCCTAATTTTAGATCTGATTTCTTTCTTCTTCCCTTAGGAGATTTTCTCCTTCCTTAGTTCTAGATCTTTAGATAGGGAGTACAATTAGATCTATAGTTTGCTTTTGAAATTGGAAGATTGAAGTGTAATAGAGTGTTATCCATAGATTGGTAATCTCTACTCTACTTTTGCATTTCCTTTATTTCTAGTTACAATTTCAATTTGATTTTATTGATGTTATGTCTTGTTTTGCTTTTATGATTTTGATGATGATTGGCTAGTTTAGATTAAGGGATTGGATATCTCAACCTAGTTGTTGTGATTGATTTGATGAAATTCTTCCATTAATTGTAGACATGTTGAATTGGGGTTCTTATGTCTTGCGTGGTTGATGCTTGATTTGATTTGCTTTTATTTCCGGCCAGGATAGATAGTCGAGTTAGGGGAAATGTAGATTGCGCAATAGCGGATCTATATGAGTCCTAATTGACCACATCCTCGCCCTTGGTCTGAAAAGATGAGGCCCAAGAGAAGTGGTAGACCAAGTGTTCGATAGATTGCCCCATCCGATTGAGGAACCAGGAGTCCGGAGTGTGACGCCACCCGGTGATGGTGCCATGGGCTCCCTTGAGTGAGCCAGAATCACATTGTCTAGAGCCCATGTAGAAGTGTCAAGCACGAGACCTAGATAGGATATCCAACCCCTAGTTTACTTAATTGTTTTCCTTGGTTTTGCCTTGTCTCTTCACTTATGGTCCTTTTGTTAGCTAGTGATTCTTGTAACTCTTGCCTCTTAACACCCTAAATGCCAACACTCAATTCAATTCCAATATGCCATCCTTGAGAACACGAAATTCAGGGAAATTTTTCCTCGTTTTACCCTATGTTTACCACCTTCATTCACTCACCCTAAAATTACAACCCTAGAATTATGTTTGACATTTAAGACGTTGTTTGTTAAGAGTTCTTGAATTGCTTTCTTTTTGTGTATTTTCCTTTTCTTATCTTTGTTACTTGATTTCAAAAGTGAGCTTATTTGTCTTACATATCTTGTTGCTCACTTGCAACTACTTCTAGTTGCAAAGACTTGTTGTTTGGTTAAGCTTTGTGCATGGAATTTTTGTTGAAAATCACTTAGAAGCTTACCAATGAGTGCTTACATGAGTCCCCATGGTTATCCACACCATGGAGGACAACCTTTTAGGACTATTTCACTGAAACCTTTGAACATCATTCCCATTACCATCCATATTCTTATGTTTACCCACTAACACCTTACTATTACATCCCACATCCATATCCATATCCTTATCCCTATCCAACCTATAACCCTCAACCGTACACTACCTCTCATGTGCATAATCGAGAAAGAATTGAAAACTCAACACCCCACGAGAGAGAGGAGTCATTGAGCTCTATAGCCGAGAATATCAACAACCGACTATTCCACATGATTAAGGAAGTGAGAAGTGGCACCGAAGGCCATCACTCCTACAAAAGTTGACCCTCTACCTTGTGATAATCCTCAACCAAAGTACACCTATGATCAATATTTGTATCCTACCTCTCACCTAAACACATACTACCCACCCCCACTACAATTCCATGAAAGAAATAATGCTACATATTTTCAAGAAACACCACCTTCTAGTCCATATTGCAACCATATTAATCCCTACGAGAGACCATCGTGTGAGGAACTCTCACCGGCTGACGATGAGATCAAGGTCTTGAAAGAAAAAGTGGAAATGTTCATACAACTGGCCAAGGAGGATACATCCAAACTAAGGACTGAAATCAAGAGTGAAATGAAAGAAGGCATTTCATTGGATGATATTGAAACGAAGATGCTAGCATGATGGAGGAGTTCATGAAGAGAATTTCGTCCTGCCATGTTTACCCCACTATGGATGACCTCCCGATGTTTGAAACCGAACCAAAGGAAGAATATGGAGTTGAAATAAGAAACAATTGTGAGAAGGTGAATGTTGAAGAAAGGGGAGTGGAGAGTGATACTCCGGTACTTGAAGAAATTTCAAGTCTTGAGTTGAATAACCAAAATGAGTACGAAATAGAGAGTGAGGATGCCGAAGACATTGAGGTCATATGGGAAGATGAAGAACCGAAACAAGGTAAAATTCTTACTCATTGTTGCAATACTAATCTTGAAAATTTTTAGTGCTCAAATCCTTGTAGGAATGGTGGGTAGTTATTTTGTGGTAAGGTGTTGGTGTAATGAAGGTGTTAAAACGAAGAGTCAAGACTCCTCGAGTGTCGGTCTCTCAAGGAATACAGATTTGGAGTTGAATTAATGTTGGCATTTAGGAGGTTGAAGGAAAAGAGTTACGTGAATGACTAAGACTTGATGGCATTTGTACAAGAGTTGAAGGTTCGTAATGGGTAGGTTTAAGAAAAGGTGAAATGGAGATTGGAGCTCGTGGCTAGCATATATGGTCTACTATCCTATTGGTTTTGCAAACAAGTGATTTGGATTCAACAAGGGAGTTCACGGCATTTCACCGAGTGGCGTCACACTCTGACTCCCACATCCTCATTCGGTTGGGGCATTTCATCGAACACCTTGTCTACCACTCTTCCCAGCCCTCTTTCTTTCGGACTAAGGGCGGGGATGTGGATGAGTTGGACTCGTGAGAGGCCGCTATCGTGCACATGCTCACTTACACAGGATTTGCTACCTAATGTGGCCATACTTAGGCACAAAGCACATCAAACATCAACCAAACAAGCATTTGAATCTAAAACATAAAGTTCACATTTTTAAAGCAATTTCTTCAACAATTTCAACCACATAGCTAGTTTCTGGGCCACCAATCCCCTATCTAATATAAGCAAACATTAAAAGAAGTAAAAAGGGAAAGCAATAGAAGATTTAAAGGCAAGAAGAACGAAATCAAAATAGATAGTGAAAAGAATAGTTACCATCCATAGAGAATGGATTCTATTACATATTTGCCTTCAATCTTCTACTCTTCTACCATGGTTTCTTCAATCTAATCTAAGGAAATGAAATTTCCCCCAAGAGGGGAGAAAACAAAAAGAACTTCAGATCTAAAAACTCTCTAGCGCTCCTTAAATTTCAAGAGAAGGGTTTAAATAGGCAACATGAAGTCAAAAATCCCGAAATGGCCCCTATGGCCTGATCACACCACCTTCACGTGTGAAGGGGGGCGTGGACGCGTTCTAGAAAGGATCCACGCCTCCCACACGCGTGATGGCTGCGTGGACGATTCCTGCTCGGTGGCTTCTTTGCTTTGTGCTCTGTTTTGGCCTCGAATCCTTTTTCAATCTGCGGAATTAACTTCAAAACATTCTCTAAAGTTGAGTTAGAGATTTTTGATCACATCCGAGTCTTAATGCACGAAATTGTTATAAATGGCTGGCAAAAGTTCACTATTCTATCCTATTTTTGACCCTTAAATTAGACTATTCTTGGTGCTTATCAAAGTTTCCACACTTAAACCTTGTTTGTCCTCAAGCAAGCATACTATCTAAACTCTAATCACTTAAGCACCGGGAATAGTAATTACTCTTATCGGTTGATCAATCAGGTGATGTGGGTGTTTAGAGCAGAGTGGGTGAAATTCCCTACACTATCTACCAAGACTACTAAGCTTATGCCAACCAAATGTAAGAAATATGCTAAGGAAGTGAAGGTCTCATAAGATAGATTTTGTAACAAGAAATATCGTATTCACACTTTTCAAGCATGCAATCAATTTGGATTCACCTCTCATTTTGTAGGGGCCTAAAAGCCGATCCCACTAGTGGGAACGATGTGCACACCCTAGTCAAATTTCTGACCATACGCCAAAACCCCTTTACGCAAAAATAAATGAGGGTAGGGACATGGACTGCTCATCGCCATGGCTTGGGCGATCACTCTTTTCTTCTCACTTCCTAGGATAACGTCATCAAGCGACCCGACTTCACATGGAGCCCCATGTTTTTTCGAAGACAGTGCAATGGGTGCTTGAATCCTAGCGAAGTGGCTCACCTCTTCTCTATTTTCTCATCTCCTAGGAGCATTTTATGTGAACAACCGACTCTAGGTGTAGCTTTTGCTTTCCGAAGACTATGGTTGACCACAACCTAGCAAGATGGCTTTCCTCGACTTTTATCTCTAGGATTGACCTTTTGCCTTTTCTACTTTTCTCCATACAAACCCTCATGCCTTTTTCTAGCGATTAAGGGATTTTTTTTTCACTCTAAGCTCGCTGATAGGCTCACCTTTTGCCCCATGCCCTGCCAAATTAACTTCAATTCCTAGGCTTCACAAAACTTATCTTTATCAAACTAGAGGGTGTACACTCCCACTTCGAGAGATCCTTGACTAAGGTCCCAACAAAATAAGGGGTGAAAAGCATGCAATCACAAAAGGATATAAACCATATTGGTTCCAAAAATTTTCAATTTGGTGCAAAATGTAACTTCTAAGGCATATTTCAAAAATTCATTCGGCACAAGATTAGGAATCCTCCTAGATAGTATTGACAATAACACGCTATCTAATTCTTATACCCTAACGACTCAATCAATCAACCAATTCAAGTAGTATGTAATACATCCTTTCCACACTTAAAAGATAACATCGTCCTCGATGTTGCCATGAGGATCGGTGGAAAAGGAGTAGGGTCTTAAAGATGTCTAACAAGAGCTCCTTTCCACACTTAAAAGTGTTTCCTTGGCTAGAATAATTTTACTAAAAAGATCACACCCAATATAAATAAGATCATGCAACTCATCATTTGCGAATCAAGACAAATTAGCGTGCAAAAATATTTTCATTTAAATCAAACAGGGCGTCGAATTTGAAAAAGGGATAGAAAATATACTTACAAAGCATATCCCTGTAACTATATGTGCGACTTGCTGCCCTTTCAAAAAGTTTCCTAAAACAAGGGTTAGAAATGAATAAAGAATTTAAGGTCTACCTTCTGTTTCTTCTGGAATGTAGCTATTTATGGTCTCTTTTTCTTCACTTGGGGTGCCTCCCAAGAGCGCCACGTTTTACGTCTCTGGCTAGATGATAAACTTTATTTTTATTGTTATTTTAAATAATCTTTTTATAGTTAATCTGCAATTAGTGATTAATTTTTATCTAATTTTATCTACTATTGCTATAAGTAGTTTTTAATTATATTGTTAATTTTTGGGGTTGTTTTTATTATTAAATTAAGTTTGTTATTAAAATTTGTTAGGCCAATAATTTCTAAACATAATAATAATAATAATAGTTTTAAGGAAGTATTAATTAGTTTAGACTACTTCTATTTGAATTATTATTTTTTTAGAATGAGTCCAAGTCAATAACAGTTGAGCCAGATGCGGGAGAAAATTCTGTGAGGAAACTAGGAAGAACGATTGGACTGAAACAGTATAAAAAGTGGACTTTTGCGAAGAGGAATATCACCAATCTATTACGTTCTAAACTTCTAACCCATACAAATTCCGGTGGCGGTGACGGAATTCTGAGTTCGACAAACTTGGGCGGTGCCGATTTCCAGTCCGGCGGTGATTTCGTACGGCTTCAATTCTCCAACAGCGGAAATCTTGGTTCAGCGCAACTGCAAAAGCCAATTACAGCACAACATGGTTCCTTTTCTTTATTCTTGAATTGTTTTTTCTAATTTAAGCTTTTAAATTTCCAATTGTGAATTATGAGTAGTGATTTCTAAAGCTTAGGTTACTGTGCACTTTTCTTGAGTTTTATTACTGTCGAGATTAGTTGTTGATTTAAAAAACAATGATTTGCTAAATTTGTTAATCTAGGAATGTGATGATATTGCCATGACATCTATGTATTAGTTTATGTTTAATCTTGCCAATTAATTAAGCTTTATCTTATAATTTGGATTGCGATTAATTAAGTTAAATTTGGCCAGTTTAGCTTTTATTAGTCTGTTTGGGAGAACTATTAAGTACACACCATGCTTAGTAATTTAATGCTCTGTAGGATAAAAAGATAAATAATTTAGTTGTCTTATTAAATTATTTATTTGGTTCATAAACCGGGTATTCTGTAAGTTTTTCCTAACTTAATGGGTTTTAACGGTTTAAATAAATGTCTTTTAAGCATATGAACCGTTAGAATACGTGACTGAATCTGGACGCCATACGGATTAGTCAAATAATAGTTAGAACGAACCCTAAATTTGATTGGCAATATTAGACTTAACATGCAGAACTAGTAATGGTTATTGATTCATGTTCCTAGAGCTTCGTTCCTGTTAGCTGTTAATCTACTTGCAACCTTATTTTCATTGTTTTTAATTTCTTATTTATGTTCTTGGTTCTCTACATAGCATTTGATTTAGTTTTCACTATTGATATTGCACTTATATTGCATTTTGAGCACTTTAAATCATTAAGTCAATTATTTTCAAGTCTTTAAATTGCATAGTATCAATTCCCTGTGGGTTCGACCCTTGCTTTTGCACACTATTACTACAATGATTCGTGCACTTGCGATGACATAATTAAAATTGTCCATCACTAGACAAAACGTGTAAACTGAAAACTGTTCATCATGCAAGATTCAAAATGAAAGAAATATAAACAAAACAAAAATAAAGGATTGTCCACAATCATAGTTTTTCAAATCATCACTCTCAAATCATTCAATCAAGCTCTTTTCGCCGTTTCTTCCCTCACATCTTCTTTTTGGATGTGGTGGCCTCCTTTGCTAGATCTTCAATCTTCTTCATCTACTCCAGGTGTAGCTAGTATTGGAATATCTGTAGTGATCTCCAGTCAGTGACTGTTGCGAAATGGCTTGGAATGTCAAACTGTCGAGGCGGAGAACTTGGTACTTCAGTGGGTGGTGATGATGATGGTGCAGCCTCCCGTGGGGGTGGTGAGTACATCGATGAATCCAGGGGTGAATATAACTGTGGAGGGGATGGAGAAAGGAATGACAATGGCGAGGACGAAGGTCCAGTTGGGGATGCCATTGGTGTGTTAGTGTAATCTCTTGCCATCTCCCCTTCCTCTCTTACTCTAGATAGATGTGTCAAATTCAATCCAGCTATGTTTTCCAGAGACATAGGAGTAATCTGCGCCCCCTGCACTCAACACTCGAACCAATTGATCTTCATTTGGTTTCCCATGGCAACGCACAGTCTTGTCACTAACAGTCCGATGAATATGGATCTCACAGTCTGTAACACCCGTAAATTCATTTCAGGCCTTCCGATCGATAATTAATTCCTTGGCGATCTAATTAATTCTTCGGGCAATTTAATTAAATTCCAATTGGGCTAATTCTTTCTATCTAATATATATACACACTTGCATATATATATATATATATATATATATATATATATATATATATATAATCTTGGCCTAATTTAATTATTCTAATTAAGAGCCCAATTAGTTGAATTTATTCTTGTAAGGATTTTATTCAATTTGGACCCTTACAATATTTGTTATTAAATATTCTTACAAGCCCACATTCTTGATCATACATTATATATATACATATATTGATCCTAAGACATCCTTATGGGCTAATTCTTGTATTTAATTTGTAAGGGTGAATTTAATAAGCCCAACTTACTAGTCTTGATTATATTAATTTTCCTACACCCATTATTTTATAAGATTACTTAAGCCCACATCATTTATGTCTTACACCCTAAATAGTGTATGTATTCTTGGTATATAATTTGAAGATCAAATGCCCTAAAGACTTTCACTCTTTCTTCCTCCTACCTATACTCCTACACGCCATTTTCCTCTCATATTTCCCTAAAAATTCATCTTCATTTTCCCTACAAGGATTCAAGTAAAGGTTGCTCTTTTAAGCTTTGTTGGGAGTGGGTAAGTGCATCTATCCTAGAATCCATCTTGCATTTTTGTGTTTTTAGTAGTCTTTATGCTTATTCTTATAAAGTTCTTTTGGGGATCTTTGGGAAAAGATGATCAAGGTGAAGGTGGGGCTTAGAGGACTATCTGAGGCTTGATTGGTTGGAGAAAAGCTCTTTGAGGTAACCATCCATGTCCATCAAAACTATTTTATTCACCTATTCTATATATATTGATCTTGGTGTTGGAAATCCTGAAAATTATTGTTGTATAGCCTATTTCTTGGATGTTTCTTGTTGGATTCATCTTGATCTTTGTCTTGTGTTGTATGATCAATGATGTTATGGATTTCCTTATTCTTGGACTCTAAATGGGATGAAATGTGAGTGTATTGGTTGAGTTTTGTATTCTGGAAATGGTATTTGTTCATGTCTGTTCTTGATTCTGGAATCTGGGATTTGGGGTTGGCCTTGCGGAAGACCCGAACGGCACAATGTAACCCGCTAGGGCGATCCGCAAGGTGGCACGGAAGTGTTGGGCGGAGGGGAGAGGCCCGTTGAGGGGGACCGTCTCCTCTTTGCGGAGGAGGTCGGCGGAGAGGTGTGTTCCGCTGGGGAGTTCCGTTAGTTCACTGGGAATTGTTTTCCAGTGAGCGACTTCTCTGTTGTTGTTGTCTGTTGTTGGTCTTTGGTTTCAGATTATTGTTGGATTGTTTTGTTGGTATTTTACCATGTTATTGGAGTATTTATTCATGTCATTTGTTGGGTATTTGATACCATAGTTGGAGTATTGATTCATGTCTTCGGTTTCCATTGTTGGTACTCTTGATCTATTGATCCTTTGATTCATAATCTGGGAGTTGGTTGGTGTTCATATTTGAGATGAACCATGTCTTGGTTGGTTGTGTTGGTGTTGGAGTATGGTTGTGATGGTGGTATTGGTTACTATTGACTGTGGACTATTGGGTTACTATTGACTTCTGACTTTGGACTTCGGTCCCTGTGATTGGTGATTACCCTGTGATTGGGCCCCTGTGATTGGAGCTGTGATTGGACTTCGGTCCCTGTGATTGGACTTCGGTCCCTGTGATTGGGCTCATCACCCCTGTTTGACTCGTGACTATTTGACTTCTGACTTCTGACTATGTGGTTGACTTGGTTGGTGGTTGACTTGGTTGTGGTTGGGAGGTTGGTGTTGGGATTCCTTCTTGGTTGGCTTTGTAGTCCTTTGTGTTATCGGTTGATATCTTGTCATTCTCTTGAGTTGGTTGATTCCTTTGGATTGTGTTCAGTTGGTATCTCTTTATGGTTCGTTGTTGCCTTGTACTCTCGTTATTGGATATTGGCTTTGATTGACTGAGTCTTGGTTTATGATTCGTTCAGCTTATTGTTGTTGAGTATCTGTTTTGAACTATGGAACAGTTCGTTGGTGTTTATATTCTATATGGGTGTGTAAACCTATTTACAACTTATATATATCTATACTTCCTTGCGCGGGTGTGAATGGTGGTTACTTAGCAGTCTTTTGCTAATGGTTCTTTGTGTGTTTTCCAGGTTGCCTTAAGTCTATGCGTGAGCGCGTAGAGTACACCCGTATGAGGAGCTTAGATAGTGGTTATGTTTGTAGACTTATGCTTTGGCCTGTGTGCCATTTGAGATGTTGTACATTCTTTGGTTTGTTATTGGTATCTTGAGTATAGCTTAAGGATTATCGTTTATACAGTTGAGCTCGTTTCTTATGTTTAGCCTGTGCATCTAGGCTGTGTTTATACCTAGATGTGGCATGACGCCCTTAGGTTTTAAAATTCGCTTCCGCTATGTTCTGTTTGGTTGGAGTAAGACAACTGTTTTGTTGAGATTTTAGCTATCTCCGCCTGTGTGAGGTTGGGGTGTCACACAGTCTCTTGTTGTTGAGTAAGTAGCCAGCCTTTGCAGATCATACCCATATTGATTGAACTTCCTGTATCCATACTCCATAGCATGAATAGATCTGCCTTAGAGATTGTGTCATAACTTTCTGGCCTGCCGCCCCAACAATGTGCAATGATCTTCCACATCACTCTCAAGTCTTCCCCAACAACTTGGATAATCTACATCTCGTTCCATTCCAATCAATGCCAGGCCTAACTATCATGGCCCAATACTTCCTTGGGGTGTCTTGGCTACCAAAGTCCCATCTGAGTCTCTGGTACCAATCTTTGTTTGATCTTCTTCATTATAAAACCCAGTAGCACTCCTAGCGTGTTGACCGAAATGTGATGATCTTCGTTGAAGAGCCGAAACCTAATTGTCGGGCTATGTAAGTCTCCTGCCACTCCTGTCACTTGTAGACTCGCTATAAATTCATGAACTAGAGGTGCAAATGTGTCTTGACACCAGCTTAGCAAGTTATTCCAATATGGCTCGTGTAATAATTTCTCCAATCCGTATTTACATTCAAAAGATTCCAAAATGGATAAATCAATGTATTTCCAACGCGTACTTGGAAGTTGGTGAAGCTGTCTGTATCTATCTCTCATAACTGGTGTCATCAACCGGACTTGGTTCCCTGTTTGCACTTTATTCTACAAATCGTGATTCTCCGCGTTCCTCCATGCATTAGAGCTTTGGGACGACATTTTCCTAAAAAGAAAAGTAATATGCAACATAACGCAAGGAAATGTTTCCCATTCTCAAATTGGAATGACATGCATTACAATACCAAATATTCTCATATTACACTATGCATAAGTATCATCATTCTCAACAATTTTGGACAGTAAAAATATTTCAAATGCAATGATCATGTAGCAACCTTTCATAGTGTAGAGGCAATTTCTACTACAAAAGTCAACATAAAAGTCAAATTCATCTTCTTTCTCAAGACCAAGTTGAGGTTGAAAATGGAGTGAACACAAAAGCTCAATTTTCATCCAAAAAAATGTTGGAATAAACAATGTAGTACCTAAGGAGCAATAAAGTTGCAAACTTTAATTTTTTACTTATGCTCCCAATTTCATATGAAATTCCAACAAAGCAAGAAATGCCCAAATCACACATAGGGTTTATCATCTAAGCATCAATAGGTTGCAAAACATGAAATTTTCATCATATAATAGCAATGTAAGCTTCAAATAAGTCTTAGAAGTGATCTCATAACAAAATAATCATAGAGAAACTTAAAGCAATGTAGATTCATGGAGATATCCTTAAATAAAATGGACTCTAGCATTTGAACAAATGAAAGCAAGGGAAGAAATGTTTTACCTCTTTGATGCCTTTGAAAGGTGGAGAAAGCTTGAAAACTTGTAAGAAAATTTCTTGAGGAAGAAGTATTTTTACCTTGAGAGAAGGTTCTGCTCGTGGAGGTGAAGAAATGGGGTGGGGAAGTGTTTTAAACTAATTCACGCGAGATTCCCGCGACTTTTCTTGTGCCCGTCCACACAGCCTTCACGCGTGAATGGGGGGCATGGACGGCTACTGGTTAAGGTCCACGCCACCTTCACGCGTGAAGCTAGGCGTGGACGACTACGGGAAAGTCTACACGCCTCCTTCACGCGTGTATGGGGTGTGGATGCGTTATATGCATTTTACCTTGATTCTTTTCGCATCTTTTACTAGTGGTGATGGTTTGTTGATGGATTGTGGGCAATTTACGCCTCCCAAATGTATAATCTGCGTTTGTTAGCTTAAACGGGGCTATATAGATATAAGATTAAAGCAATCAAAAAGAAAACAACTTAATAACATAAATGAAAACTCTATCAAATGAAAGATAACGTTGGGATTGCCTCCCAAGTGCGCCACGTTTTACGTCACTGGCTAGACGTGGTGTGCTCTATCCTTCGAAACACACCGATTTTGGGACCTTAACAAGCGTCCCATGAACTTTGGCTTCAAGGTATGCCCGAAGATGGGGAATATCCTTGAATTCACAAACAAAGAAGGGAAAAACGAATCCTATTCTTAATCCTAAGTAAGCATGACATACTACACTCACCTCTTCACAATCAATTCTTCTTTCAATCTCATCGGCCATCCTTGGATTGGGTTCCATCTTTGGGAGATCTTCTATAAGTGGGTCCTTAACCCGTGGTGACATTCTCTTCATGAACTCCTCCGTCATTGATAGCATCTTGGTTTCAATATCATCCAATGGAAGTCCTTCCTCCTGGAGGGTAACAAGATGTTTCTTCGTTTCACTTCTAATCTCATACCTTAAGTTGATCGTGTTCTCCTTGGCCATTTGTACAAACATTTCTAATTTCTCCTTCAAGATCTTATTCTCATCATTGGCTGGCGTGAGGTTTTCACGTGGTGGTCTTCTATATGGCATAGGTTGGGTGAAATTTTGAATAGAAGGTGGTGTTTCATAATAGTATCTAGCATTTTGTTCTTCATAAATTTGTGGTGGGGGTGGATAGTAGGTATTTGGGTAGGAATTGGAATACAAATATCGCTCATGATTGTAGCTTGATGGAGGGTTATAACAAGGTGGATGTTTAACGTTTGTAGGAGTTATAGGTTTCGGTGTCAATTCGTAGTCCGAATCAATCTCCTTCATTACTTGAACAAGTTGGTTGTTAATATTTTCCGCTATAAGACTCAATGATTCCTCTCCATCTTGGAATGTTGGTTTCTTCATTCTCTCATGATGAGGCATAGATGAGGTAGCATATGGATATGGTTCATAGATAGGATAAGATAAAGTATCCGGGTATGGTGATGGTGGATGCATATAACGATATGGATAGTAATATGGGTGTTGTTCATAGGTTTGGGGTGGAATATTTCTCCAATATTGTCCTCCATGGTATGTGGGTAACCATGGGAATGCATATAGGCACTCATTGGTAAGCTTCAATTGATTTTCGATCACCTCTTGACAAACTCCACTCTAAGTGCACATGCTAAACTTACAACATTAATAATAATCCCTGTCTACATCAAAGAGTAGACCCCAACCTCAACTTCCATCCTATTCAAAGCTCTTGGGGCTACAAGAGCCCACGCTAGACTGCATCTGATAAGGAACACATCGAAGTGTAGTTAGCACGGAGGCTAAGTAAGGAAATCCATTGTCACTTAAAAGTAGACAAAGGTTTGAAAGCATAATAATGAAAAATAGTATAGCGTTTAGTGGATCAAAATCCACTCGTCTCGTGAGACAAAATCATTTCTTTCTCAAAGACTTTACAGAGTAACTCTTTTCTCATCTTTAAAACCTCCTTAGTTTCATATAGTAAGCGTGAGGCCTCCCTTCAGTATGAACGAATCATACAACACGACATAACGATGAATAGACTTCGCCCTGAAATAGACATACGACAACCTAACCACCATACGGGAAAGGCACTTCAAGCTCTTTACCCCGTAGGCTACAATAACATAACGACCACTAACGAACGGGCACTTTCAGCCACCAGTAGGTCAATCAACAATACCATAACGACCATTGGCCAACGGGCACTTACAGCCACCAGTAGGTCAATCAACAATAGCATAATGACCACTGGCCAACGGGCACTTTCAGCCACTAGTAGGTCAATCAACAATAACATAACGACCACTGGCCAACGGGCACTTTCAGCCACCAGTAGGTCAATCAACAATAACATAACGACCACTGGCCAACGGGCACTTTCAGCCACCAGTAGGTCAATCAACACCATTATAACTTTAAGTACCCCTTAAATCCATCGTTAATATACTCATAAGCTTTTAATCATCCAAGAACCACCATCTCATAATCTATTTGCCAACATCCATATTCATAACAACTTTAACAACACCATTAGTGAGAACTCACCAACACAACATTTTGTACATATATATTATGTAAAATACAATTACATATATATTATACATACCACATGTACATAACAATTTTACTTAGATCTCATCATATTTCAACCAAACAATCAATTATCCAATTTCAAGTGACTAAACCGACTTAAGGGATTCCTTACCTCAACCGGGTTACTAGTCTTGTAGAAGACTCTTGGAGTTGATTTCCCCAATTTCACCTTAAAACCCGAACAAATTGCGATTGGAGCTTGAAACTTGCTTCTCTCTCTCTCACTCACGAAATGGGAAATGGGAATGATAAGAATGAAACTTCAACCTTCTTATCATATATATATATATATATATATATATATATATATATATATATATATATATATATATATATATACATGATATTAATAATAATAATAATAATAATAATAATAATAATAAAATATATAATGTTTATCCATATATATTAATATAATAATGGTGAAGCTTATCTCATAAGCTTTGATCTTATGATATATATATAATAATAATAATAACAAAATATGTGGAATGCTTATCCAAACTCATCTCTTAAAATTAATATTTTAATTACAAGGTAAAAATTAGTGACACTTGTCACTACCTTGTGGTTCCAAAATAAAAATCTTTTCACTTATCAGTTGTGGTCCAAACAGATAAAGTTTCGGTGGAAAATATTTTAAATAGGAAGAATTTTGAAACCAAAAATTTATTCCAGACTAAACCTCAAAATTGGGCTAGGTTCGGTACACCACGAAATATAGCGATGCTACGATCACAATAAATTTCCACTGCTACGGGCTAATTTAATTTAATAGGAAATCCAACCTTAATAGTATGGTGCCTAATAATCCATTTCCTAGGAAATCCGAGCTGAAAATTCGTCCTTAAATATTTTACGGTTCGTAACCGGTACGTTAGTTCGCAGCTTAATAACAACTATACTCACTTATAAAAATCCTTTTGAAGTATCGGGAGATCATAACTCATGAATGTCAACGCCTTAGGATAAAATAATAATGTTAGGAAAATACGGGGTATTACATATCCACCTCGAACTCGTTCAAGTGCAGATAAGGGGTAGAGCGCCTGATTCACCAACCGTATTCGAGCACTATTTTTGGATGGTGTCATGCCACGTACGCCCTAATGGTCCATGAGCTCGTTGCAAGTCTTGAAGTGATAGGAGTAACCGGAGATTTGATAAGCCCCACAATCAGATTCCGCCTTTTTTAACAATGACCATTTCATATCGGTCAACACTCTTGGGCAACTCCCCAAAGATTTTACAACTGGGATGACCAAACAAGGCACTGATATCGAAGGCTTAAATAGGACTTCGGGGACCTCGACACTCTAAGGAAATATTGGGCAACCATTGCTAGACCTGGAGTTGATTGGAGTGGGTCGAGAGTCATGGGTTCCCACATCACTAGGGAGGATCTCCGGGTTGTGAGGAGAGTAATAGCCTATTCGTGGGGAGGTCGACGGGGAAACTATGCGAACTTATACAAGGCATATTTGTTCGCATTATGGAGCATGGACACGAAAAGGCCGGTGAACATGGGCATGGTATGCCGATGATGTCTTGTAACTCAACAAAAAGAAAAGGCGCATTCCGTGTTCATAGAGCCCTTGGTGACCCGCTTATTCCGGAGGCAATGATGGCCCCTATGCCCCTTGATGAAGTGATGACATTAAATCTTACCCGCACACTACGGGTAAGGGAAAAATCAGGGCCATATAGGAGACCCCCACCCATTCCACAAGCTCCACGTGCACGGCTCCTTACTCCATCGTCATCCTCGACATCTCCGACAGAATCACCCCGTTGTCGGACATCTTTTTCATCATCTACTATACCCCCACCATCTCCAGTCATGTCACCTCATGCTTCAATCTCTTCTACACTAGTGGTTCCACCACCCAATGATCCGGCACCACCTTCATCTTCACTATTTCTCGAGGTGCTGGCCCACTTCATTAAGGTGACAGATTGGGAATCAATGCAAATTTTCCAATACCAGCTACATTTTGAAGAGCCTGAAGAAGATGCAAGATTGGGAGGCAAGCCAACGAGAGTGGGAGGACATGCGCCATGAGATAATGGATGAGTAGAGAATGAAGCTGGATCAACTTTGGAAGGAGTATGGGAGCAGGCGGTCAAACCCACCAAAATGAAGGAAGTTGAAGATTGAAAATTGGTTCTTTGGAAGTTGTTTGCTTTAGTTGACTTTGGACACCTGATGGACAATTATGGACAATTTGTAGTGTTACTTTTTTGTTTTAATTTCTTTTCATGATCTTCTAGTTGTGGTGTAACACCCCGTAAATTCGTTCAAGTCTTACGACCGATAATTAATTTCTTGGGCAATATATTTATTTTAATTGGGCTAGTTCTTCCAATTTCATACATAGATATATATGTATATATTTCTTGAGCCTAAATTAATTATTCTAATCAAGAGCCCAATTCTTGAATTTATTCTTGTAAGGGATTTTATTCAATTTGGATCCTTACAATTCTTATAAATTGAAAGTATTCTTACAATGGCCCAATTTCTTAATAATATGTAAGTATAATGTCTTTAAGACATCTTATGGGCTTTCTTTATTCTAATGTATATATTTAATTGTAAGGGATGAATTCCTTAGCCCAACTAATTAATCTTGTACATATTCTAATCTTGTAAGTAAATATAATATATGAATAGAGCCCATTTTCTTATTAAGTCTTTCACCCTAATATAATATATGTATTGTAGTATATATATTATGTATTGTAGTATATATATTCAAGACTAAAAATCCCTAAAGGTTTTCACTCTCTCTCTTCCCTACTCCTACACTCACACGCCATTTCCTCCTCAATTTCTTCCAATTTTGATCTTCATTTCTCCTTCAAGTTTTCAAGTCAAGATTGCTCCTTTAGGCTTGCTTGAGTTTGGGTAAGTGCATCTAGCTAAGAATATTCATTGCATCTTATGGTTTTAGTGATCTTTATGCAAGTTCTTATGTGTTCTCTTTTGGGGTTCTTTGGGTAAAAGATGATCAAGAAGGTGGTGGGGCTTTGTGAGCTTTGTTGAGGCTTTGCTTGGGTGGAAAGAGCTTCTAAAGGTAACCACTATGTCCATCAAAATCTATTTTTACACTCTCATTCTATATGATATTATTTGGTGTTGGAAATCCTGAAATTTCTTGGTTGTTAGTCCTATTCTTGGTTGTATTTGTTGAATTTCATGATCTTGTATCTTGATCTTTTGCCTAGTGTTGTTATGAACATTTATTGGTTGGATTTCCATGATCTTTGGCCTCTGCTTAGATGAAATGTTGGTGTATTTTGATCTGATCTTTGTATTTTGGAACAATATTTCGTGTCTGAGCGTAATCTGGGAACTGGGAGTGTGGGGTTGACCTTGCGGAGGACCTAGGCGGAATAATGTGCCCCGCCGAAGCCTTCCGCAAGGCCATCACGGTGGAGTTGGGCGGAGGGGGATGCCCCGTTGAGGTGGACCGCCTCCTCCTCGCGGACGAGTGCGGCGGAGGTCAGAGCTCCGTTGAAGCGTTCCGCATGGTTTCTGGAAATTCGATTCCAGAGACTGTTTTGGGTTGTTGTTGTCTGATTGTTTCCCCTTTGTTCTGAATATTGTTGGAGTGTTTTGTTGGGTATTTTACCATGTCTTTGGAGTATTCATTCATGCCTTTTGTTGGGTATTTTACCATGCCTTTGGAGTATTGATTCATGACTTTTGGTTCCTCTTTTGTACTCATGCTTTATTGATTCCTTGAATTCATTACCTGGGAGTTGGTTTGTGTTCATAGATGAGATGAACACTTTGTTTGGTTGTTTTGGGCTGAGTTTGGAGTATGAGTATGTGGTGGTGGTTTTCTTTGGTATCTTTTGGAGGTTGATGGAGGAACTAACTATTGACTATTGACTATTGACTATATTGACTATATTTGGACTTCGGTCCCTGTGATTGGGCTTTTGCCCCTGTGATTGGACTTCGGTCCTTGTGATTGGACTTCGGTCCCTGTGATTTGGCTTTTGCCCCTGTGATTGGACTTCGGTCCCTGTGATTGGACTTCGGTCCCTGTGATTGGGTTTTTACCCCTGCGTACCTGACTTCTAACTGGGGTTGGGTTGGTATGATGGTTGGTATGAGGGTTTGGAGGTTGGAGTTGGGAGTTCTTTCTTGGTTTGTGTATTCGTGAGTTCCTTGTGTTTATTCGGTTGATATCTCGTTGTTCTTTGTTATGGCTGGTTGGTCCTTTGTGGTTGTTGTTTAGTTGGTATCTTGTTTATGGATTCGTTGTCTTGTACTGTCGTTGTTTAATATTGGTTTCGTTTGGATGAGTCTTGGTTTATGATTCGTTCAGTTTATTGTTGTTGAGTATCCGTTTTGAATTAATGAACAGTTTGTTGGTGTTTATATTCTATATGGGTGTGTAAACCTATTTACAAGCTTATGTATATCTATACTTCCTTGCAGGTGTGAATGGTGGTTGCTTAGCAGTCTTTTGCTAATGGTTCTTTGTGTGTTTTCTAGGTTTGCCTTAAAGTCTATGTGCGAGCGCGATAGTGTACACCTATCTAAGGATGCGTAGACTAGACATTATGTTTTTAGACTTGTGTTTCGGGCCTGTGTGCCACTTTGAGATTTCATATACTCTTGATTAGTTGTTGGATGTTTTGAAACATGACTTGAGGATTTTTATTTATGCATGACAGCTCAGTTCTTATGGTTAGCCTGTGCATCTAGGCTGTGTTTTCTTACCTAGATGTGGCATGATGCCCCTTAGGTTTTAAATTCGCTTCCGCTATGTTATGTTTTGGTTGAGATAGGCAGCTGTTGTGTTAAGTTTTTATCTATCTCAGCTTGTGTAAGGTTGGGGTGTCACATGTGGATATTTGGTAGATTGCCTGATTTTATCATTGATGAAGTTTAGTCTAGCCAAGGACGTTAAATGTGGCGGTCTTGGGAGGCACCCCAAGCCAAAAAGAGAGAGAGAGAGAGAGAGAGTTAGAAGAGAGAAGTGAGTGGTAGAAAGGTTGATATTCATATTCTTTATTCTTTGCTCTAACATTTATTTGTAGGGAATTTTTTAGGGGAAATGACTTTATAGGATGCTTGAATGATCTTAAGGGGGGATATGCTCGTGTTGGTATATTTTTCTATCCCTTCTCATTTTTGATGCCCCGTTTGATTCTTAAGTGTGGAAATGCTATCTATGAGTTTTGCTTGTTTGATGCGCATATGATAAACTTGGCATGGTTATTGATTCATGAATGGGTGCATATTTGTTTGTCCTATCTCGGAAGCACTTTTAAAGTGTGGAAAGGATGCATTACATGCTCAGAATGCTCATTACTTGAATTGATTGTGCTTATAGGTGTGTTTGACTCTAGGAGAGTGTGTCATTGTCAACACTATCTAGGAGAAATTTTAATCATGTGCCAAGAAATTTTTTTGAAATATGCTTTGGAAGTTGCCTTTTGCACCAAAAATTTGAAATGTTCGGAACCAAAAAGGTTCATATCTTTGTGTGCTTGCATGTGTTCACCTCTTATTTTGTTAGGACCTTAGTCAAGGATCTCTCGAAGTGGGAGTGTGTACCCTTTAACTTGAGAAATATAATGCAAGCGAAGCCCGAAAATGGACTAATTTTTGGTAGGACATAAGGCAAAAGGTGAGTTTTTAGTGAGCTAGTGAGAAATCGCGATTCCCTAGAAAAAGGCATGAGGGGTTGTTTTGGTGAAATGAGAAAAAGGCTAAGTAATGGCCACTCCTAGAGATAAGATCCGAGGCAAGCCATCTTGCTAGGATTTTGGGCAACCATTGCACCGTTCTTCAAATAGGCATAGAGATATACGTGAAGTCAGTTGTCCCAACGAGATCCTGGAAGATGAGAAAATTGAGAGGAGGTGAGCCACCAAGCTTAGATTCGAGTACCCATTGCACTGATCGTCGAAAAAGCATGAGGCTCCATGTGAAGTAGGGTGCCCAATGACATGATCCGAGGGGGTTGAGAAGAAAGAGTGACCACCCAAGCCATGGCGGTGAGCGGTCTATGCCCCTACCCTCACTTATTTTATTGTAATAGGGCTTTGGCGTCTCAAGTGGACAATTGGTTAAGTGTGCACATCTCACTAGGAGGATTGGCTTAAGGCCTTGGCAAAATAGAAGATGAATTGGTTTTCTTGTGCCTAAATTTGATCTGTAGAGATTTTTGCTTCCGTTACATATTTTTGAAATTGAATTGGCATGTGTTTAACATTCTTGGTAGATAGTGTGGGGGATTTCACCCTCTCCGGTCGGTAACACCCGAGTATCGCTTGGTCAATCGATTGATGAGAGTACATTATTTTTGGCACTTAAGTGATTAGAGTTTAGATTGTGAATTACTTGAGGACAAGCAATGGTTTAAGTGTGGAAACTTTGATAAGCGCCAAAAGTAGTTATTGAAAGGGTCGATTTTAGGACTTAAATGCATCGTTTTTATGCCCATTTGTGATCAATTAGTGTGTAATGAGCTTTGATGTGTTCGTTCTTGCAAAACCCTACTATATGTTGTGTTTCGAAGCCATTCTCGCAGGACAAAACAGGACATGAGGCCAAAGGAAGAAGCAACGAAGGAACGAAGCGGGGTGAAGTCCCCACGCCAGTCTCCCACGTGTGGGGAGGGCGTGGAACATTTCCATAATGGTTCCACGCCCAGCCTCCACGCGTGGAGCAGGCGTGGTCGGGGTCATTAAGGGTAAATTCGGGATTCGGCTTTGTGAAGGCTATTTAAAGCAAATCCAAACATTTTAGAAGGGATCCACTCCTAATTTTAGATCTAATTTCTTTCTTCTTCCCTTAGGGGATTTTTCCCTTCCTTAGTTCTAGATCTTTAGGTAGGGAGTAGAATTAGATCTATAGTTTGCTTTTGAAATTAGAAGATTGAAGTGTAATAGAGTGTTCTCCATAGATTGGTAATTGCTACTGTACTTTTGCATTTCCTTTATTTCCAATTACAATTTCAATTTGATTTTATTGATATTATGTCTTGTTTTGCTTTTATGATTTTGATGATGATTGGCTAGTTTAGATTAAGGGATTGGATATCCCAACCTAGTTGTTGTGATTGATTTGATGAAATTCTTCCATTGATTGTAAACATGTTGAATTATGGTTCTTATGTCTTGTGTGGTTCAGAGGTGGTGTAATCCTCCTAATCCACTCTTGTCCTTTCACTCCAATGAGAGAATTCCACTATCTCGTTCACCCAAATACAAATAGTGAAACATCGAGTGTCTCGCACACAGCTACACTCAACACGAGTTCCTCGCACAAAGCTACGCTCCAACCAAGTCTTTTGCACAAAGCTACACTTAGTTCCCCTGAGTGTCTCGCACAAAGCCACACTCAATCAAGGATTTCACAACTCCTTGCTACTCTCCCTCTTTCTACACTCAGTAGAGATGTTTTTACAAGAAATAAAGGTTTCTTTTCTAAGACTTAAATTCTCTCGTGTATAACTCAATATCTCAGCACTTTGGTTGTTATATCTTAATCTTATTCTTTGCAACCGTATCACCACCGTCCGTGCTTGTCTTCGAGTCTTCTTGGGCCTTTTATAATTCAAAGAATTATTTGCCCGTTGTGAATATTCAAAATTGGAATGTTCACTTTGATCTGATTGGTCATGCCAATTTGATCTGATGGTCATACCTCTTAATTAATGACCATACAGTTGATCTGATAACTTTGCCAACTTGGTCTGATAGCTTCTCCAATTTGATCTGCAACATTTAATGCCTCTGGTAATTTTTTAAAAATTACTTCTGCAAATTGCTCACAAAATTCTTCAATTTCAGCTAGATTGGGCTTTGAAACTTGTAACCTCCAACTTTTGACTTTGTTGCCTTCTCAGCATGATATTATGGACTTTGTTTACTTCAGAGTTTGACATTCTTGACTTTTGTTGCTTTCTTGATTTGATCTTGGCAAGTTGATATTTCAAAATATTTTTTGGGTGATTCTTGCTTGAGTATTAACAATGATCTTCATAAAATCATCTTCTTTAATTTCATTTGGTTTGCAACATCACGTTATGGTTCTTCAAAAATGTTAGCAATTGGAATTTTGGCTAAGTGCAAGTTCCTCCATGAATTGCTCCAAAGCATGCTCCATAAAGCCCTTCATGCGTGTAAGAATGAAGTGAAGTTCACGCGCATAAAGTCTTGCCAAAACCTATACTCAATCACATTTGGCTTCGTCTAGAAATCAACTAACTTTATTTTTTAATTTTATTGTGACTAGCCATTACGATGAGTGTACATAAAATTTTGACCTACGGCATTGACTTATACAGAAGCTATGCATTGTTGGGTTAATTCACTAAGAATTTTAGTTTTTCTACCAACATGCATGCTACAAAATTTTTAAGTCAAATTATAAAGCATAACACACAAAACTAAGCAAAATAAATATTCATATCATAAAAGTGACATAAATTCGAACCATAAGTCATCATAGTGTGTTACAAAACATTTTAGTAAAGCTAAGGCAAATTACATACCAAGCATGTTATTTATCCTCTTCCTCAGCTTACCAAAGTTGTCCTTGTGACAACATATTGGGTGCATAGGGGTGAGGTGTCATGTACTGTGAATGTGTGTGTAAGAATAAAACGAAGAGTCTAAACTCCCCGAGTGTCGGTCTCGAAGGAGGGACGTGGAGGTGTGTCAAATGTTAATACTTTCAATCAATCGAATCATGTGATGCATTGAGTATGGATAGTGAGTGTGGTGAATGTTAATTGAGAGGTGTAGATGATCATAAGGTAGTGAAATTCAAATGTAAAAACTAAGAAATAAGATATAAAAATAAAAATAAGGGATTAGATCATGTTCATCTATGTTGCATTCTAGTGTGTCTCAAGTAGTGGATAAATGATGCAATGATGTTGGCTATTCAAGAGTGTGTCTTCTTAGTCCTTTTCCACCTTTGTGTACTAGGGCATCTTAGACTTAGGAGTGTCTTTTAGCAACCAAAGTCCTAAGAGACATTTTATTAAACACCTTAGCTACACACTTTCCTACTATTCCTAATATGAATTCCATAGGATCTATGATTGTCATAAAGCTTCAATCACAACTCTAATCAAAACCATGATAGAGTCAAGAACTCAATCTCTCAATAGATTGGTCAAATCCATATAAGATCTCATCAAAACAACAATCAATAGACAAGAATAGAATTTTCCAACAATAAAGCAATTAAATCCAAAATAAGAACTAGGATCATCACACTAGCAACATAGCTTCACACAATCCAAGCCCTAGATTAAACTAGCCACACATAATCAAGAATTCAAGATCAATAGCTAATTCAATCTAAGAACAAGATAAGAAAAATAGATAAGATTAAAATAGAGATCACCTAGTAAATGAAATGTGTTCTTCAATCCAAGCTTCAAGGCTTCATTTACAAGGTGGAAATGTAAATCTAAACTATCCTAAAAACTAAGAAATGTAGAGGAAATGGAATTGGGAACTTCCCCAAATCTCCTCTCTAAATCTATTTTCCAAAAAAAAACTCTCTTCTGAAATTCTATCAAGTCTCCTTAAATAGTCTCCGAAATTTCGCCCTAAAAGCATTTCCTCGCAGTGTCCCGTTCACACGACCTTCACGCGTGAAGGCATGCGTGGACAGCTACTGGAAAGTGTCCACGCAGCCTTTGCGCGTGAATGCTCCTTTCCGAGTCCTTCGGGGCTCCTGTCTTGCTCGGTTTGCTCGTTTAGCTCGTTCCTTGTTTCTAATGGCTCCCGGGACCTCTGAAATGTCTCAATTTGTACCAAAGGTAGCTTTGTGTGTGGTTAATGAATTTAGAGCACAAAATCTCATAAGATTATCACATAAGGATGCTAAAAATGCTATAAAACACCCTTATTTATACTCAAATATATAGGTGTCTTGGGAGCTTATCACATTGTCTTCAGAATGATAGTACTGTTGGTACACTCTTCCAATCTTGTAGTATTCTAGAGCCTCACGTAGATAATTTGCGGGAAATACACCGCGAATGTACCATTTTGCACATTCCACTAGGTTCCTTCCATCTCCATCAATAGTGGCATCGTGAGGTACTCCAAGGTAATCTGCAAGTAGAGTTACTATCTTATCCTCGTGCTCCTAGTTGGTCAATGCGGGTGCAACGAGTTGGCTTGCTTGCTTAGGGGCTGAAAAAGTAGAAAATACATTGCCTAAAGGGTTAGAAAAAGTCTTGAATGCTGGTCTAGCACCTTCCCCCTATGTAGCTGCATTCCTACTCGAGCTTGAACCTCCAATTTGGCCAAATTGATTGGTCATTCTTCCCTCTGTTTTGGCAGCATCTAAAATTTTGGGAAAGTAGCGTGCATCACCCTTTTGTTGAACACGGATCTCTCGGCCAAGTGTTAGGCTTTCGGCCTGGGTGCCCTTAATTTCCTTCAAATCTTTGGCCATATCATGTAGCATCACGACTAAGGAATCACAAGTGCCATACACAGTAGCAATTTCAAGTAAATAGCTACTTAAATGATTTTTTTGAAAATTTCTCATTTTAAAGTAGCTTTCTTTTTCTTGAAATTTGCATGGCTAATATGAGCAAGTATGTTATCCAAAAATTGTTCCGTTGATAGAGAAATTAGGCATATGGGAAAATGAAAATTGGAACATAGACCATAAGCCTTTTATTTAGGTCAGTACATAGAGGATTTCACAAATCTTTCTACTTCTTCTTGTTGGTGGAAAAGGTGGTGCTGGACTCAGACTTGCTATAGGTTGTTGAGACTTGACTGGCTCAAGTTGACGGGCCGGAATCAGAAATAGTGTAGTAGATAAATCCTGATTCTCTTGGAGGAGAGCCATCTCCCGTAGTGAGTGAGTCAGGATCTTCATTCAGAGAGTTTTCAAAGTTGACAGTAGTAGGCTTTGCTGGTTCCATTTCTTCTTCTTCTTCGAAGAGAAGGACGAGAGGATCACTAGGAGTGTCTCCTACTTCGTGGCTTCCATATGCTTCACGTCTGGCCTTGAGCATTTCTTGTCTAGTAATTTCAGCCAATCTTCTAGACTTGCGTTTTGGTGTGATCTTCAAATCTGGTTTCTTTGAATTAATGGTAACTTGCAAAACAGCAAACAAAGGATATGCTCTACACGAGTAGAGTGTGAGGAGAGTTCCCAATATATAGATGGGAAAGGATGTCTTGGAACTTGAAACTGTTGGAAAAAGATGACATTAAATGTCTCTTTTTAAGGCTTTGGCAGTTTCCAAGGTTCCAAACATCAATGCCTTTATCATCTCAAAAGGCGTTTCCTCCTTGCATGGTCAAAGATGGTGATTTCGAATGATCCTTTTATCTGCATGCGAAGTAATTAGTACAACAAATACATAATATACACGTATGAATGTACAAGTAGAAACATATGAAAGATTACCAAAAAGTCCAACTAATTAACTCTTGATAAAAAGATAAGAAGCAGTTGAAAATCAATTACTTCTACTGCATGCAAGGTGACACGCAAGATGGTGATTCACCAAGGTAAAAACAATAAGCAGGAGAAAATTAAATGCACATTGTCGCTCATGTGACACGCAAGTCATGCAAATAAATTCGAATTGTAATGTATTGAACACAATAGAATTACTTAGCTGATTTTGATCATTCCCATTTCGTGACTCAGAGTTGCAAAGCGAGATTCACACAACAGTTTTGTGAGAATATCTGCAATTTGATTTTCTGCAGGGATATGATCGATTCTTAAGTCTTTCTTTTCGATATGGTCTCGGATAAAATGATGTCGTGCGTTGATATGTTTCGTCCTTGAATGAAGTACAGGATTTTGAGAAATCGCAATTGCGCTAGTATTATCTATCAAAGATAATACTAACATCCTCACAAATAATTCCATAGTCCTTCAACTGTTGCTTCATCCATAAAATTTGTGAACAACAACTCCCAACTGCGATATATTCGGCTTCGGCAATGCTTGTAGCAATGGAGTTTTGTTTATTGCTTTACCATGAAACTAACCTTCCCCCTAAGAATCGGCACGTTCCGGAGGTGCTTTTTTGATCAATTTTGCACCCTGCAAAATCTGCATCTGAATATCCGGTTAGTTCAAAATTATCTTCTTTTGGATACCATAATCCAACATTGATAGTTCCCTTGAGGTATCGAATAATTTTCTTCGTGGCAACAAGATGACTGTAATACCCTGGATTTAATTCAAGCCTTGAAACCCAGTAACTATTTCTATCGTGTAATTAATTTAATTTAATTGGGCTCCATTCTTTTAAATAGAGATATATTTCTTATTCGGAATTATTTATTTAATCAAAGGCCCAATTTCCTTGATTTAATTTTATAAGGGATGTTCTTCATTTGGATCTTTTATTCCTTATAAGTATATTAATTATTTAATGGCCCAATCATTGGAAGTACCATGTTTATACTCATTAAATTACTATTGAATATGGATGACCCATTTCTTATAAATAAGCTCATGTCTTATTTTAACACCCTAATATGATACATATATGGTGTATGTAATGATTTTCCCAACTCATATAAAAAGCCATGTACTAATAATCCCTAGCTCTTTTTCTTTCCCTGCAAAATACATTTCCTTCTACTCTTTCACCTCTAAGAACCCTAAACAAATACTACCCTTCATTTTTTCAAGATTTCAAGTCAAGATTTCGCTTTTAGGGACTATAGCACTTGGGTAAGTATTTCTCCTTAGGAAGACATCATTTCTCATCATGTTTTCATAGTCTTTTATACGTTCTCGTTATATTCTTTTGGGGATCTTTCTTTGGAAAAAGATGATCAAGAAGGAGGTGGTGGCTTGTGAGGTGGTTGGAGATTGCTTGGTTTGAGTAGAGCTTCAAGAGGTAACCAACCATGTCTCACTAAACCTATTTTCACTCATGATCTATGTATATTACTTGGTGTTGGAATCCTGTGAATTTCTTGGGGTTTATAGCTTTGTTTTGATGATCTGTGAGTCTATATTGTGGATTATTGGACTTGTGTTCATCTTCATTGTCTTGTGATGAGTGTGGGTATTTCTTGTTATGGATTCCATGATTTATTTGGCTTTTGAGATGTGTAATCTGTGTATTTTGAGCATGTTTCGCATTCTGGATTAATTCATCGTGTATTCTGTTCTGTAATCTAGGAGGGAGTTGTTCTTGTAGTAGAGAGTGGCGGTATAATGTGTCCCGCCAATCCTTTCCTCATGAACATAGCGATGTAGTGCGGCAGTGAGGTGCGATCCGTTGATCCCCTCCATTGCCTTCGTGCAGATCAAAGTGGCGGACCGTGGCATTCCGCTAGTCCGTTCCGTTAGTTCAATCCTGGTTCTGGTCCAGTATCTGTTTTGTGGTTTATGGGCTCTGCTTGATTCATCTTTGATTGTGGAATGTGTCCTGAACATTTTGTTGAGTATTCCACCTTGATTCTTGAGTATTAATTCATGATCTTTGGTCATTTATCTTGATTTATTGAACTAGTATTGTTAGTTTATTCCTTGGCTATCATTTTGAGTATGTACTGTGTTCCTATTCTGAAATGAACACTGTTGGTGGGTGATTCTGTTGGGAATGAATATGAGTTTGGTATGTGGAGACCTTGAGTCCTTATGAGTATTTCTTGGGTTGTTGAGTCTTTGATAACCTTGGGGATTAGTTGGTGGGATTATGGTGTATTTGTGTATGGTGTTATGAAAGGAATTGTATGGGCATCATTTGCCTCTATGTTGGGCTTTTGCCTCTGTGGAAATGGGCATCATTTGCCTTTGTGTTGGGCTCGTATGCCTCTGTGATAATGGGCTTCGTGCCTCTATGATTGGGCTCGTATGCCTCTGTAGTTGGGTTTTATGCCTCTGTGTTGTGATATTGATATGGTGGGCTGGTTTTGTGGTTGGTATTGTTGTTTGGAGGGTGTGGTTTGGTGTTTATCTTTGGTATAGTGGTTTGATTGGTTTCTTTGTGGTTATTTGGTTGAGTTTGTATCTCAGTTGGTATCTTGTTGTCCTTTGGTATTGCGGTTTGGTTGGTTCCTTTGTGATTATTCTGTTGGAGTTACGATTCAGTTGGTATTTTGTTTATAGACTTGTTGTCTTATGCATTCGTGTTGGATATTGGTTCCATTTGGAAGAGTCTTGGTTTGTGACTTATTAGCTTATTGTTGTTGAGTCTTCTGATTTAAATAAAGAACAGTTCGTTGGTGCGTATATTCTATACGTGTGTGTAAACCTATTTACAAACCATATTATACTATGTATTTTCTCACGAGTGTGAGTGGTTGGTTGCTTAGCATTCTTTTGCTAATGGTTTTCCCTAAACTGTTTTCCAGGTATGGAGTAGTCTGAGCTGAGAGCGCGATAGAGATAGATATTCTATTTGCTATGCTTAGACTAGTACTTGCTTTAAACTTTTGGGTCTGTGTGCCTTCGTGATGGGTTCTGTATTAACTAGTACATCTGTCTTTATGTTTTGGATTGATGTTTATGGATTTTAGCCTGAGCATCTAGGATTGGTTTAACCTAGATGTGGCATGACACCCATTAAGGTTTTAAATGTTTCCGCTATGTTTTATGGTTAGTTTCTGAGATTTATAGCTTTTGTATTTAAGTTATGCCTATCTCAGCGTGAAAAAGTTGGGGGTGTCACAATGACTATTTTTCAATTTTGATTGGAATCTCGCACATACACCCACTGAGTATGATATATCGAGTCTACTCGCAGTGAGGTATAGTAAAGAACCAATCATTCCTCGATATACTGTTGGATCAACATTCGTTCCTTCGTCATCTTTATCTAATTTTTGTGTTGTGCCATGGGTATTTTCACTGAGCTTTTTCTTTCTAAGCCAAACTTCTTGATCAAATCCTTAGTGTACTTGTCTTGATTTATGAAAATTCATTCCTTCATTTGTTTAACTTGCAATCCAAGGAAGTAGTTCAATTCACCCATCATGCTCATTTCAAACCTGTTCTGCATGAGCTTAGAAAATTTCTCACATAAAGATTTATTAGTACTTCCAAAAATAGTATCATCAACGTAAATTTGTACTAAGAAAATGTGATTAGTTTCTTGAATTCTAAAAAAAAATAAAGGTTTTGTCAACAAGGCCTTTGGTAAAATCACAACTAATTAAGAATATTGACATGGTATCATACCAAGCTCGAGGTGCTTGTTTTAACCCCTGTCTTCTTTAGTTTATAAACCTTGTCAACATTACCTTGTACCTCAAATCCGGATGGTTGCTCGACATAAACTTCCTCTTCAAGTAAACCGTTGAGAAATGCACTTTTTACGTCAATTTGATAGACGGTAAAAATTCTTGTACGCTGCATATGCTAGGAAAATGCGAATAGCTTCTAGTCTTGCTACTGGAACAAAAGTTGAAAGTTGAAAGTTGTTTTGAGAATTTGGTGGAGTCATTAGCACGTGTAGAGGGAGAGGGAAAATTAGTGGGTTCATTGTGGGTCCCATCACTAGTTCCAACTTCCTCTATAACTTTATAACATCCACTCCATCTCTAGCATTAACTTCCACCCCAACTTCCTCTACAATTTCAATTCCTTCACCATTGCGCACGGTGCACTATTTTGCTCAATATTTGAGTCTTTAATTTCCAGATCTTTTATTCCCTGCAAAACATTGTTCTTTGAAGCTTCATTAGTAATAATAAAATTATTTGGAACATTATTACATATGTTTGGACCATCGATTTCCTTGACTTTTGAGGATTCGTCGAACACAACATGGATTGATTCTTCTACCACCATTGTAGATTTATTCCATACTCTGAATGCTTTGCTGGTAGATGAATATCCAAGAAATATAGTTTCATCTGCACACTCATCCAATGTTTTCAAATAGCTTTTGCCATTATTGAGAACAAAACATTTGCAACCAAATGAATGAAAATAGCTAAGGTTAGGTTTTTTCCTTTCCCATAATTCATATGGTGTCTTATTATGCAGCTTATTGATAAGGCTTCTATTCCGGGTATAGCAAGCAGTATTAATTGCTTCAGCCCAAAACCGTTTTGGTAAGTCGACGGCCGTAATCATTACTCATGCGACTTCTTTGAGTGTTCGATTTCTTCTTTCGACAACACCGTTTTGTTGTGGCATTCTTGCAACTAATAATTGATGTAAAATTCCTTGCGAGCTACAATAATTTTGGATCACGCCATTTACGAACTCCGTACCTCTATCCGTACGTATTTTTGCTATTTTGAGTTCTGTTAGGAATAAAATTGTAATAGTTTTGATGAGTCAATTTGTATTTTTAGAAATGCTCTATTTTATTTTTAGTGTAGAGTTTAGACCCGGAAGACAAGTCATGACATTAGATTGGTTCGAATTATTGTTTTATATAGTCTTTTATGTCATAAGACTTGTAATTCGTTTGCTTCCACTATATACATGAGTGTATGTGATCCAATGGACAAGACTAAGGTTATCTATGCTAAAAGGCACGGGTTTGATTTCTATGGAGAACATTTTAGCCTTTGAAGACCAAGGAGTGGAGCTAATTCTGTCACGGCCCAACTCCAAAGAGGAAGTCAATTTTTGGTCTATGGAGCAACTTGTGGAGCTAGTCAGGGAGGAAGTCAAGCTCCATGGAGCAAGTCAAGGGCGGAAGCTTAAATACACTATCTCTACACCATACGCTACACAATGCAATGAAGGAACAAATATATTATCTTGGTGAATATAAACAATGAGTTGATACGGAGCATTGGTTAAAGGTTTGAGAACATTACCTACTGGTCTAGCATTTGAATCTTACTAGAAACATTTTTATCTTTAAAGATGAAGCTTGGGAGCTAGTTACACGACTAAGACATTTTTGGAGCTACTTTTGGTCAATGGAGTAACTCATGGAGGAAGTCAAGTCAAATTGTCAACATGGAGTAACCGTACGAGGAATTTTGGCTAGACTTTATGTGCGTGATCCATACTACTTTCCTACATGCGTGAAGGGCAGTATGGAGCAACTTATGGAGGAACATCTAGTGCAACTTATACTTAGCCAAATTTTCATGCTTCATATATATTTACAAGGTCTAGTACGTGATGCCATGAACCAGAAGAAATTTGAAGAAGGTGATTTTTTGAAGATTATTGTTTACACTCAAGCAAGAATCACCCGGAAAATATTTTGAAAGATCAACTTGCCAAGATCAAATCAGGAATGCAACAAAGTCAACAATATCAAGCTCTGAAGAATACAAAGTCCACAATATCAGGTTGTTAAGGCAACAAGTCAAAAATTGGAGGCTACAAGTTTCAAAGATCAATCTAGCCGAAATTGAAGACGTTGGTGAGCAATTTGCAGAAGTAATTTTTCAAAATTACCAGAGGCATTAAATGTGCAGATCAAATTGGAGATCTTATCAGATCAAATTGGCAAGTTATCATATCAACGGTATGGTCATTAAATGAGGAGGTATGACCATCAGATCAATTGGTATGACCAATCAGATCAAATGAACGTTCAAAATTTGAATGTTCACAACGGGCAAATAATTCTTTGAACTATAAAAAGCCCAAGAAGACTTGAAGACAACGGGCAAAACACTTTTTAGCATAACAATTAGTTTAACATCTCTTCGGATTTGTTAACAAAGCAGGGGCCTTGAGTTATTTTTGTTAACAAAGCAGATGAGTTAACAACTCTTCTGATTTCAATTTTGATTATTTATCTTGAAAAAGATGCTTATTTTTGTTTAACAATTCTTCAAATTTCAGTTTCGAGCTTATAGCTTTTCAGCTTTCAACTACCTTTTCAGCTAGGTTTGACAAACATATCCATGTTATGTTTTTAGATTTTGAATACAAATTCAAGTTTTATATTTACGCTACTAGTAATGTGTGCATCAGAGCATTTTTGTAAGTATACGTCTACATAACATTGAAACGCTGGTATACAGAGGCAGTGACATGGGAATTCCCAATGATTGATTTCAAGAAAGCTCAGTCATTAGTACTGAAACATGTTTAAAAAAACCTTGAAGATCTTGAAGACTCTAACTAAACAATGTTCAATTTTTTGCCCACAACAATTTTCAATTTCTTGTCAGTAATGTCGGTGGTCCGTCCTTTTACGCCTCTTTCTTAGAACTTCATACCTCGATGAAAAGCAATAAAGCATATAAAGGAAATGTGGGCACATGACATGTCTGCAACCGGGATGGACTTTTTCCAAACTCCATTTGTATATTCTTTCCAGGACTTTATTTCACTCATATTCACTTTTAATTTTTAATTACTGTTTGGTTCGCTGAAAAATATTTGAAGGAAATGGAATTCAAATTTCATGAAAAACAAATTACCAAGAAAATAGATTTCATTGTTTGGTCGGTGGAAAAGAAATGGAATATGAATTCCATTGTTTGGTTGGATTTGGAGTGGTAAGGAATTATGAATATAAAGACCAATATGCCCTTAACAATTGATAGTGATAATAAATTATATTATTTTGATGAGGGTAAACTTATCCAATTGCTCAATACTTTCTTCCCAAACTCTTTAGAAAACAAAATACCAACTCCTAGCAAAGAATTTGTTTTCCTCCACTTTTGGGAACTCAAGTTCCAATGGAAAACATTTCCATCCAACCAAACAATGGGAAAACACATTTTCCTTCAATTCATGGAAAATCTTTTCCATATTCCATGGAAAAGATTTTCCATCCAACCAAACACCCCCTTATAGTTTATTTTATTTATAATTTAAAAAAAAATCATTTTTAATTTTAAATATGCAAAATATTTCATACTTTATGAAAATTTGACTCAAACTTACTGGAAATTAAAACATTTTAAACTAGGCTTGAGGTGGAGAAGCAATCGTTATACCCTGCAGCACGGTGCACATAGCAATGTGCACCATGTACGTAAAACGACGTCGTTTCGGTGTTAGTAGATGCGGACGCGAATGACTCAGCGAATTCATTATCTATAATACACATAATCATTATCTATGATACACAGAACGTTTGCCTAGAATACACAAAATGTTTGTCCAGAATACACTGAATATTGATACAAAATACACAGATGTTAGTCGACGCGAATGACTCCAAGAAATTCATTATCTATAATACACATAATCATTATATAGAATACACAGAACGTTTGCCTAGAATACACAGAATGTTTGCCCATAATACACAGAATATTGATGCCCATAATACACAGAACTCATCCTCCTAACATTCGAATGCACAAACACATCACAACTTGTGTTAATAACATGAATACACATAATATTTACACAAAATACACAGAACTCATCCTCCTAAACATTCGAATGCACAAACACATCACAACATGTGTTACTAACATGAAATTACAACATGTGTTACTAACATGAATACACATAATGGTTGCCTATAATACACAGAACGGTTGCCTAGAATACACAGAATATTAACATAAATACAGAGACCGGTCAAAACTGGAAACGCGATTTCAAAAAAAAAAAACAAACGATTAGTTTACAATGCTCAAAACGACGTCGTTTAGGTACGTGGTGCACATAACAATGTGCACCGTGGTGCACATAACAATGTGCACCGTGGTGCACATAACAATGTGCACCGTGGTGCACAGTATAGTATAATTTGCCGTGGAGAAGTTACTAGGCTCGAAGTCCACTCGTTGTGCACCTAACACAGGGCCTCTGGTATTATAAATAGGGTCCATTTGAGACTTTCATAAATCATCATCATCTACACGAGGGAATTCTTGCCTTCTTTCTCAAGATAAGTTTGTGTTTTATTCAAACCTTGTAATAACTTACTCATTGGGCCTACACTTTTATCTCATACTTATTTTTGGCCCAGTTATTTATTATTTTATTATAGATCAAAAAGCAATCGTTATACCCTGCACTACGGTGCACATAGCAATGTGCACCACGTACGTAAAACGACGTCGTTTTGGTGTTAGTAGACGCGGACGCGAATGACTTAGGGAATTCATATCTATAATACACATAATCATTATCTATAATACACAGAACGTTTGCCTAGAATACACAAAATGTTTGCCCAGAATACACAGAATATTGACACAAAATACACAGATGTTAGTGTACGCGAATGACTCCAGGGAATTCATTATCTATAATACACATAATCATTATATAGAATACACAGAACGTTTGCCTAGAATACACAGAATGTTTGCCCATAATACACAGAATATTGATGCCCATAATACACAGAACTCATCCTCCTAACATTCGAATGCACAAACACTTCACAACTTGTGTTAATAACATGAATACACATAATATTTACACAAAATACACAGAACTCATCCTCCTAAACATTCGAATGCACAAACACATCACAACATGTGTTACTAACATGAAATCACAACATGTGTTACTAACATGAATACACATAACGGTTGCCTATAATACACAGAACGGTTGTCTAGAATACACAGAATGATTGCCTGGAATACACAGAATATTAACATAAATACAGAGACCGGCTGAAACGGAAAACGTGATTTCCAAAAAAAAACGGACGATTAGTTTACAATGCTCAAAACGACGTCGTTTAAGTACGTGGTGCACAGTATAATTTGCCATCAAAAAGACACCCACAACCCAACGTCTTATTATTAAATTCTTGTACTCGCTACCTAAAATACCCCTGTCTACCAAGTTTATGGTTTGCTTAGTGCAATAAAAACTGCATCGTTAGTGTTGACTGCTACAAAAACTGCTTGTTCCCAAAGTTTACACAAACTTTTTTTTGCTTAACGACATGGTGGCCGGAGGCGGTGTTACGGTGGTGAGCGGTGGTTCGTGAAGTAGTCCGTAGTGGTTTGGAAAAAGGGAGAAGAAGGATGTGGAGACACGCGCAGTACTACTTATAGAAAATGATAGATTACGAGATAAGAAAGGCGATAGTGTCGAATGAAAAATGATAAATATATTCTGTGAAAATAAAAGTCTTTTTTTTTTCTTTTTCAATCGATGTATATTTTTTTTATTGCCAAAAACGAAATAGATATTATTAGTACATACTAGTATTTTTGCTCGTGCGTTGCATGGAATGGATTTGTTATAATATTTTAAAAATATTTAGATCGATATATAATTATAAAAATTATAGCATCGAATATTAAATAGCGTAATTGATGAAATTGGTTGGATGGATTATGTTTTCTAATATTTTCCTTGTTTGAATTAGAGCAACTAATTGTCCAACTAATAAAGATGAAATTATAAAAATTTCTAATTGAATGTGTACATTTATTTGATTATAAGATTAGTGCAAAAGTATTACTCAATTAATTGAATAATATATGACTTATTTGTCTAGAATTATCTTTAAAAGATCGATACATAATATGACTTATGTAATTATATTATTACTAATGAGAAATAATTTAATTATAATTATGAGAAAATTGCCATTTTGGTCCACTTACTATAGGGGTCCTCTTAATTGTAATCCACGACATTGAAAAGTGTTAATTGCATACCCTGACTATTCAATTTTTGTCAATTTTGGTCACTCCGACCAAATTGCCGGCCAAATCTCATCGGAATTTCCTAAACCCTAAAATAACAAAGGTATTTTGGTCATTTCACATTCTTGTCTTCTTCTCCGGCGACCTCCCACTTTTTCTGGCATTTTTCCGGCATTAATTGAGGGAAGCCCATATTAATTGGAAAGAACAAGGCTGGTCGGGTTGTAATGTAATTATTTTCAGATGTTACACCCAAAACTGCTAAGAACTTTCGAGCCCTCTGCACCGGGGAGAAAGGAATTGGAAAGTCAGGGAAGCCCTTACACTACGAGGGTTCTGCATTTCACCGCATTATTCCTGGCTTCATGTGCCAATGCGGAGATTTCACGAGGGGTAATGGAACAGGCAAAGAATCCATATATGGACTGAAGTTTCAAGACGAGAATTTCAAACTGAAGCACACTGAGCCTGGTCTTCTTTCCATGGCAAACGCCAGCGAAACACTAATGGATCTCAGTTCTTTATCACCACCGTTACTACTTCATGGCTTGATGGGAATCACGTCGTGTTTGGGAAGGTGGTTGATGGCTATAGTGTTGTCAATCAAAGCGATGGAATGGTGGAATACATATATATATATATATATATATATATATATATATATAGATTTTGGTTCAAATGCAGCCATGCTCTCCCGTGTGGCCGTGCAGTCACACACCATCAATGTTACGAAATACACCACTCAATGTTAAGAAACACACCACAATGAAACACAATGAAACACACCACAATGTTAAGAAACACACCACAGTGCATATTTGTGTGGTGTGTTTCTTAACATTGAGTGGTGTATTTCGTAACATTGAGTGGTGTGAACCGCACGACCGCACGGGAAGGCACGGCCACACCTGAACATGACCCTATATATATATATATATATATATATATATATATATATATATATATATATATATATATATATATACTAGTTTTATACGCGCATTGCACGAATAGGTTAATGCCCAATGTTTATATTTAAATAAATATTTGAAAGTATATCAATGCAAGATTATATAGGAGAAGTTTATACATGGGTAATTAAATGTTGAATTTTTTTTATTTAAATATCTAACTCAAAGTATATGAATCCAAGATAATATAAAAAAATTCATTATAATTATTACTAAAATAAATGTTTGCAACCTTGTAAAATCAATAGTATAAATATTTGGTCTAAAAATGATAGTCTAAATAAATACTACTTTTAATTTGAATTTTTCTAAGTGTTCTTAATTTTCTTTTGAGTAATATTGTCATTGTTTTCATCTTTACTATTTGTTCTCTTCCTTTTTGTTGGTAGTGTGTTATTTGCAATTCGGATATTGTTTGTAGCATAGATGACAATGTCATGCAATGTGATTATGATATAGGAGCTATGGACTTTCCTTTAGGTGTTCTGCTTGGGTTCATTTGGTTCAACCATTATTGTTGAATGAGTTATTGTGGATAAAGAAATCCCTAGTTTAAGAAAAAAGATTAAATTAATTAATAAAAATTTAAAAATTTAAAATATTATGTATTCCAAAGACATTAAAAGGTAGTTTCTCGCTTTAGTTTGCTGGGTAATGGGTTATTTGAATACTTTCATTATTAACAAATCCCCCAAGTAGTTAATATGATTGGTTTCGAACTATTCTTTTTTTATTTTTTTCATGGTATTAAAGAAATACATATGTATCATTTTTTGGTGTAACTACTAATTTATTTAATTCAATAAGAGTAAAATAGAGTGATTCTGCTTCAATTTGTTGGGTTATTATTTGATTACTCTCTTTGTCAACCAATCCCCAAGTAGTTAATATAATTAGCTTCAAATTATTTTAAATTTTTTTTCATAGTATTAATAAATTACTTGGTAAATAAATATATAACATTATTTTGTACTATAACTTTGATATTTAATTACAAGATATTGTAAAAATAAGATAATGGACAATGTAATTAATATCAATTGATAAATATGAATGTAAAGAATCTTTGCATGAGAGAAAATAAAGACAATATAACTAATGAAATTATTTCTCTTATTTAATTTAATTTTTTGATAACGAATAATTTTTTCAAATAAAGGTATTGTAGACACATAATTCTAAATTAAAGAAATACATATATATCATTTTTTTTGTTGTAGCTACTAATTTATTTATATTTAATAATTTAATAAGAGTAAAATAGAGTGAGAAACTTAATTATGTCAAATTTGATTGAGATGAAGTTCGAAGCTAAGATCTTTCTTATAGAAATTAATGGGTAAGTTAAAAGTTAACGAAGGAGAGAATATTTAACGGAAAACTTAACGGATAATCATAAAAGTAAGGTTAAATTAGGTAATCTCTATTAATAATATTAATCTGAATTATCTTAACCATCTATTTGATTAAATAATTAATCTGAACCATCCATTTGATTAAATAATTTGACCGCCATTTTTTCTACCCATTTTAGGCCTGACTCTCTTTGGCTCTTATTAGTATAGTAGATATATCTACTATACTAATAAGAGCCAAAGAGAGTCAGGCCTAAAATGGGTAGAAAAAATGGCGGTCAATAATGTTATATATTTACTTACCAAGTATTTTATTAATACTATGAAAAAAAATTTAAAATAATTCGAAGCTAATTATATTAACTATTTGAGGATTGGTTGACAAAGAGAGTACTCAAATAACCCAACAAATTGAAGGGGAATCACCCTATTTTACTCTTATTGAATTAAATAAATTAGTAGATACACCAAAAAAATGATACATATGTATTTCTTTAATACCATGAAAAAAATAAAAAAGAATAGTTTGAAACCAATCATATTATACTTTGGTGATTTGTTGACAATGAAAGTACTCAAATAACCCATTACCCATCAAATTGAAGCGAGAAACTACCTTTTAATATCTTTGGAACACATAATATTTTAAATTTTCAAATTTTTATTAATTTATTTAATCTTTTTTCTTAAACAAGGGATTTCTTTATCCACAATAACTCATTCAACAATAATGGTTAAACCAAATGAACCCTCCATAGCTCCTATATCATAATCTTATTGCATGACGTTGTCATCTATGCTACCAACAATAACCGAATTGCAAATAACACACTACCAACAAAAAAGGAAGAGAATAAATAATAAAGATGAAGATAATGACAATGTTACTCAAAAGAGAATTAAGAACACTTAGAAAAATTCAAATTAAAAGTAGCATTTATTTAGACTATCATTTTTAGACCAAATATAATATTTAGACTATCGATTTTACAAGGTTGCAAACATTTATTTTAGTAATAATTATAATGAATTTTCTATATTATCTTGGATTCATATACTTTGAGTTAGATATTTAAATAAAAAAATTCGACATTCAATTACCCATGTATAAACTTCTCCTATATAATCTTGCATTGATATACTTTCAAATATTTATTTAAATATAAACATTGTGCATTCCTATATAATCTTGCATTGATATACTTTCAAATATTTATTTAAATATAAACATTGGGCATTAACCTATTCGCGCAATGCACGTATAAAACTAGTATATATATATATATATATATATATATATATATATATATATATATATATATATATATATATATATATATTATATATATCATGTTCAAGTGTGGCCGTGCTCTTAGGTGTGAACAGTGCGGCCTCACCACTATGTATACAGATATACACCACTCAGTGTTAGAAAATGCACCACACAAATATGCATCGTTAGGGACGCATCACCCAAAAACACACCACTAGGTATGCAAATATACACCACACAGTATTAGCAAATGCACCATTAGGGACATGGGAGTTATGGTGCATTATTTTGGGTGTGTGGTGTGTTTTTATGGTGTTTTTGTATATTTTCATTGTGGTGTATTTCTTAACATTGAGTGGTGTATTTCGTAACATTGAGTGGTGTGTGACCGCACGGCCACACCTAAGAGCACGGCCACATTTGATTAATATTCTATATATATATATATATATATATATATATATATATTAATTATATATAATATATATGTATATTTATATATTTATTAAAATTTTATTTAAAAATGTACATAGTGATAAAAAAAAAATACTAAAGATGAATTCACCTATAAATTGTTAATTTGTTATGTTGGTATTTTAATATTTAGATATTAGATTTCAGATTTGAGTTATGTGATGTTTCATGCATAGTTATTATGACGCCCCGTTAAGTCGCGACACCCCATGACCGTCTTGTCGCCTAGAAAATGTTAAAATTTGGGGGTCTTAAACCGAACCAAACACCGAACCGAATTAAATTCGAACCGAAATCAAACCGTAGCAATTGAATTTCTTAAATTTTAATGTGCTCAATGCTCATCCGGTTGACCCATTCTAATGAATCCGGATCCGATTGATGACTTGACCCGTTTTATCGAATGTAAGTATTCATTTTTTATTTTAGTTCAAATAGTCTAACCCGCCCGATAAGCCCGACAACCCGAAGGTTAGGGTTAGGGCTAACCCGAATCCGAGATTAAAATAATAATTAACCGACAACCCGAATCCGATAAGCCCAACAACCCAACAGGGCTAGCCCGAAACCGACGGGGCTGGCCCGATTGACATCCCTTAATAATTACCATAATAATTATTAGGCAATTATTATTAGTCAGTTACACTAATATATGTGCAATTATACTTTTATACCTTAAGTATATTCATTTTCACCATATCGCATTTAATGTTTTTCTTCTCCTCCATATTTGAATGAATTTATTTTAATTATTATAAAAAATCTAACAACACATGTTTAATTAATTTTTTTAAAGTTTAAATAATTTAAATTTTTCAAAAGGAAAGTGTAATTAATTTTTACTTTTATATATAGTATAGAAGTATAGACTAGTATCTTTTTATATTTTCAATCAATTAGTAATATCAGTTTTTCTTTTTCCATTTTATCTTTACTATTGTTTGGGCGGGAATTTCACAAAAGATGATTTTATTTTTATTAATAATAGTATAGATACAAAAGTATAGATAAGTATTCGAATAACTATTTTTGGTGTAAATAATAATTAATAATTTTTTTTTATAAAATTACGCATAATTTGTTTCCATTATTCTCACAATTATAATGGTTTAATTATTCTCAGAATTTGGGAAATAAAATTTTTTAACCAATTAAACTTTATTAATTTTTTTACCAATTAATTAATAATATTAGTTTGTGCGGAAAAGTTGACGGGGATGATTTTACTTTTATTAATAGTATTGATTGATACGTGAATATAGAAACAATATTACCAATTAATAGATATTAGTTAATTTCCATTTTACATTTTCTTACCAAATAAACTTTATAAATTATTTGACCAATAAAATATTTAATTAATTGATTACAAAAGTTTGGGCGGGAGAATTGATAGTGTTAATACTCACTCACGTTGGTCGGCTACTCAGATAGTTTTCTTGCGGTCGGTAGGTCGGCCACTCGGCCCGATTCGTTCTTCGATTCGACCGCCTCAGCTCGGTCGTGACCTTGATTGATTGATGGTGGTCCTGTCGGGGCCGCCACGTGCTCCTTCCTGCCTGGGCAAAGAGCAAGGTAGACGCATGCGTGCCACGTGCTCGCCATGCCGGAGCCCCGGAGGTCGCTACTTTTCCCTCTTATAAATACCGCATTAATGAGGAGAGAGAGGAATTTTTGGCTGGATTCTAAACTAAGCCTTGAAGAGTGCTCGGATAGTAGGAAAGCCCACTGTCGACCCGCCGAGCCCTTTTGTATTGTATTTCGGGGCTTTGATCCTTTTAAATAATAAGAGATCGTATTTACCCGCTTTAGCTTCGTATCGCCGTATTTAACGTTATCAGAATGAAATAGGAGGATTTTACTTTTATATATAGTATAAACTAGACAAAAAAATCTGGTTTACTGACCTTAATTAACGTATGGACAATCTGATTTACTAACCTCCTAACGTGAATACAGGATACTAAATCAAAATAAGACATGAGACAGATACATGAACCAATAAAAGTAGGCAAAAACTTGTGTGAGACTGTTTCACCATGAGACGAGTCGGGTCCGGTCGAGTTAATGTGAAAATGTGAGATTTATACGCACAAATGTCATACTTATTTGCTCAAATCTAATACTAATCAAGAATAAAATTTTTGTTACTAGAAAATGTAATACTTTTAAGGAAAAATGTAACACTTTTACATTTGTATTTAAAAGTATTACATTTTTCCTGAAAAGTATTATATTTTTCCTTATAAGTAAGGGGAACATTACTTATTATGGAAAATGTAATACTTTTTCTGGAAAATATAATACTTTACATCAAAATGCAAAATTATTACTATACATTTTTCTTCAAAAGTATTACATTTTTCCTTATAAATGACAAAATTTTTATTTCTGATTAGGATTACATTTGAGCATATAAGTATGACATTTGCAGATATAAGTATAGCATTTGCATTTGTATCTCACAAATAAGGATCCGTGAGACGGTCACACACAAGTGTGATACTATGTCAACCTACAGTAAAAAGTGTAATTATATATTATTATTGGGTCACATTTATATGAGACCACTCACGGATCGATATCCATGAGACTAGTGGCCGAGCTATATGCTAACTAGTGGGGTCAATGACCTCATTAAAATATATATAATGTGGGTCAATATTTAAATTTAAAAAAAAAATCATTCTTAAAACATATATATATATATATATTGGGAAATTAATATCATTTTTGATCCCACGACTATTGAGTTTTATCAATTTTGGTGCATAACTTTAAATCTTTTCAATTTTAGTGCCTAACTTTGTTATTTTTATCAGTTTTGGTCCTTCTAGCCAAATTCACAATGAAATGTTGCCAGATTTTATATTTTTAAAGGTAAAATCGCCATATCGTGGAAGTATCTTCAATATCTAAACAAAATCACTGTAAAATCAAAATTATAGGTGTTTGATCGATGCAAATAATGGGAAAGACAGGCAAAAACTATACAGAGATCTATGAGATTTATAGCATCTGTAACCCCTCGGTTTTTCCGACAAAGTTAAGGTTCGAGAATATAGATATAAATTTTTTTTAAGCTATGAAATTTAAGAGAAGACTATTCGATGCTCGAAATAATTTTTCGTTTAAGGATTTATTATCGATAAGCTGCGGACTACGTATCGGTTGCGAACCAAAGAAATTCTAAGGGCGTAGATTTAATTCGAATTTTCCAGAATTGGGATTATTAAGTATCATACGATTAGGCCGGAATTTTTAATTAGTTCAAGAGAAATTCTAAATGGACTGTAAGGGATAAATTGTTACGGACTCTGTACCTAAATTTAGCGGATTATCGGAAAATTCCCAAAATTGGTGATTTGTGACGGGAATATTTTTACGATAATTTTGGTATTAGAATTTTCCCGAATTAAGTTATAATCCTCCGAACATTCATCTGATTTAAGCACAAACTGGCCAATTAAATTAATATCTTCATAAGGGATCCATGTGGTGATGACATGTGGCAACCAAATCTAGCCTAAGATTGATCATTTAATGCTAGCATTAATGAGGTATGGTGCAATTGCACTTGATTTCTTAGTCTTCAAGCTAGAGCTCACATCATCATCTCTCTCATCCTACTCCATCCCATTTTCGTAGATCACCCAAGGAAGAAGAAGAAAAAAATAAAATTTGCTTAGTCTTCCTTTGTGATCCAAGAACTCTTTAGGCATTTGTTCAACTCCAAGAACTCTACTATAGGTAAGAACTTCGGTTTTGTTCGGTTCAATCCCTCCTAAGATTTAAGCTTGAACTTAAGATTTATGAAAATATTGTTATTATGGTAATTTTGTTTAGGACCTTCGGTGAAAGGTTTGAAGGAAGAGATCATCATCTTTTACGGTTTAAAAGTCTTCTACAAAGGTAAGGAATCCCTTTATTTGGTTGAGGTTATTTGAAACTAGGTAATTGATAGCTAGGTTATGCATATATATGTTGTATGAAGTCCATAAATGCTTATACTTGTGAAAATAGTGAAAGAAAATAAAGGTAGTCTCTGGCAGTAACTTCCGAGATTTATTGGGAAAAATTGGTAAGGTATTTTGACCCTAAATTTTTTTGGACATGTAGATCTATAAGTGTAGAACCTACATATAAAATTTCATAATGATCGGAGTAGTATAAGTATGGTTTTCGCATGTTTTTCCAAAACTGGTCCAGAGAGAAAAACCGCACACTGCCAAGGGCAAAAATGTAATTTTCTGTGCAAATCCGTGAACCTAGGTGACCAAAACTTTTTATGGACATGAAGTACTATAAGTTGGGGTTCTACCATAAAAATTTCAAGTGAAAAAGAGTTCGGGAACTATTTTTACCGGCTCAATCTTTCGGACTGCGCCAGAAATTTTCTGGCAGATTTGGGGTGGACGCGGCCTTGGACGCGCGTCCAACGCGCGTCCATCGACGCCAGAGTTACGGCGTCACGGCCGAAAGGCCGGACGCGGGCACGGACGCGCGTCCGCTGCGCGTCCGTGGGCGCCCAATCTCGGCGCCATTTGCCGAACGTGCGGACGCGGCTCGGACGCACGCGTCCGCTGTGCGTCCGCAGCTGCGGCCATTCGCGAGTCCGTGCGACGCGGACTCGTTTTCGACTTGTTTTTGACCAAACTTTTCCCCGATGTTTTTAATCCCGAGTATTATGATGTTTTGAAAGCCTACGGGCAACCGGGTAAATTTTTGAAGACTCAAATATTATCTTTGTACATTATAATTCTTAACTTGGGAAATGTATACGTTATATGTAGGTGTCAAATATGAGACTTATGTGATAAATGTGTAGTGTGATGATGGAAAATGTTTTGAGCAAAATGTTTTGAGAGACAAGACTTTTGAACTAAGTTAAGAATGGTGATTGATTTCAAACGAGGACTTGATTTTGTGGAAAATGTCCAAAAAGTGATTTTGACTCAAGAAAAGGGAAAAGGAAGGAAAATGTTTTCAAACCTTAGTTCTAGTAAAGTTGTGAAGGATCTTGTTAACCACGGAATAAAGATGAGCTTAAAGTGCCTATTCCGCATGGTAATTATGTGTATGATCAATCATACTGTGGGCGAAGTCTATTCGCCGAGTACTATATCACCCGGAAGGAAAAGGACTCCTACGGGGGTGTGCACACTTAAGTATAGTCACTCTATGTTCGGGTAGGTGTCGTTCTTATGAACCTAGTGAGGCTAGCTAGGAATCATTCCAACGCTCCTATAAGTCCAGGGGATCAGTATTAGACCGGGCGATGACCACCGAACCCGAGTTCAACGATCCAAGTGGTCAAAAGTGGAGAAAGGACTCCAAAGGCTTCACACTTTCTATCTAGAACTAAGTAGAATTTTGGAAAATGGATGTAGTTACGCGGTAGCTACGGGAAAGAAAGATGTGACAAGTTTTTAAGTACCCAAAGGTTGTGGGTGATCTCTCTTTGAAAAGTGAAAAGTGATGAGAATTTCATTATGAGGGAAAGGTTTTTCTACTATTATGATTACAAGCAAGATGTGTGATTTATGTTTTCTACTACTTACTAGCATGCTTAATTGTTTATTAACATATTATTGGGTGTGTAAATGTTTACCAAATGACCTTGTCAAGAAGGAAAATGACATGAGACGTTATTGAATTGTGCTCATAATGTATGCAAGTTGCTCTTATAACTGTTGCAGGTAGAATATTTGCCGATGAGTAAGGTATAGGGTTTTCTATGTAACAATTTTTACAAAACCTTTATTTAGTTTTGAATAACCCATGGATGTCCTTACTTAGCCGTCGCGCTAACTACACTTCACCGTGTATCTTATCAGATGTTGTCTAGCGTGGGCTCTTGTAGCCCGATGAGCGCTGAGAGCTCATCTAAGTTGCGTTTCCAGTGTTGGACTATGATGACTATGTGCAGATCCTGCTTGATGATGACTACTGCTCCTCCTGCTCCGCTCATTCCGCAGTACACTGTTTAGAATAACTCCTTCCTTTTTGTTGTGTGAATATCTTTTGTAGCCTAGTATGGCTAACAAGTTGTGGACAACTTAAACTTTCATGTCTTTGGACCCGATGGGCCGATCCTTGTGTATATAGTAGTAGCTAACTTAGCTACCTTCCTTTCTTCCGCTGCAATATCTACGTAAAGCTTTTGTCAAGTAGAAAGTGTGTGAAACAATTTTCCTTCTTTAGCCTGTGCATCTAGAGTGGACTCTTTCTAGATTTGATTGGGTTCAGTCTAGGTGTGGCGGTAACTACTCCGGAGATACGGCATAGCCGAACCGGGGTGTTACAGCATCGACGATTGGCAAACCTTTCTTTTTATCTTAATATGATATTTCTTTTGTTTAGATATTGAAGATCTTTCTTTGAGGTAATGATTTTGCATTAAAATATAAAATTCGACGACATTTCGCCGTCAATTTGGCCACAAAGACCAAAATTGATAAAAATAACAAAGTTAGGCACCAAAATTGAAAAAAAATTTAAAGTCGTGCACCAAAAGTGATAAGATCTTAAAAGTCGTGGGACCAAAAGTGATATTAATTCTATATTGGGGATCAACATATAAATAAAAAAAATCATTCCCAAAACATAATAAAAAAATTAATTACTCGTTTCTTCATTGTTTCATTCTAATTGGAAGTGGCGAACAAAGAAAGATAGTGAAAATAAAGAAACCAAAAAGTCCTAAAAATTTTCAAGATAACTTTTCCACCCAACTTGCAATAGTTATGGAGTTTCAAAGTTGAGTAAAAAATTTAGGAATCAAACACGGTAAACGTGAGAATTACTAAGTAATTAGTTATGTTTTTAATTTTTTTAATATAACTAAGTTAGTAAGAAATTATTAATTGATGATGAAAAAACCTGGGTTTGGTTTGAACTTTGAGTTTTTGAAACTAGTAAATATGGAAATCTGAATCATGAAGAATCTTGATTCTTGATGTAAGTGAAATTATGAATTGATGAACAAAAAAACATGGGTTTTGCACTTTAGAACTTTGAGCAGTGGCAGAGCCAGGATTATATTGACATCACTGAATTTTAATCCTGGCTCCGCCACAGTCGTGAGAGGAGTCGAGTCGGGTGAGTATGAAAATGTAATACTTATATTGTAACTAGTATTTGTACGCGCGATGCGCGAAAGTTCATGCCCAATATTAAAACATTAATAAATATAAATAATTAAAATTTTTAATTCTAATTATATACACAAATATAGTATATATATGTATTTTATACACACACATATATGATTTACCATGTATAGAAATTTAATTAAAATATAATCAACCATTAAATTAATTATATAATAATTTTACTAAAATGATAATTAAGAAATAGGAAAATGATATGATAGATATAGGTGTATGATAATAATAATGGAGTTAAAAACTAACGGTGTTATAACGGTGTAAGTGTATTTTTGTATAACAACAATGTAGTAAGGACAATTTTGTCTAATAATATTGAAGTGTACAACATTTGAAGTAAAATGTACAAATTTATTAGCATATAGAAAGAGGGACATAAATCAAGGATATAACCTTGATTGAGACTTATTAAGTTTTTAGAAATGTAATACTAATTACGTATAGGAAAAGTGTAATACTTTTGAGGTAAATGTAATACTTTTACATTTTGATATAAAAATTGTTGGTCCCGAAAGGGTTGGGGTACAAGTCTAGAGGAGGGGGGGGGGGTTTAATAAACTTGTAGGGTTTTGAAATTTTAAAGACTCGTTCAAGTGAACCGAATGGTTACTTCAACGTTTCATAGAGAATGCACAACGAATATATTATTAACCCTTTTTTTTTTTTAATTAGTTTGCACATATTTTTTTGTTCTTTCAAAAGTTATGATTTGATCCTGTGAGAATATATAAATAAATGCAACAAAGTAAAAGATAGAGAGAGAGAATTTTATAATGGTTTGGCTAAATCCCAGTTTACTCCACTCTTCTTCTTAAAACTCCTAAAGAGGTTTGCACTAATCCTTTTATTTCAAAAAGAACATTCAAGTCTTGAACACTAACCCGACAGTATAAGAAAAATGCATACAGACAACGGATAAAAATCATTTTGTTTGAGCTAAAATTTATGTTGTTGAAACCAGTGTTGTGATAAGCACCAAAGATAACTAAGCTAAGGGTCTAAGTTTGGGTAATTTAGGAATGAATTTGTGTCATTTTGTGAACTATTTATGGCATTTCTAAGCTCTAATGTGTAAATATAGTGCAAGCTCTCTTCTTGGCACACTTGGAATGATTTTGTAGGTTTTGGAGATGCAAACGCGAATCATGTAAACTTGGCAAGTGTTGGTCCCGATTGGGTGGTGAAAAGTCTAGAGGGGGGGGGGGGGTGAATAGACTTTTCTAACAATTAAAAACATTATAACACTTCAACAAAAGAGATTTCAAGTGAATAAATTCAACTTGAAATGTGCAGCGGAATATTGAACGGTAAAGTGCTATAAAATAAATATGCGTAAAACTGAAGAGATAACTCGCATGCAACACGTTGGAATCCTTTGAAATAGCTCAAAGAATATGTATGCAAAGTTTGAAGCACATGCGGACGTGGGAACACACAAACCCAGATGTATAAACCAAAACAGTACATAAAGGGTTAGTGAGTTAAATATGCAAATAATGTAAAGTGCTGTAAAGTAAAGAGAGGCAAAGATTTATAGTGGTTAAGAGGTGGTGTAATCCCCCTAGTCTACTCTTCTCCTTCACTCCAAGGAGGGAATTCCACTATCTCGTTCACCCAGATAAAAATAGTGATACACCAGTGCTACACAAGCACTTCCCGAGTGTCTCGTGTAAGCTAATAAATTACGTAATAACATAAACACGTGATATACAGATCTATTAAAATACTAACCTCCAGCCATAGTTTCCAATTGAAGAAGGTTGTGTAATCACGGGACTACTGCAACAGAGTAACAGTACTGTTTCTCTCACTTTCTCAACCTCTCTTAATGGTGTATGAGAAATGAATTGTTAAGCAGTGAGAGGACCAAAGTGCTCTATTTATACTATCCATATGCCATCAATATGGTAATGTATCCCTTCCCTAATTACTCTTACAATCACCATTAGTTATTTACCTTAATTAACTAATGATTATATGGAAGTAATGCACCAAAATAATATATTACCTTTATTATAATAATATCTACCAATATTATAATAATGTAATAGTGGTAAGTGTTACATTCTCCCACTTGATGCAAAACTCCATAACCCTAAAACCAGAAAACACCAACCATAGTGATATGTCCTCCTTAAAACGAGTAGCATCCATTATGATTAAATGCAAACTGACTTTGGGCACTTAATTTTGGGAAACTTAATGAAACAAACCCTAAGTTTATTTCAGGTCCAACTGAAGTACATTATCTCAATAAAATAAAGGTGTACAAACTTAAATGAGATAAATGTCTGAAAGCAAAAAAAATTCATTAAAACTGAATACTGAATGTATATATACAAATTACAAAGTGGGCGAAAGTCCAATTTCTTTAACTATGTCTTAAGTAGAAATCTCTTGATGTTAGCATAATGCTAACTATGTTCCATGACTAGTTTTATAACTTAACTTAAGCACTACCTCTAATGCTAAGAGCTTGGAGTTGACACGTCTGTCACTCCCACTCATCAAAATAGCCAAAAGATAGTTTAGTCATAGAAACATTCCAACAACTTAGACAATAATCTAAAATTCTAAGTCCATAAATGTGGAATTTTAAATATACACCATAACTTCCCAAATAACTTTAAGGTCCACTTTATAATTAACTGAATATTATGAGTCTTACTTTTATGTCTTGCAAAATTGACTTGAGCCTTATAAATCATAATGGCCCAGGATCAATTTTGAAGAAACTAAAAAAGCTCTATTAAATGCTAAAGAATTTATTTAAATAACAGTGTATCACAAGTTAAATGTTTTGTTCTAATAAACTCCTTAATATTGTTACAACATTTTCATAAATATGTTGCACAACCAAATGTTCAATAATTTGAACTTATGAATTTATGTGAACAAGTACAAGATTGATACTTGTGGAATCTCTTAATGGAGCATCTTAATGATCTTTTTCTAAATGATCACTTCCACTGATTAAAATATTCTTCAGCAGAATTAATGATATACGTACTCACAATTGATTTGACCAACTAAATAATGAAGATATAATTCCCCACCATTAGTTGGGCATACTAAATAATCAATATTTGGTTCCAATCCAACTAAAGTAATAACTAATGAGGACATAACTCCCCATACCATAGTTGGACCTACTAAAATAATAAAATACACTTTCCAAAACCAAGTTAGAATTTGGCTTGAAGAGGTACATTTTATTCTTGGAAGCCAAATGAGGTATATCGAATATATCATGTGACTTACTATAGTTAGTCCAAATAACCGAGCAAGATTCGCGAAATAATTAACAGAAGTGGTTAAATTTTGGGAAGTAACTAAATACATGTTTTGCCAATGCAAACCATGAAAGCTTAGAATTATAATTGTACTAAATTTATAAATTCTAAGAAATTGCGATAAAATTATTATCTAATGGGTGAGAGATTTATTGACATAAAACTTGCCTGTAGGCTAAAGTTTTAATTCTATTAATTAAATCCAATTAAAACCCTTATGATAATATTTCATCTCAATTATTAAATTGACAGAAGAATTTAGAGACATAAAACTTGCCTGTGACCTAAAGTTTTACTCAATTAGATCCAACTGAAATTTTATGATGAAACAACTATCAAATGAGTTAAAGAATCAAGTGATATAAGACTTGCCTATAGGCTAAAGTTTTAATCAACGAGATTCATTATAACTATTATGATAAAACTTTAGAAATCATGTTTCTTTTTTTAATCCCTGTGGGTAAATTAAGAAATATGATCTAAAGCTTGCATCATAAAATTAAACTTTATGATAGAGATGTAAATTATTTACAAATAACCATAAAATAAATAAATTTATTTATTTATTTCTATCATTACTGATAAAACTACTAAACTACATTCCGATACATAATTGCCTGTGAGCTAAACTATGATCATAGTCCAATATTTAATTCTAATTAATTATACAAATATAACGAAATTGCCTGTGGGCTAAATTTCATCACATTAAATACAATTAATCACAAATGATTTGTCTAAAATTTTATGTGATCAAAATAAACCGCTCAATATATAATTTTAACTGATTTAAGATGCTGTGGCTACTCCCCAACCAAATTAAAATTATAAGATCACTAGACAATTATCAATTAATTGCCTTAACCTTTATGTGATTCAAACTTAAGAGAAATCAATAAATTAAAGATGCTATGGCTATTCTTTAATGAACTGAAATCAAATCACATTGGCAAGAAATAATTTTAAAAAAAAATTTTAACAAACAGATTATACCAGATTGTGATGGGAAAATCTAAATATATGATATTTAATGGGACTAGTGGCACAAGATATTCTTAAGTCATGGCCATAAAACTAGTATGCCTCCTCAATTCATATGTACTCAATGTATAACTGTTTGGGGGTATAAACCTAAAATTGTAGGGTATACACAAAATTTGCAAGGTTCACCTATGATTAAAGGTTAAATGGGTGAACTAAATCAATGGACCAAATGTGCTTAAATTCAGGCACTACCGTAACTAAAGTTTATGCATAAGTCCAACTTATTTAGGAACTAATATAATTCCATCCTAAATTTATGCATTACTAAAGACATAAAAAAAATATTTTGCATTACAAAATATTATGCGTTAGACAAATTAATATGCATAAAATTAGGCATTTAACTCAGACATTTTAAACAAATCGCATAACTTAAGACAATTTTTAATATGAGCTTTCAAAGTATAAACTTAATATTCAAACTCTAATGAGTCCAAACCAAAGAGACCCATTTTTTTTGAATAGTAAAGTAATAAATATATACTTTGAAATTTCAAACTTTAAGCCCATTAAAATGTTTTAATACATAAAGATCAAATTTATGAGAAATAGACCGAATTTCCAACAATATCTAACCAAAAGTATATATTGTCATTTGTAAACCAAACTCTCACAAACCCTAATTGCATAATTAATCCTAATAATATACACTTAATGTACGTGATCAAATTCATGAAACAATCTAAAGAGTATGAATTAACTATAAAGTACGAATTTACACTAAATATTCTTTATTCATACTTAATCAATTATGGGCCTAACGCACTAAAATCATAATTCAAAGAACTTAAAGAATTATGGAATTAGTGGCAATAGCCAGTTGCCTTAGCAAATATGTTTTTCCAAAATTACTAAATTAATTCTTCATAACCCAATTAATATTATTATCATTAAATAGGAGATTAAATATGGAAAAACAATAGTTAAAACCACTAATTGTAGAAACGTTATCGGATATAATTTTGAAACTTAATAAAATTTAAAGTCTGAAAAATGCCTGGAATATCGTCACATAAACTTAATTGGAAACAATTCAAAATTTATAACTGAATACCATATTAACATTAATGGTTTCATTAATTAAAATATTTGATGGTAATAATCAACATTATAACCACCATTAATATTTAACAATGACAACCAAATTATGGTAAGACACTTTTTTTAATGTTTCCATATTTGTAAAGATAACATATGTGACTAGTCCAAATCAGCGGTTAACTTAAGGCTTGGTGAGGATTTTTAAGGCACATAATAGAGAAAGAGTAACTGAAGTACATAATATTACCAAAACTGAATGGTGGAAACGGAATGGTACGGTTTGGGTAAGGTTTATCCACCCTTAATGACAAAACTACCAAGCTATATGCCGATGCATAATCCCAGTGGGTAAATTATGATCATAGTTTAGTATTTTATCCTAATTAACCTTTTAAATATAACAAAATTGCCTGTGGGCTAAATTTCGTTATATAACACAGAGTTAACTACAAGGTTTCTTGCCTAAACTTTATGTGATTAATCCTTGATATGTAATTTAAGTAAATTAAAGATGCTGTAGCTACTCTTTAATTGACCAAAACTGAACATAATCACAATGGCAAGGGTATTTAATACCTAATCAAACAAATTAAACCAAAACATGATAGACAATCCTTAGGTATACTCTCAGGAAAGTTGGTTGGTGCTGAGACGCCATTAAAAACCAACTCCTTAGACAGAGTAGCGTCGCAAGGGGACTAGTAGCAATATGGCGGTTTTAGCCAGCAAGGCGTTTTAAGCCAGGGCCAGGGAACTAGTATTCCTCCCCAAGAAACTTACCTAAATCATGTGTTCTCATGTTTAAAGTAAAATCGTTTGGTTGATCTAAGAATATAGATTCACTTAAGGATAAGGTTTTAAATAGGGTAAAACTATGAAAAGTTTTATGTACTTTAGGTGCTTTGAAATCCTTTTAAAAAAGGATGAACGGATTAATAACTGAAAAAGTAAGAATATGCATAATCTATTCTTAAAAGGCACTAAATTCACCTAAAAGGTACTAAAACATGCATAATAAGCATATAATTCAGTCCTAAAATACTCTAAATTCAATCTTAATGAACATGCTTTTCTAAAGACATAATTATAATAATCAAATAATTATTGCAATAAAACATATAAGGCATGTTCAGAAATATGCATATCAATTACTCATACTCCATAAATAAATAAATATTTAAATTGCAACACTGATTACAATTTACACTGAATATTCAATATTGAAATTAAAATTCAAACAAATTAAAAAATAATAATAATTTGTTCACAATTGAATAGTAATTTTAATATGGAGTATAGACAAAATCCAATTGGATAACTTAATTGAAGAAGTCCAAATATGATGAAGAGTATAATTAAAAAAAATGAAATTAGCCCAAACCAACAGGCCCAAACTGAATTAAATTTTTTTAATTATTTTTTTTATTATTTTTAAAGAAGCCCAGGTCCGGCCATATTTGAGCCAGACCCGGCCCAACCCAAACAAACTTCATCATCTTCTTCATTATGAGTAGGGCTATTAACGAACCGAACATAAACGAACGGAGGCTGTTCGTGTTCGTTTGTTAAGGATTTTGGGGTGTTCATGTTCGTGTTCGTTTGTTAAGGTTTTTGAAAATCCTGTTCGTGTTCGTTTGTTAAGCGTTCGTTAGTGTTCGTTAACGTTCGCGAACATGTTCACGAACGTGTTCGTTAACGTTAACAAACACGTTCACAAACATGTTCACTTACGTTCATGAACACGTTCGTGAACACTTAATAACCAAACACCTGCACATGTTTATGAACACATTTGTTCGCGAACAATAAATAATCTGCATTCACATCTTCACGAACAATTTTATATATATATATATATATATATATATATATATATATATATATATAAACATGTTCGCGAACATTATTAAACGAACACTAAACGAGTTTGTTCGCGAACACTACTAAACGAACACAAACGAGCTTGTTCGCGAACACTTAGCAAACGAGCTTACCACTGTTCAGACTCTGTTCGTTTATTAACCGAGCTCTAAATTTTGTTTGTTAATGTTCGTTTACCTTAATAAACAAACATAAACGAACGCTTACCGAGCTCGAACACGAGTAGTTTGTCGAAAGCTCTGTTCGCTAACAGCCCTAATTATGAGACCTAGCACAGCAGAGTAATACGAAGATGACAGAGACGAAGCGTAGCAGCAGCAATCGCCGGTTACCTGGAGGAGGAGACGGGAGTAGTGTCGTCGCCGGAGAACCCGGCTCTGCCACCACCGCCCAGCTCCGCCTCGAACCAGCGCCGTCGCACTCCGCTGCATTGTGAACCAGTCCGGTCGCATAAAGGAGGAGAGTCCGGCCTGAAGGAGAGAAGACAGCAGCAACCTCGTCACCGGAGAAGACCGGCTCCGTTACCGCCGCCTGCCTCGTCTGCGTCCGTCGTCTCTCTGCTCTGCCGCGCCGTTGCTCAGCCGGCCGAAACCAAGACACTGCGGGAGCGCCATTGTTGAAGGTAATGAAAAAAGAATTTTGTTTGCAGAATAACCAATTGAAATTTTCCGTTAATTATCTCCTAATGTCAAACAATTATGTCAAATTGTTTATTACTTCTGAATGTCAAACAATTATTGCCCAGCAGCCCAATGTACACAACATATTATAATTGCATGCACAAGAAGATTTACATATTGTTAACTGAATTACACAGTAAAGTATAGAACATATGCAAATAGCGATGCAATTAAAAGAAAGAACTAGGCAGAGATTATACTGGAATCTGATACCAACTGTAAGCTAATAAATTACGTAATAACATAAACACGTGATATACGGATCTATTAAAATACTAACCTCCAGCCATAGCTTCCAATTGAAGAAGGTTGTGTAATCACGGGACTACTGCAACAGAGTAACAATACTGTTTCTCTCACTTTCTCAACCTCTCTTGATGGTGTATGAGAAATGAATTATTAAGTAGTGAGAGGAGCAAAGGGCTTTATTTATACTATCCATATGCCATCAATATGGTAATGTATCCCTTCCCTAATTACACTTACAATCACCATTAGTTATTTACCTTAATTAACTAATGATTATATGGAAGTAATGCACCAAAATAATATATTACCTTTATTATAATAATATCTACCAATATTATAATAATGTAATAGTGGTAAGTGTTACATTCTCCCACTTGATGCAAAACTCCATAACCCTAAAACCAGAAAACACCAACCATAGTGATATGTCCTCCTTAAAACGAGTAGCATCCATTATGATTAAATACAAACTGACTTTGGGCACTTAATTTTGGGAAACTTAATGAAACAAACCCTACGTTTATTTCAATCCTTCCTTTCAAATGTCACACGAGGAAGCATCATGGTTGCACAAAATTCATTCCCTAGTTTATTTTAATTGATTTCATTCATTTTATTGTTTAAATTTGTTTGTTAAAACTTCAACAACGACTTGTGTTTAATGTGTGTTCGTGACTCCTTAATTCAATTGTGGCAATGCATTCCCTTAACTAAAAGCTTAGCAAGCTCTCCACTTTGACCTCCTTGTGAGACGATAATACCAGGGGCAAACCCGACCCAAACACACAAATCTTTGGATTGCTCGTTCCCACCTACGCGAAACGTGTTGTCACCATGTTGTAACGAAAAGTTGATGGCCAACATCGAGATTGCGATTGACCTTTAAAAATTGCTTAGCAATAGTTGAACACATCGAATAGGTATGTCGTTACTCAAAAAAATGCACAGAATAACAACCATTCGGGATGAACTTTAAAACCACCTTAGCCTTACACCCATCCCTATTTGTCACCCTACATCTCTTCACAACAGTACTTTGGGTGCTAGAAGAAGTACTAGAATAACTCTACTTAAACTCCTCACGACTACATACAACATGCTTCAACAAAACAACAGCATCCCTATCCTTCCGAGTTGTGCTCTGCCTACAGTCAAAACCAACAGAGCCAGCATATTGTTTATAAAAACAAAAAGCACTATCCAAAAAAATCAAACTATTGCCCTACGTGAGGCTTCAAACTGTTGGCACAAATTGGAAGCCAATACTTAGTCATAACAGGTGATATTTCCAAATTACAAGCACTGTCTTCTACACCAATGTCTGTGGAATAACCTTCATCACAAGCACCACTAGCAGAGTCCATATTCACACCTATACACCAATTAAAAACAAGCAAAAATAACACAATGAAAATAGAACTGTTTCCAATCCATACCAACATAAATACACCACAATGAAGGAAAAAACACACCAATATTGCTACATATATGCACCAGTTCTCAGATTAAATCACACCACTAACCACCTAACACAAAATGCAATTACTCTCTTAAAACGTACCAACATTCGTAATAAAACGCACCACTCAACGTATAGAAATGAAGCACTGGACAAATTAGAACACACCATTTCCCACCATACCCAAATTACACCTAGTCAAATAAAATGCACCAACATACGTAGTAAAACACGCCATTCAACGTACTAAAATGCACCAGTTCTCAGATTAAATCACACTAATAACCACCATACCCAAAATGTAACTACTCTCTTGAAAGTGTACGTATACGTGGTGGTTTGAATGTAGGTGATTTCAAAAGATTAAAATGAAGAGTCAAGACTCCCCGAGTGTCGGTCTCGAAGGAGGTAATGCGAAAGATTGCTTAGCCTTTATTCAAACAAATGCATAATGGAACATATGAGGTTGTTGAGGTGCATAGAGTAACATTTGTAAGTGGAGAGTGTGATCAAATGATGCGAACAAATGTGAAATAACAAATTGTAATAAGGAAGGGAATGAATAGGTATGATGCCTCACAGTGTGTCTTGAGCAATGGAAGATTGATTCAACTATGTTGGCTATTCATGATCTCACAATCCTCTTCCACAATTTGTGTACTAAGGCTTCTTAGGCTTAGGAGTACTTGTTAGGTAACCAAAAGCCCTAAGAGACATTTTATCGAACACATAGGCTTCACACATTCCTACTATTCCACATATGGAATTCCATAGGATCTATGATTGCAAAAGCTAGTACTTAACTCTAATCAACAATTATGATTAAATCAAGATCTCAAACTCCTAAGAGATTGGCCAAATAACTTAGAATCAAACCAAATCAACAATCAAAGACAAGAATAAATCTCCAACATAGAATGAAACAATTTCCACAATTAGAAATGAGAATCCACACTAGGCAAGCATAACTTCACACAATACAATCCCCAAAGAAAATTAGTTATGCATATTCATGAATTCAAAATCACAAACCTAAATCAAACTAGAGAAATGTAAATTGCAATAGGAAATGAAATTAAAACTAGATTAGAATTCACCTAGCAAACATGAATTACAATCTTCAAATCAACTTTAATATTCAATCCTTCAACTCTAGGAGGATCAGATGAGATTACAGTTTTTTATCACTTAGAGAATTGTAGAGAGAAGGGAGAGCTAAATCCTAGCTTGTAGAGAGACTAATTCAATTTGCTTTCAATCTTTGTGAAGACAATCTACTTTCAAGCATTGATTTGGATTCTACCTTGATCTTGATTAGGTAATCTACATTTCTATCTTTATTTTCGTTGCAATTTTAGATCTCTATTTCAATTCCAATTTATGATTTTAGATCTTGTTGTTTTCAATTGCTAATATGAGTAGGTAAATCTCTAATAGGGATTGAATTGTGAAAGATCATGATGCTAATTAAGTGTAGATCTATAATTTCTATTGTGAAGATCGGATTGTGTGAGTTGGATTGCTTGTTCTTGTTCATAATTGATGAGTTATATGTATTCTTTGAGTATTGGACAACACTTGAATGATCTAAGGCAATAAGATAGGCAAGATATTGCTAGTCTTCTTGTGAGTTCCAATCAATTGTGATTTCCTATTTAGAACTTAAATAGGATGAATAGGTAGGTGATGTAGGCAATGTGTTTGTGAAAATGCCTATATGCCTCTTGGTTGCCTAAAGGCACTCCAAAACTAGAGAGTTCTTAGTAGACCAAATGGAGAAAGGTATTAGCTAATCACCCGAGAATAACCAACCTCACAAGCCAATCCTCCCTTTCAAATGTCACACGAGGAAGCTCATGATTGCACACAATTCATTCCCTAGTTTCTTTTAATTGATTTCATTCATTTGATTGTTTAAATTAATTTGTTAAAAGTTCAACAACGACTTGTGTTTAATGTGTGTTCGTGACTCGTTAATTCAATTGTGCACAATGCATTCCCTTAACTAAAAGCTTAGCAAGGCCTCCACTTTGACCTCCTTGTGAGACAATAATACCCAGGGCAACCCCAAACACACAAATCTTTGGATTGCTCGTTTGCACCCACGTGAAACGTGTTGTCATCAAAATGGCACCGTTGCCGGGGAGGCAATTGGTTGCTATTACTTAACTTTTACTTTTTGGAATGCTTGTGTAAAGTTTGATTCTTTGTCACTTTAAGTTTTTCTTTTTCTTTTTACTTGCTACTTACCCTCTTTGAGACTACTTTTAGTCAAGGAGGAGATATTGCTTCTTTTGACCTATCTTGTAGGTGAATGCACACAAAGGCAAAAGGCACTCAAGGCCTACTTCCTTTCATACCGGAAATCAACCGAACAACTAGAAGGAAACACATACAAGTAGAAGAAATGGCTTCGACAAGTGCAAATAGAGGAGGATCGCAAGGAAGAGGAATTCCACCCCAAACACCACCACATATCCAAAATCATCCATCGGGAGAAAGAAATGTTGGAGTACAAATCCCATTAGAGCCTACCATCGAGGAAGAGCCAAATGTTGAGAATGTAGCACATCTGGAACCCATCTGGGTGGAAGAATACTATGATGTGCCAAATGACCAAAGAAGATCTATAGCCGACTATATGACACCCGAGTTTAGCATGCATAATTCCATATATGTGCCCCAATTAGAGAATGTGAACTTTCATATTCATCCCTCCGTGCTCACACTAGTGCAAAATAGTCTGTTTATCAGTCTACCATTGGAGGACCCTCATGTACACATTACGAGATTCATCCGGGCATGTGGAATGTTTATGCAAGAAGACGTAACTGATGAGATCATTAGATTGAAGTTATTTCCCTTTTCCGTCATTGGAGAGTCATCTAGATGGCTAGATAGCCAAGATAACCATCATTTATGTTCTTGGCCACAACTTCACAAAGAGTTTATGATTGAGTTCTTCCCGCTCACGAAGACCATGAAGATAATAAAACAAGTTCAAGAGTTCAAACAAGGTGGTCTTGAGAGTTTGGGTGAAGCGTGGAGATGGTTTAAGATTTTGAAGAGACAATGCCCGCACGACCTCTTGCATCCATGGGATGTAATTAGTTCTTTATATGGAGGACTCACAGATGAAGGTAAAATGCCTCTAGACTCTTCATCTCGAGGCGTATTTATATCTTTAGCACCCTCCGATGCGAAAGGCTTGATAGAGAGGATCTCGAACAACACTTCTTTTTGGTATGACAAAAGGGAAAACCATGCCAGTATGTATGAGCTAAAAGGGAATGTGGCTAATGAGGCGAAGATAGAGGCTATGAATCATGAAATTAAGAGACTTCAATCGATGGTGGAGAAGCTTGAGGTTAAATCTAAACTATGCATGGCTTTGGCTTTATATTGTTGATAAGCACCAAGAATATTACAATTTAAGGGTAAAAAATAGGATTAAATAGGAAAGTTTTGTCACCCGTTTATAACAATTTCATGCATTTAAACTCGGATGTGATGAAAAACCTCTAACACAACTTTAGAAGAAGTTCTGTAGTTATTTTCACAAATCAAAAAGGGATTCAAGGCCAAACAGAGTATAAAGCAAAGAAGCCGCCGAGCAGAGACCGTCCACGCAGCCAACACGCGTGTGGGTGGCGTGGATCAATTCCAGTAGCTATCCTTGCCCCCAACCACACGTGGTGCTGGCGTGGTCTGGCCATAGGGGCCATTTCGGGATTTTTGGCTTCGTGTTGCCTATTTAAACCCTTTTCCCGAAAAGATGAAGGGAGAGCAAGAAAATAGTTTTAGGGTTGTAGTTCTCTTTGTTTTCTCCCCTCTTGGGGGAAAACTTCATTTTTCTTTCTTTAGATAGATTCAAGAAACAATGGTAGAAGGGTAGAAGATTAAAGGCAAAAATGTAATAGAACCCATTCTCCATGGATGGTAACTCTTCTCTTCATTATCTATTTTGATTTCGTTTTTGCTTTCTTTGAATCTTCTATTGGTTTTTCTTGTTTCCTTATTTTAATGTTTGCTTAGATTATATAGGGGATTGGTGGCCCCAAAACTAGTTATGTGGTTGAGATGTTGAAGAATTGCTTTAAAAATGTGAGCTTTATGACATTGGATGTGAATACTTGTGTGGTTGATGTTTGATATGTTTTGTGCCTAAGTGTGGCCACATTAGGTAGCAAACCCCGTGAAAGTGAGTGTGTGCGCGATAGCGGGCACTCACAAGTCTAACTCATCTACATCCCCGCCCTTAGTCCGAAAGGAAGAGGTCCGGGAGGAGTGGTAGACAAGGTGTTCGATGAAATGCCCCAACTGAATGAGGATGTGAGAGTACAAGTGTGACGCCACTTGGTGAAGTGCCATGAACTCCCTAGTTGAATCCAAATCATTAGCTTGCAAAACCATTAGATAGTAGACCACATAGGCTAGCCACGAGCCCCAATCTCCATTTTACCTTTTCTCAAACCCACTTTTTAAAACCTCAAAACTCTTGTATAAATGCTTTTAAGTTTAGTCATTCACGTGGCTCTTTCCTTCCAACCTCCTAAGTGCCAACATTAACTCGATTCCAAACCTGCCTTCCTTGAGAGACACGACACTCGGGGAGTCTTGACTCTTCATTTTATCATCTTTCATTACACATTCCACCTTACCATAAACTATAGCATCAATTGTAATATTTGCGGTGGACCTCATGATACAAATTCATGTACATCTCCCTCAAGTGAACATGTGGATGCGGTGGATTATCAAAGAGGTAACAATTTCAATGCCTATGGTGGATGATCAAATATCCAAAATTGGAAACAAGGGGATGGATGGAAAAATGTTGGGGGATACGAAGGAAGACCGAACATGAACCAAGGTGGCAAACCCACCTATGGTCAAGGTGAGAGAGGCCGAATTGCATATGGTCCAAATCAAGGAAATGGAGTTCCAATGACTCACTATAGACCGAATTTTTCTTCTCAATTGGATCACCCTATGCAAATGAGAGATGATATACGAGAGTTAGATAAAACGCTATCAAGGACAATTATGGAGCTTAAGAATGATCGAGCAAATCTCAAACATTGGATTACTCAAGAGATTAGACAAGAAATAGCGGGCTTGAGGCAAAAGTCAAAAGCAACTTTGAAGACCATTGAAAATCAAATCTCCCAAATGTTCAAGATGATGTCCGAAAGACATTATGGGCAATTACTGACCAACACGGAGAACAACCCAAAGGAAAGAGTGAATACCGTGTGTCCCCGATGCTTAATTTCTATCCTTAAAGGGTTTTTGCTTCCCGTGAATATTTCTTGAGTTGTATGACATCTAGTTAACGCTCTTTGTAGATAACATGAGGGATCTCGCCCTCTCCGGTATCTTTTGCATTCATTTTTGATTGACCGAATGTCCAATTGAGCGATCCTAACTATCTTTGGCTCTTATATGCATGTGGTTTGGATAAAATTTGCTTGAGGACAAACAAAGTAAAGTGTGGAAACTTTGATAAGCACCAAAGATAACTAGGCTAAGGGTCTAAGTTGGGATAATTTAGGAATGAATTTGCATCCTTTTGTGAACTATTTATGGCATTTCTAAGCTCTAATGTGTAAATCTAGTGCAAGCTCTATTCTTGGCACACTTGGAATGATTTTGTAGGTTTCGGAGATGCAAACGTGAAGCATGTAAACTTGGCAAGCTAAGAAAAGCGAAGGAGAAAAGACCAAAGGGTTTGGAAGACTACTCCACGCGTGGAGACGGCGTGGAGAAAGTCTAGAGACGATCCACGCCGGCGGTCCACGCGTGGAGCTATGCATGGACGGGTCAATCCAGAATTAAATGCCAAGGGAAATTTTAGGGAAGCTATTTAAGGCCTAATTTAGGAAATTTTAGGAGGATCAGATGAGATTACACTTTTATCACTTAGAGAATTATATAGAGAAGGGCGAGCTAAATACTAGCTTGTAGAGAGAGACTAGTTCAATTTGCTTTCAATCTTTGTGAAGACAATCTACTTTCAAGCATTTATTTGGATTCTACCTTGATCTTGATTACGTAATCTACATTTCTATCTTTAGTTTTGTTGCAATTTTAGATCTTTATTTCAATTCCGATTTATGATTTTAGATCTTGTTGTTTTCAATTGCTAATACGAGTAGGTAAATCTCTAATAGGGATTGAATTGTGAAAGATCATGATGCTAAGTGTAGATCTATAATTTCTATTGTGAAGATTGGATTGTGTGAGTTGGATTGCTTGTCCTTTTTCATAATTGATGAGTTATATGTATTCTTTGAGTATTTGACAACTCTTGAATGATCTAAGGCAATAAGCTAGGCAAGATATTGCTAGTCTTGTTGTGAGCTCCAATCAATTGTGATTTCCTATTTAGATCTTGAATAAGTTGAATAGGTAGGTGATATAGGCAATGTGTTTGTGAAAATGCCTGTATGCCTCTTGGTTGCCTAAAGGCACTCCAAAGCTAGAGAGTTCTTAGTAGAACAAATGGGGAAAGGTATTAGCTAATCACCCGAGAATAACCAACCTTACAAGTCAATCCTCCCTTTCAAATGTCACACGAGGAAGCATCGTGATTGCACAAAATTCATTCCCTAGTTTATTTTAATTGATTTCATTCATTTTATTGTTTAAATTTGTTTGTTAAAACTTCAACAACGACTTGTGTTTAATGTGTGTTCGTGACTCCTTAATTCAATTGTGCCAATGCATTCCCTTAACTAAAAGCTTAGCAAGGTCAACACTTTGACCTCCTTGTGAGACGATAATACCAGGGGCAAACCCGGCCCAAACACACAAATCTTTGGATTGCTCGTTTCCACCCACGCGAAACGTGTTGTCACCATGTTGCAACGAAAAGTTGATGGCCAACATCGAGATTGCGATTGACCTTTAAAAATTGCTTAGCAATAGTTGAACACATCGAATAGGTATGTCGTTACTCAAAAAAATGCACAGAATAATAACCATTCGGGATGAACTTAAAAACCACCTTAGCCATACACCCATCCCTATTTGTCACCCTATATCTCTTCACAACAGTACTTTGGGTGCTAGAAGAACTACTAGAATAACTCTACTTAAACCCCTCACGACTACATACAACATGCTTCAACAAAACAACACCATCCCTACCCTTCCGAGTTGTGCTCTGCCTACAGTCAAAACCAATAGAGCCAACATATTGTTTATAAAAACCAAAAGCACTATCCAAAAAATCAAACTATTGCGCTACGTGAGGCTTCAAACTGTTGGCACAAATTGGAAGCCAATACTTAGTCATAACAGGTGATATTTCCAAATTACAAGCACTGTCTTCAACACCAATGTCTGTGGAATAACCTTCATCACAAGCACGACTAGCAGAGTCCATATTCACACCTACACACCAATTTAAAACATGCAAAAATAACACAATGAAAATAGAACTGTTTCCAATCCATACCAACATAAATACACCACAATGAATGTTAGGAACCCCGAGTTATTGATTTTGATGATACCACCCTATACGAGGAGACCCCTAAATTTTGTGTAAGTCTTTTGAATAGATTATGCTCTGTATCTTAGTCTACAGGATAACCGAATCCTTAGTATTTTTTCAAACACTAAGGATCTAAGTCTCATGTACCGAAGATATGAAGACTTAAACCGAAGAGTAATTTATCCGAAGAGTTGAAGATGCGAAGAAACGAAGACTTAGAGAACCGAAGACTGGGATCTTAGGTCAAAACACGGAAGGGCCAAGCTTTTATGACCGAGCAATGAAAAGTGTAATTGACTCGAGGAGATTAAGAGAAATGATAAGGTCAATCATTCTCTCTCTCAACCAAGGCAAAGACATTCTCTGATAAGTCGTCTTGTCTACTGCCTTGAGAATGGGTATAACTGAATGTCATTTTGGGTCCTATGCAACGATCCCTAGGAGCATTTAATGATTGTCACCTTTTTGAGGGACAAAAGACAAATTGTCCTTGCACAAAAGTGGACAAACGGCTAGAAAGTACTGACATTCTGAAAAGGAAGAAAACACTACCCATTGGATATTACACACTGGACAATAGGTTTTGAATTTCATTTTCCCTCCAACGGATCTGAAATTCCACCTATAAATACCCTTGTCCCATCTCACTTTGATAAAGTTGAAATACGCGAAATATTGTCTATCAAGTGAAAAACTTTCAGTGTGATATTCATTAGCTTACAAGTGATATTCAGATTTCTTTAGAAGTTCTTGTGTGATTAAGAAGTTGATCAAGGAAGAAAAGCACAAGAAGTTCAAGTTGGAGAATCATCACAATCTTTCAACCATCTCTACAAGTGAAGTAGAAAGAGGCGGAGTAAACTTGGAAGAAGTTGAAAAACATACAACAACAAGGCTCCCGGGCTTAGTGATCAAAGGAGCTTGTTGTAACCCCCCGTATATTCCGATAAGTTTAGGGTTCGAAAAATATTTTTTTAGGCAATAATATTTATGAGATGATCTCTCGGTACTTTAGAAGGATTTTTACAAGTGAGACTAATTATTAATAAGCTGCGATCTACGTACCGGTCATGAACCAAAAAATTTTTAAGGACGTATATACAGTTCGAATTTCCCTAGGAAATGGATTATTAAGCATAATACGATTAAACGTGAACTCCCTACTCAGTTCAGTGGAAATTAGACGAACTGTAAGAGTGAAATTTATTACGAACCTTCGTACCTGTATTTCGCGAGATACCGGAGAATTCCCGATTTTTGTGGTTAATGACGGGATTATTTTTAGAATAATTTTGGTATTAAAATTTTCCCGAATTAAGTTATATTCCTCCGAACTTTTATCTGATTTAATCCCTAACTAGCAAAGGAGCCTTATTCTACAAGGCACACCATGGAGTTGTGACAAGTGGCACCATTATTTACCACATGGTAATAAATAATTAATTAAATGGGAAGAGTGTGGGATAAGCTAAGCCATGCTAAGATGTAACTTACACTCAAAGTCTTCCTCTCTCTCTCCCACACTCATTTTCGAAAAATCAAGAAGGAAGAAGAAGAGAAAAAATGTCATCTTCCTCTTGGATCCAAGAACTCATAGCTATTTTCTTGAACACAAGTGCTTCCATAATAGGTAAGACTTTGGTTTTATTCGGTTAATATGGCTAGAATCCTTCATAGAACTTAAGTTTAAACTAAGGATTCATGAAAATGTGGTTATTATGGTGATTTTTGTTTAGGATCTTCGGTGAAAAGTTTGGAGGAGAAGATCACCATCTTTCTACGGTTTTAGAAATCTACTTGGGAGGTAAGGAATCCCTTAAGTTGGTTTAGTCACTTGAAGGTGAATAAATGCTAGTAAATTATGTGACTAGGATTTTATGTGAAAGTGATGTGCTAAGTTGTGGATCTACATGTTGGTTCAAAGAAACTACACTTTGATTTTGGTAATTTTTGTATGCATGTTCATAATTAATTTATGCATGTATATGTTGTGTTTATGTCCATATAGGCTTATACTTGTGAAAATAGTGGAAAATCGGGACGTTACAACCCCGTTTTTACTGCTCGAAGTTGGCAGAATCGGATGGACCAGCCTTGACGCGCGTCCACTGCGCGTCCATCCGGCCATCGTTTCGGCGTCGCGGCGAAGGGCCGGACGCGACCACAGACGCGCGCGTCCGCGCTGCGGACAACCGCGAGTCCGCGCGACGCGGAACCCGTTTTCGACCGAACTTTCCCCCGATGTTTTTACTCCGAGTGTTATGATGTTTGGAAGGCCTACGGACAACCGAGTCAATTTTTGAAAGCTCAAATATTATTTTGTAAATTATGTTCATCAATTTGGGAAAAATTTGTGTTTTTAAGAAACAAACGTGACTCTTGTCACTTGGAAATTTATAACGAAAAGTCATTGTCAAATATGGTATTTTGGAAACATATTTGGAAAGAATGATCGTTTGAGTCATCACACGAATATACTAATTAAACCCAAGGAAGAAAGAATGTTTTGAAAACCTTAGTTTCTGGATAACGTTGTTGAGATGTTGACTTTACGGGAGGCCTGCGGGAGCCGTGGCCGAAAGTTATTGAGATGTTTGACTTAGGGCTTGTGAGCTGGGGCCCGGAAGTTATTGAGATGTTTGACTTCACGGAGGCTTGTGGCCGGGCCCGGAAGTTATTGAGATGTTGACTTCACGGAAGGCTTGTGAGTGGGCCTAGAGTTATTGAGATGTTTGACTTATGGAAGCCTGCGGAGCCGTAGCCAAAATTTATTGAGATGTTGACTTCACGGGAGGCTTGTGAGCCGGGCCCGGAAGTTATTGAGATGTTTGACTTCACGGGAGGCCTGTGAGCCGGGGCTCGGAAGTTATTGAGATGTTTGACTTTACGGGAAGCCTGCGGAGCCGTGGCCCGAGTATTGAGATGTTTGACTTCACGGGAGGCTTGTGAGCCTGGGCCCGGAAGTTATTGAAATGTTTGACTTTGCGGGAGGCTTGTGAGCGGGGCCGGAAGTTATTGAAATGTTTGACTTTACGGGAGGCCTGCGGGAGCCGTGGTGTAACACCCCGTAAATTCGTTCAAGCCATAAGAATATCCGATTAATTTTAAGTTTCTTTTGGGCAATTTATTTATTTTAATTGGGCTAGTTCTTCCAATTTATATATATATATATATATATATATATATATATATATAGGGTAGAGTTCAGGTGTAGCCTGGTCATTAGGTGTGGTCGTGTGGCCTATTTTCAGCCATTAGATCATATCAACTCATCAAATCAACGCGCAATATATGTATGTTATAGAACACACCATTCTACTACTAAAATGCACCAGAGTACCGATAAAACACACATTCCACACAATATACCAAATGCGTCTATTCACTTAAAATTCATCAATATACTAATAAAACACATCATTCTACATATTAAAATGTACCACAACGTGCCTCATGTCAGATTATAAGCATACACTATTTACACATATTAATTTACACATATTAGAAAACATGTGCTAAATATGCACCGTTATACGTATTAAAATGCACCACACTTATTAGAAACACATGTGTTAAAATACACACCATTCAATGTATTAAAATGCATCAGACGACGTATTAAAACACACAATTCCACAACATAGTTACACATCATTCTACGTATGAAAATGCACCAACGGATAGATTAAAACACACCATTCTACAACACAGTTAATGCACCAACATACGTAATAAAACGCACCACAGCATATATTAAAACGCACCACACTATGTATTAAAACACACCATTCCACAACACAGTTACACATCATTCTACGTATGAAAATGCACCAACGGATAGATTAAAACACACCATTCTACAACACAGTTAATGCACCAACATACATAAGTGTGATATTCATTAGCTTACAAGTGATATTCAGATTTCTTTAGAAGTTCTTGTGTGATTAAGAAGTTGATCAAGGAAGAAAAGCACAAGAAGTTCAAGTTGGAGAATCATCACAATCTTTCAACCACCTCTACAAGTGAAGTAGAAAGAGGCGGAGTAAACTTGGAAGAAGTTGAAAAACCTACAACAACAAGGCTCCCGGGCTTAGTGATCAAAGGAGCTTGTTGTAACCCCCCGTATATTCCGATAAGTTTAGGGTTCGAAAAATATATTTTTTAGGCAATAATATTTATGAGATGATCTCTCGGTACTTTAGAAGGATTTTTACAAGTGAGACTAATTATTAATAAGCTGCGATCTACGTACCGGTCATGAACCGAAAATTTTTTAAGGACGTATGTACAGTTCGAATTTCCCTAGGAAATGGATTATTAAGCATAATACGATTAAACGTGAACTCCCTACTCAGTTCAGTGGAAATTAGACGAACTGTAAGAGTGAAATTTATTACGAACCTTCGTACCTGTATTTCGCGAGATACCGGAGAATTCCCGATTTTTGTGGTTAATGACGGGATTATTTTTAGAATAATTTTGGTATTAAAATTTTCCCGAATTAAGTTATATTCCTCCGAACTTTTATCTGATTTAATCCCTAACTAGCAAAGGAGCCTTATTCTACAAGGCACACCATGGAGTTGTGACAAGTGGCACCATTATTTACCACATGGTAATAAATAATTAATTAAATGGGAAGAGTGTGGGATAAGCTAAGCCATGCTAAGATGTAACTTACACTCAAAGTCTTCCTCTCTCTCTCCCACACTCATTTTCGAAAAATCAAGAAGGAAGAAGAAGAGAAAAAAATGTCATCTTCCTCTTGGGATCCAAGAACTCTATAGCTATTTTCTTGAACACAAGTGCTTCCATAATAGGTAAGACTTTGGTTTTATTCGGTTAATATGGCTAGAATCCTTCATAGAACTTAAGTTTAAACTAAGGATTCATGAAAATGTGGTTATTATGGTGATTTTTGTTTAGGATCTTCGGTGAAAAGTTTGGAGGAGAAGATCACCATCTTTCTACGGTTTTAGAAATCTACTTGGGAGGTAAGGAATCCCTTAAGTTGGTTTAGTCACTTGAAGGTGAATAAATGCTAGTAAATTATGTGACTAGGATTTTTATGTGAAAGTGATGTGCTAAGTTGTGGATCTACATGTTGGTTCAAAGAAACTACACTTTGATTTTTGGTAATTTTTGTATGCATGTTCATAATTAATTTATGCATGTATATGTTGTGTTTATGTCCATATAGGCTTATACTTGTGAAAATAGTGGAAAATCGGGACGTTACAACCCCGTTTTTACTGCTCGAAGTTGGCAGAATCGGATGGACGCAGCCTTGGACGCGCGTCCACTGCGCGTCCATCCGCGCCCATCGTTTCGGCGTCGCGGCCGAAGGGCCGGACGCGACCACAGACGCGCGCGTCCGCCGCTGCGGACAACCGCGAGTCCGCGCGACGCGGACCCGTTTTCGACCGAACTTTCCCCCGATGTTTTTACTCCCGAGTGTTATGATGTTTGGAAGGCCTACGGACAACCGAGTCAATTTTTGAAAGCTCAAATATTATTTTGTAAATTATGTTCATCAATTTGGGAAAAATTTGTGTTTTTAAGAAACAAACGTGACTCTTGTCACTTGGAAATTTTATAACGAAAAGTCATTGTCAAATATGGGTATTTTGGAAACATATTTGGAAAGAATGATCGTTTGAGTCATCACACGAATATACTAATTAAACCCAAGGAAGAAAGAATGTTTTGAAAACCTTAGTTTCTGGATAACGTTGTTGAGATGTTGACTTTACGGGAGGCCTGCGGGAGCCGTGGGCCGAAAGTTATTGAGATGTTTGACTTCACGGGAGGCTTGTGAGCTGGGGCCCGGAAGTTATTGAGATGTTTGACTTCACGGGAGGCTTGTGAGCCGGGGCCCGGAAGTTATTGAGATGTTTGACTTCACGGAAGGCTTGTGAGTCGGGGCCTAGAAGTTATTGAGATGTTTGACTTTACTGGAAGCCTGCGGGAGCCGTAGCCCAAAATTTATTGAGATGTTTGACTTCACGGGAGGCTTGTGAGCCGGGGCCCGGAAGTTATTGAGATGTTTGACTTCACGGGAGGCCTGTGAGCCGGGGCTCGGAAGTTATTGAGATGTTTGACTTTACGGGAAGCCTGCGGGAGCCGTGGCCCGAAAGTTATTGAGATGTTTGACTTCACGGGAGGCTTGTGAGCCTGGGCCCGGAAGTTATTGAAATGTTTGACTTTGCGGGAGGCTTGTGAGCCGGGGCCCGGAAGTTATTGAAATGTTTGACTTTACGGGAGGCCTGCGGGAGCCGTGGTGTAACACCCCGTAAATTCGTTCAAGCCATAAGACCGATAATTAATTCTTTTGGGCAATTTATTTATTTTAATTGGGCTAGTTCTTCCAATTTTATATATATATATATATATATATATATATATATATATAGGGTAGAGTTCAGGTGTAGCCTGGTCATTAGGTGTGGTCGTGTGGCCTATTTTCAGCCATTAGATCATATCAACTCATCAAATCAACGCGCAATATATGTATGTTATAGAACACACCATTCTACGTACTAAAATGCACCAGAGTACCGATAAAACACACCATTCCACACAATATACCAAATGCGTCTATTCACTTAAAATTCATCAATATACTTAATAAAACACATCATTCTACATATTAAAATGTACCACAACGTGCCTCATGTCAGATTATAAGCATACACTATTTACACATATTAATTACACATATTAGAAAACATGCTAAAATATGCACCGTTATACGTATTAAAATGCACCACACTTATTAGAAACACATGTGTTAAAATACACACCATTCAATGTATTAAAATGCACCAGACGACGTATTAAAACACACCATTCCACAACACAGTTACACATCATTCTACGTATGAAAATGCACCAACGGATAGATTAAAACACACCATTCTACAACAGTTAATGCACCAACATACAAACGCACCACTTAAAACGCACCACACTATGTATTAAAACACACCATTCCACAACACAGTTACACATCATTCTACGTATGAAAATGCACCAACGGATAGATTAAAACACACCATTCTACAACACAGTTAATGCACCAACATACGTAATAAAACGCACCACAGCATGTATTAAAACGCACCACACTATGTACTAAAATGCACCATTCCAATCATGTAATATAAATACTAAAATTACCATAATAACCCCACTTAAACATACGCGAATTTCAGTAAGATTAATGAAATTGGACGGTGCTGATTAGGCCACACGACCGCATCTAAACTACAGTCCGCATATGAGCCAACTTCTATATATATATATATATATATATATATATATATTATATATATATATATATAGGTCATGTTCAAGTGTGGCGTGCTCTTAGGTGTGAACAGTGCGGCCTCACCACTATGTATACAGATATACACCACTCAGTGTTAGAAAATGCACCACACAAATATGCATCGTTAGGGACGCATCACCCAAAAACACACCACTAGGTATGCAAATATACACCACACGTATTAGCAAATGCACCATTAGGGACATGGGAGTTATGGTGCATTATTTTGGGTGTGTGGTGGTTTTATGGTGTTTTTGTATATTTTCATTGTGGTGTGTTTCTTAACATTGAGTGGTGTATTTCGTAACATTGAGTGGTGTGTGACCGCACGGCACACTAGAGCACGCCACATTTGATATATATATATATATATATATATATATATATATATATATATATATATATATATATATAATATATATATATATATCTCGAAACCCAAATTCATTATTTTAATCAAGAGCCCAATTCTTGAATGTATTCTTGTAAGGGATTTATTCTAATTTGGATCCTTACAATTCTTATGTGTAAGAGTATTCTTATAATGGCTCAATTCTAGTATATATATATATGTATTGTCTCTAAGACATTTAATCCCTAATACTATGGGCTTTCCCTTATTCTATATATTTATTTTTAAGAGATGAGTCTCTTGGCCCAATAAATTAATCTTGTACATAACATTATTATATACATATAAAGAATGAATCCCATTCCTTATTAAGTCTTCCACCCTAATATACACATATATGAATATATGTATTGTAGTATATATATTCAAGACTTAATTCTTCTAGAGGTTTTCACTCTCTCTCTCTTCCCTACCATCACTACTCACGCCATTTTCATCCTATTTCCTTCAAAAATTGATCTTCATTTCATATTCAAGTATTCAAGTCAAGATTGCTCTTTTAGGGTTGTTGAAGCTTGGGTAAGCATCTATATCTAGGAATATTCATTGCATCATGTAGCTTTCATAATCTTTATGCAAGTTCTTATGTTTCTTTTGGGGTTCCTTTGGGAAAAAGATGATCAAGGTGAAGGAGGAGCTTAGGGGAAAGGTTTGAAAGGTCTTGGGTGAAGAGTGCTCCAAGAGGTAACCACTATGTCCATCAAAATCTATTTTTACACTCTCAATCTATATGATATTATTTGGTGTGTTGGAATCCTGAAATTTCTTGAATATAGCCTTGTTGTTGTCTATGAAATTGTGTTTGATGGATTTATGAACTTGTGTTCTTGATGTTTATGAGCATTTGTTGGTTTGGATTCCATGTTTATTTGACCTCTGTGAGATGCAAACTGTGTATTATAATCTCATTTTCGCATTCTGGAACTATTATTCGTGTCTGAGCCAAAGTCTGGGAGTGGGGGTTTGGTTTTGGTCTAGCGGAGCACCCAAGCGACACAATGTAATCCGCTAGGGCCTTCCGCAAGAGCAAAACGGAGAAGGTTAGCGGAGGAAGGGGGTCCGTTGAGGGGATCCGTGGTCTTCCTGCGGAGGTGTGCGACGGAGGGCGGTGTTCCGTCTCTGAGTTCCGCTAGGTCTCTGGGAATCTGCTTCCAGAGAGCATCTGTGAGTTGTTTGTTTGATTGTTTCCCTTCTTGTTCTGAACTTTGTTGGAGTATTCTATGGGATATTTTACCATGTCTTTGGAGTACTTATTCACATCTTTTGGTCCATCTTTTGAATCTCTTGCTTTGTGAATCCTTGATTATATTATCTGGGAGTTGGTTGGTGTTCATATTTGAGATGAACCCTCTAAGTGGTTGTTCTTGGGCTGAGTTTGAGGTTGGATATGGAGTAGTGGATCCTTGAGTATCTTGTGGGTGATTGGTGGGTGATCTAACTGTGGTTGCTATCTAATTGTGGATCTAACTTTGGACTCCGGTCCCTGTGATTGGGTTTTTACCCCTGTGATTGGACTTTGGTCCCTGTGATTGGACTCCGGTCCCTGTGATTGGTTTTTACCCCTGTGATTGGACTTTGGTCCCTGTGATTGGACTCCGGTCCCTGTGATTGGGTTTCTTACCCCTGCGTACCTAACTTCTAACTTTCGGGTTTGGTGTTTGGTATGAGGGATGGTATGTTGGTTTGGAGGTTGGAATTGGGAGTTCTTTCTTAGTATCGTGTATTCGTGAGTTTCCTTGTGATTATTCGGTTAATTTGTATCTCAGTTGATATCTTGTTGTTCCTTGTTATGTTGCGGTTTGGTTGGTTCCTTTATGATTGTCTTATTGGAGTTATGATTCAGTTGGTATCTTGTTTATGGACTTGTTGTCTTATACATTCGTTATTGAATATTGGTTTCGTTTGGAGGAGTCTTGGTTTGTGGTTCATTCAGTTTATCATTGTTGAGTATCCGATTTTAATTAAAGAACAGTTTGTTGGTGTGTATATTCTATACGGGTGTGTAAACCTATTTACAAACTTATATATATCTATACTTCCTTGCGGGTGTGAATGGTGGTTACTTAGCAGTCTTTTGCTAATGGTTCCTTGTGTGTTTTCCAGGTTCGCAATAAAGTCTAAGCGTGAGCGCAATAGAGATATACCCGTATGAGGAGGCTTAGACTAGTCGTTATGTTTTTAGACTTATGCTTTGGGCCTGTGTGCCGCTATGAGATTTTACATACTCTCGTTTAGCTCTTGATGTTTTGATATTACTTGAGGATTATGTTTATACAGTTGGTTTAGTTTATGATTAGCCTGTGCATCTAGGCCGTGTTTTTCTTACCTAGATGTGGCATGATGCCCCTTAGGTTTTAATTCGCTTCCGCTATGATATGTTGTATGGTTGAGATGGGTAGCTTTTGTGTTAAGTTTTATCTATCTCAGCTTGTGAAAAAGTTGGGGTGTCACACGTGGCCCGAAAGTTATTGAGATGTTTGACTTTACGGGAGGTCTGCGGGAGCCGTAGCCCGAAAGTTATTGAGATGTTTGACTTCACGGGAGGCTTGTGAGCCAGGGCCCGGAAGTTATTGAAATGTTTGACTTTACGGGAGGCCTGCGGGAGCCGTGGCCCGAAAGTTATTGAGATGTTTGACTTCACGGGAGGCTTGTGAGCCGGGGCCCGGATGTTATTGAGATGTTTGAGTTCACGGGAGGCTTGTGAGCTGGGGCCCGGAAGTTATTGAAATGTTTGACTTTGCGGGAGGCTTGTGAGCCGTGGCCCGGAAGTTATTGAAATGTTTGACCTGCGGGAGGCATGAGTGCCGTGGCCCGAGGTTCTTGAAAATATTCCAACAATGCCTTGCCCTTATCCAGGGGGAAACTAAGTAAATTTTTACTAACTAAGAAAATCTAGTTACTCCGTAACTACGTTGAACAATAAATGTCACGAGTTTTGAACAGTGAAGTGTGTTGTTGAACCCTCTATTTTTGTTGAGTTAAAATGATGAGAATTTCTGAAAATGAAAAGTATTATATGCTGATGCAACTCGTATACTCTACTATACTTCGTTGGTTGATAATCGGGTTGCAGGTAGATTGCAACTTATGGGTAAAGCTTACAGTTTTCTGAGAATTATGTTTTTCGAAACCTTTGTTTACTTTTGAGTGACAATGGATTTTCTTACTTGGCCGTCGCGCTAACTACACTTCATTGTGTCCTTTATTAGATGCAGTCTAGCGTGGGTCCCTATGGCCGATGAGCTCTGAATAGGATGGGAGTCGAGGTTGAAGACTACTCTATCCTAGAATAGACACCCAGGAAGGATTAGTTCCATATGTACACTTTTGAATGTTGATATGGTTCTTTGAGGTTGTAAGTTTAGCCTTAGCATTTGGGTATAGGAGAGATACCTAAGCGTGGCGGTAACACCCAGTTTTCTGCTGGTTAGATGCTTCCGCAACGTACTGTATTATTAGGGGTTTTGTAATAAATCCAAGACGTGAAAATTGGGGTTACACTTGTTGTAACGGAATTTGTACTATAACGGGGAATATAGTGCAAACGTTCACGCATTGTGAAGAAGAGTGGAGTAGGCTTAGTTAACAGTCGAACCACTATAAAAACCCTCTCTCTCTCTCTATATTTATTTTACGTTTTGCATTGCATATATTACTCAAACCTAATATCTTTTACAAGAAAAATCTAAGTGCGAAGTTAAGATAAAACTTAATATATTCTTTCCGCTGCGTTAATCTCTTTAGACAAAAAGTTTTCAAAAACCTCTTGCGAGTCTATTCAACCCCCCCTTCTAGACTCACATCGCTACCACCGGGACCAACAAGTGGTATCAGAGCCAGTTACCTTGAACGGTGGACACTCTGTGTATACTGCCTGGTGATCCTTTTTGAAAAATTTATCAAAACATTTCCAAACTTTGCACTATGTCTAAAATGGAACATCATAGGCATTTTCTTATGTTTAACTTGGACAAGTTTGATGATTAGAAAGTGCGCATGCAGGCTCACTTGTCTGTCATGCATGATGAGATGTGGGACGTGATAACTGATGGACCCATCCAGATACTACAAGTGAACCCCAATCGTGTTGCTACCGATCCGACATCACCAGAAATGATTCCAAAGGAGAAATCCTTGCTGACTACCGAAGAGAGAACCCGAGTAAATCTCGACAATATAGCCAAGGATATACTCTACAAGGCATTGGATGAATCATTGTTTCCGAGAGTAAGAAAGTGCAAGAATGCTAAAGACATTTGGGATGTACTTATGCTCATAGGTGATGGAGACGAACAAGAGAAGGAGAACAAGCTGACGATTGCCATGAAGAAGTTTGAAGATTTCAAACTCAATCCAAAGGAGTCCATAACTGAAATGGAAGCTCGGTTCATAAAGTTATTGATAGAAATCAATGATCTTGATGAGAAAAAGCTAACACAAAAGGAGATAAACTTGAAGATTCTCCGAGGACTACCCAAAAGTTGGGAAATGAAAGTAGTAGCTATGCGTGATCATAGAGACCTCAAGACAACGAGTACTACTCAGATCTTTAGTGATCTGAAAGCCTACGAGTTCGAGAAGGAAGCTCAAAATGATGAAGAACCTGAGACGAGAAATATAGCCTTAGTTGCAAATCATCAATCTTCATCATCAACACCAAGGTCAAATACTAATCCCTCATCTGATTTTTTCACTAATGATCAGCTTGCTTTGTTCATGAGAAGGTTCAAAAGATTCATGCGAAAGAATCAATCTTATGATAACTCTGACAAGACGAGAAGAACGAAGTACCGAAGCAATGACAAGGCTAGCGGATCCAGAACACATGAGAAGGATGAAATACAAGTGTTGTGTTATAACTGCCGAAAACCTGGACACTTCAAAGCTGAGTGTCCATATCCCATCGTCAAGAAGCATCAAGACGAGCACAAGTACAAGAAGAATTCGGGAAATTATCACAACCTGAAGAGTGCATCAAATGATGCTGACGAAGAGCCAAACAAAAACCAGAAGAATGATAGGCGAAGGAAGGCTCTAGCTGTAGAAGAGAAGTCAGGAGAAAAGAACGACGAGTCATGCACTTCCAGCTCTAGTTCAGAAAGTGACAGTTCGGAAGATGAGAAAGGACTACTGTGTCTTTTCAGTCAAGAGGACTCGGATGAAGAGCTGTGCCTTATGGCAGATGAAGAAGAGGTAACTTCACAAAATCACTCTTCTAATTATAGTTCCGAATCCACATATCACGAAAACCCTAAGGAAGCATTCGAAATAATGATGAAGAGTTTTGATGGTATTGAGAATTCACACCTCAAACTCAAAGAAGAGAATGCCAAGCTATTGGCAGAAAGACAAGATCTCGAGGACTTAAGGTCCAAAAATGCTGAGATGCTTGAATCTATAAGCCAGCTTGAGAAGCAAGTTCATCTTCTTGAGGAAGAGTGTAAAGCGAAGGATGATAGAGAGCAAAATTTGTGTGCGGTGCTTGCGACATTTACAAATTCATCCAGATTAATGGATCGAATGGTAGATGATCAAAGACCATCAGGGAGTAGAACCGGACTTGGTTATAGCTCCAGCTCTTATCAAAATGTTCTCTTAACACGACCAACTGATCCTTCTACTAGTGGAGGTTTAAGTTCTGTCTTTGTCCAAGGACAAACTGAAAATCTTGAGCCAGTGATTAACGCTACAAATGGAACAGAACCACAATCAACGAGTCAATCTAATGATTCGACTGAAGCACGTATTGTGGAACCTACGAGAGGAAATTTCCAAAACGGTAACCCGAGAAGTCATCAGACCCCTCGGTATAGACCTCGCGTACCGAATCATCATGGTCGTATCGCAAATGGTCAACCACTTGGGAATAACCAATCTAAAGGGAAATTCCAAGGCAATAAGAGGCAACATTACTCACAGAGGCAACGCAAGCGTATGCCTCAGGGAAGACCGAACTCTTACCCGAGTAATGTCAAGAATTTCAAAAAGTTCCCTAGCAAGCATAGAGGTGGAGAAGGTACTCTATATCCTAGTGATGAGGACTGGACTATGGACTATGAACCAATGACAAGAGCAAAATTTCTGCTCCATCATAGACATAAACAAACCTCATACAATAGAGTCAACACGAATAAACCAACACCTCCTCTTCAAAAGGTTTATTCACCGAAGTCACCTCAAGCCTACTATGCTATCCCTTATGATTATCGCGTGTTTAACGGGTATCGTGGACCGAAGATGAACCTTACGAGTTCTAGGTATGCATGGATGGCCAAGCTCACTGCTAACCGACAAGGACCCAAGAAGGTATGGGTACCTAAAAACACTTAATCTTTGAATGCAGGGAAACAGGACCATCTGGTATGTAGATAGTGGTTGCTCGAGACACATGACTGGAGATAAATCAGAATTGAGTAACTATAAAGCAAAGAATGGTCCTAAAGTAGTTTTCGGTGGGAACTCAAGTGGAAGAACCATGGGTACCGGAGATGTCATGAATAATGGTTTAATCATCCAAGAAGTCTCTTATGTTGCAGGATTAAAGTTCAATCTTTTGAGCACAAGTTAGTTTTGTGACAAAGGATACAAAGTTATATTCTCACGAGATGTATGTCAAGTTATCTCAGAACTATCTCATGAAGTTGTCTTAACAGCAAAACGAAGAAATAATATGTATGTTGTCACGTGGGAAACAGTAAGATCGAATACTTGTCTAATCGCCAAAAGCAAGAAAGATCTAAGTTGGGAATGGCACCATAAACTCAATCATCTCAACTTCAAGGCCATCAACAAGCTTGCAAGAAAGGAACTGGTTGAAGGATTACCGAATGTAATCTATGACAAGGATAAAGTATGTGAAGCATGTCAAAAGTGAAAGCAGATCAAGTCTTCGTTCAAAACGAAATCTCTAAACACCAATGCAAGGCCATTAAGTCTACTTCATATGGACTTATTTGGACCAGTTGATCCAGTTAGTCTAAGCGGGAGAAAATACACTCTTGTGGTTGTAGATGACTACACAAGATATACATGGACATCTTTTCTAAGAAAGAAGAATGAAACTGAGAAAGTCCTTCCAGACTTGCTCCGAAGACTTCAAACCGAAAAGGATCTAAGTATTGTCAAAATTCGGTCTGATCAAGGAACTGAATTTGTAAACAAAGTCATCCATGATTTCTGTGGACAACACGGTATACTGCATCAGCTTTCAGCAGCAAGAACTCCTCAACAGAATGGTGTAGCTGAAAGACGCAACAGAACCCTCAAGGAAGCAACAAGATCCATGATTGCTTTCTCAGGCCTGCCGAAACGTTTTTGGGCCGAAGCAATAAACACAGCATGCTACACTCAAAACAGATCTCTTATTCATAAAGATCATGGAGCTACACCCTACGAACTATGGAAAGGCAGAAAACCTGTTGTAAAATACTTTCACATATTTGGAAGTAAATGCTTCATTCATAACAACGGGAAATCACATCTAAAGGCTTTTGATGAACGTGCCGATGAAGGAATATTTATGGGATACTCTGAAAAGAGTAAAGCTTTTCGAGTACTGAACAAGCGAACAATGGTGATAGAAGAATCAATACATGTAGTCTTCGACGAATCATCAAAAGAGGGAGTGGTGATCTCTGAGAAACAAACTGATGAAGAAACGAAAGATAGAGAATTTGAAGAACTATCCGAAGGATCAAAATCAGAAGACGACGATTATCCACTCTTTCCAAATCTTCTACCAAATGCTTCATCTCAAACCGAAGTATTACCGAATGATGGAAATGAGCCAATAACTCAACAAGATGGAAGCAATCAAGGCGAACCCTCTATCGATGAAGGAGCACCTCCTACCACTTTTCAACCGGATCTAAAATGGTTGAGAAATCATCCTCAAGATCAAATCATCGGTGATATACATGATAATGTACGAACTCGTGCATCCATTTGGGAATGCATGATGGCATGTTTCATATCTCAAATTGAACCAAAGACCGTAGAAGAAGCACTAAATGACTCGGACTGGGTCATTGCCATGCAAGATGAACTACATCAATTTGAGAGAAATGATGTATGGGAACTGGTTCCACGACCAACTCATCAAAATGTCATTGGAACTAAATGGGTTTTTAGAAACAAGATGAATGAGCAAGGAGTAATTGTTAGGAACAAGGCTCGGTTAGTTGCAAAAGGATACTGTCAGGAAGAAGGGATCGATTTTGATGAGACCTTTGCACCTGTTGCTAGACTCGAAGCCATACGAATCTTTCTAGTATATGCTGCATGGAAAGACTTTAAAGTCTATCAAATGGATGTCAAAAGTGCCTTCTTGAATGGGCTTTTAGAAGAAGAAGTATATGTCGAGCAGCCCCCAGGTTTTATCTCCGAAGTAGGGATGGATAAAGTATATAAACTCAAAAAGGCTTTATATGGTTTAAAACAAGCTCCGAGGGCTTGGTATGACACCTTATCATGCTTTCTTATAAGCTGTGGATTCACGAAAGGGATAGTCGACAAAACCCTTTTTAGAATAAAAAACGGAGATCATATTCTGTTGGTACAAATATATGTAGATGACATCATTTTTAGTAGTACCGATCCAGGCCTATGTGAGAAATTCTCAAAACTCATGCAAGGAAAATTCGAGATGAGCATGATGGGAAAATTAAATTACTGTTTGGGTCTTCAGGTAAACAAGAACAAAATGGGATTTTTATAAATCAAGCAAAATACACCAAGGATCTCATCAAGAAATTCGGTGTTGATGGAAAGACCTCGATCAAAATACCCATGAACACTTCGTTACGAATGGATATCGATAACGAAGGAAAGGATGTGGATCAGACGAAGTATAGAGGAATCATCGGTTCTCTATTATATCTTACGGCTAGTCGACCAGACATATCGTTTGTTGTAGGAGTATGTGCTCGGTTTCAAGCCAATCCGAAGGAAAGTCATTTGAGTGCTGCCAAAAAGATACTAAGATATCTAAAAGGGACTCAAAGTGTGGGACTTTGGTACCCGAGGAGTGACACTTTTGATCTAGTTGAATATTCTGACGCAGATTTTGCTGGTTGCAAAATTGATCGAAAAAGTACATCAGGGACTTGCCAATTCTTAGGGGGAAGGCTTGTCTCTTGGTTCAGTAAAAAGCAGAATTCCATTGCAACAAGCACTGCTGAAGCCGAATACATAGCGGCTGGCAGCTGTTGTGCACAAATACTATGGATGATGCAACAACTCAAAGACTATGGTGTATCTGCCAAAGAAGTAAGCATTATGTGTGACAACACAAGTGCGATCGCTATAACTCAAAATCCTGTTTTGCACTCAAGAACCAAGCATATTGATATAAAATATCATTTCATTAGAGATCATGTAGAGAAAAAGGATATCAAACTTGAGTATGTGAATACCGAAGACCAGCTTGCGGGTATTCTCACTAAACCGCTTGCCGAAGCAAGATTCTCTACCTTGAGGCATGAGCTCGGTATGATAGAAATGAATTGATGGAGAGACAAATGAATCGATCCAAAACTGAAAGGATTTATCAGTTATGACACCTTGAAATTAATGCTCCTCAGAATCAGAAGTTCACGGATTCATATTAATGGATAAGCTCAAAACTCTTGGACGGTTGCAACTTTGATTGGTCACGTCAAACGGATCTCAGCCAATCACAGCGCCACAATCTCTCTATAAATAGATCACAACCGAGGAAGGGAGAGGTATCCTAACTCCTAATCGTTTTTGTTGTATTCTATTTTGCAGGAATGGATAAAGGGAAAGGCAAGAAGGCGTGTTCTGAAGAGAAACCCGTCAAGAAAAGGTTCTCTTTTCGGCTGTTGTTGAAAGAAGGAACAAGCAAACTCAACAAGTTGAGAGAAGAAAAGGGAGAACCTCTCCAAGGGGACACATCTGCACATCCTCTAGAACTCTCTGATTCGGACTCTGAGGATTACGTGCCCAAGCCACCTACCATGTCTGTCACAGGCTTCTATTCCGGAGGTATAGCTCCACCTAACGAGGAACCCTACTAGCCGGATCCAAACCTTGTGCCAAGGTCAACTCCTCCACCCTTCATGAACTATACTGGAGATGATGCCTGGAATGACATCCAAAGATGGTACCAGCAGGATCAGGCTCCAAACCAGCCAGCAAATGCAGACTATGACGAGGACTATCTTCGCTACCTTGCGATGCTTGAGCTAGATGATGTATCTGACAAGTCCTCGGTGCTTGAAAATGAACCTGGTTATGGACCTATGGCCCCATCTTGGATCCCTGATGCTGCCCCAAGTGCTCTACCAGCTCCAAGCCCTCCTACCACGGAGAGCAGCCAAGGACAAAGCCTTATGTCAACTGCTAACAGTAGGCATGCAAAGAATAAGGGCAAAGGCAAGGCAAGAAAGTAGTTGTCATGCCTTGTAGCAAAATCAGGGTTGGGTTGTCCAGTCTAATATGTTATCTTGGATGTCACTTGTTGTCTACCAAATAAATGAAACTATCTTTTGTTTGCGTAGTCTGTCATTCTCTTTTCCGAAGTGTTAAATCTTACCGAAGAGTGACAAACTCAATGGCTAAAACTCTATCAGTACCGAAGACTGATAAAGCACAAAGCACATGTGATGACCGAATTCATATTGACCGAAGGTTTGAACCACCGAATCCTTAACCCCGAGGACTCTCTGTGTGATTCTTGTGATCGAATGGTCAAATATGTATCGTACTGAACAAGTCTCAGGGTGAAACTCACTTATAACCGTTCAACTTGAGAACGTGGGATCATGATGGTACACGTGTCAATGCCCTATTCGAAGAAAATGCCGAAGCATGCGCTCCAACTTCTCTGAACCGCCTGACATGAAAGGACGGGCCATCAAGATGTGATGGTAAAATGAGTGCATTTCTCTCTCCTCATTAAATAGCTATTTCATCTTATGGGAAACTACTCTTATCAGTACAAACCTCGACCACGGCTTTATGCCATTTTTGTCCTCTCATTAAAGGGCATTTAAGGGTTTTTGTCTCTTGCTCTTAAATTCGCTCCACTTTCTCCAAAATGACCCGATCCACCCGAACCACCATCTCTCACCATATATAACCTCTTGTACCTCTCACTTTTTACCTTTTACCCTCCCAAAAGCACCGTTATCCTCTTAACCCTAAAACCTCTCTAAACATACCAAAAGTTGAGAATCATGTCATCATCTGGATCAAGTTCTTCGTCTGAAAGTTCAAGTTCATCTTCCGATGACGTTGCTAATGCTCATGGTCCACCGCCAAAACCCTCACCCTCGCCGGAAAAGACACCAGCCACTCGAGAACCTTTCAGACCTCCACAGATTATAACCCGTCCATGTGAAGATGTGGAAGTTTTCAAGTTCTTCTCCACTGTTGGTAAAGGTCAGAAGTCAAACCATTGCATGGTTAAGGCCGGTTCGATGCTTGATGTCGACGGTTTTCTTGATAAAGTGCTTGACAAAGAGTTTGGAAATCACGTTGTGAAGTGCCTTGAGGACGGTAATCTTTACAAGTTTGTTACTTTCAAACATAAAGTCTGGTATCCTATTGATGTGACACAGTTCTATATAAATGCTGAAATACAAACTGTCAATGATGTTCATGAAATTCACTCAATAGTTAATGGCACTGAGGTTGTGATTACTCATGAAGACATTAGGAGAGTTTTTGACTTTCCTATCTGTGGGGATGGTTTCCATCCAAACTGCTCCGAGAAGAAATATAGCAGAAAGAAGATGTGGAAAAAGATGAAGGGTCATTCACAACCCTCATCCTTTCCAACTATTTTGAAGAAAAAGATGTTGAAGCTGGACTATGAATTTGTCGTAGACCTCTTGAATAAGATTGTTGAGAGCAAACAATCTGGAATTGATGATATATCTGACAAAAAGATGCGGATGTTGTGTGCACTTCTGGAAAATTACCCTGTTGATTAGTCAAGGGTGATATTTGACTTTTTAGTAGATAATGTTCAAACAGGTGTTAGTCCTACAACCAGATGGATTGTTAAGGTTCTTGGCTATGGATTCATGCTCAGTACTATTCTGAGAGATAAGAAGGTGAAGTTGCGCATGGGAACTGCCTCACATAGAACTCATTATCACATGACCTCAAAGTCACCTAATTACCTCAAGAGAAAGGCAGATGGACTGGAAGTTGCCTTGAGAAAGGAACAAAAGAAATCACAATCCAAATCGTCCAAAAGCTCAGTTGGACCGGGGAATATGAGATGGCTAAAGGCCATGGTTCGGAAGGCTCTACACACTAACCAAAGATACAACCCGAGCCCTCAAAACCAAAAGCCTCCAAACATGTTGAATCCTCGAAGCGCACCGAATCCTCGTTTGAGGAAGAGCCAGAAAAGTCTTCTAAGAAGCGCAAGGCAGGAAGTTTGGAAGCTGCCCAGAAGAAGAAGTCAAAGAAGCATAAATCTAAACGTTCTAAGGGATCGCATGAGAAGGATCTCACCGAAGTCTCAGAAGGTCGCAAGCCTGAAGGAAAGCGAGCCAAATCCTTTCATGAGGAAAAGGCGAAGGCATCAGAAGAGGTCACTAAGAAGAGGAAGGCAAAACAGCTTAGACGTCCGAAAAAGAAACAAAGGACTGATCAAATTGACGAAGTTGAAGTTGAACATGAAACACAATCAACTGCTGTCTTACCAGCAGAAGAGGAACCGACGGAAGCTCAACTTTTAGATTGTCACCGAGTTCTTCCCCCTCCTCTTGATCTTTCCAGGGAAGATAGTAATGAGGAAGATCAAATGCCTCTTACTAGGCTACTGAAACCGACGACTCTTCAAAACGAATCACCCTCTGTACCATCTGTCTTGGAGTCTTTACCACCTCCCGAACCCTTGGTTACTGAACCTGAAAGTCCCATTGCTTCCATACCCAGAACACAACAGCTGGTAATCACTTTGCCACGCGAAAGAAATGAGTCAGGATCCGAATCAACAATGATAGAGGATGAATCTGAGGGAGATGATGCTGAAGTCTGTGATCAATCTTATCGACCAATGTCTGCAATAGTTCAACGACAAATCACAGAACATTTGTCTCCTTCCATGGCCCGTATAATGCTCACTCTTGATTACATGCATCGACACCTCCTTTTGAAATGGCCACGTGTGTCAACTATTCGGATTGAGGAGATTCCACCTGCAACAACCGAATCTGAAATTCCTGAGTCAGCTTAGCAACTTATCCTCCATCTTGATTCCGTCGCTCAACAGATTACTGCCGACGCAGCCTTGGCTCAGAAGATGGCATATGAGGAATTTGAGGCTGAAATACCTCCTGCCGAAGCATTGATTGCTGAATCTTCTCATGAGGAGATACTGAGACAAGAACTTGCTCGTATTTACAATTGGCAGGAATGGCGGATGTCAAGTCTTCGGGTTATTGCAAGTACAATTAGCGATGTAACCCCTCGGTTTTTACGACAAAGTTAAGATTCGAGAATAGCGGTATAATTTTTTTTTAAGCTATGACATTTAAGAGAAGACTATTCGGTACTCGAAATAATTTTTCTCTTAAGGATTAGTTATCGATAAGCTGCGAACTACGTACCGGTTACGACCGAGAAAAATTTAAGGATATAAATTCAGTTCGAATTTTCTAGAATTGGGATTATTAAGTATCATACGATTAAGCCTGAATTTTTAATTGGTTCAAGAGAATTTCTAAATAGACCGTAAGGGATAAATTGTTACGGACTCTGAACGTAAATTTAACGGATTATCGGAAAATTCCCAAAATTGGTGATTTGCGACGGGAATATTTTTACGATAATTTTGGTATTAGAATTTTCCCGAATTAAGTCATAATCCTCCGAAAATTCATCTGATTTAAGCTTAAACTGATCAAGTGAATTAATATCTTCTTAAGGGATGAATGAGGTGTTGACATGTGGCATTAAATCCTAGAGGGAGATTTGGTCTTGATCTTGCATTTAATGAAGCATGTGGCATTATGATCTTAAGGTAGATTTGATCTAGATTGAGCATTTAATATGGTGACATAAGGGGTGAGGTGCTATGTACTTGTGACTTCCATTCCAAGCCAAAGATGAATTAATGATCATCTCTTTCTTCCTAACACCCTAGTTCGAAAATCACAAGGGAGAAAAAGAAGAAGAAAGCTTAGTCTTGAATGTGATCATCTCTCTCCTCTCTTCATCCCATTTTCGAATCCCACCTTAGAGAAAGAAGAAGAATTATTCTAAGTCTTCCACCATCATCTCTCTATCTCCCATTTTCGAAAAATACAAGGGAAGAAAGAAGAAGAAAAGCTTAGTCTTCTACTTTGTGATCCAAGAATTCCCTAGTCACCTCTCCAACTCAAGTGCTCTAAAATAGGTAAAGACTTTGGCTTTGTTCGGTTAATCCTTCCTAGAATTTAAGTTTAAGCTAAAGATTCATGAAAATATTGTTATTATGGTAATTCTTGTTTAGGATCTTCGGTGAAAGGTTTGAAGGAAGAGATCATCATCTTTCTACGGTTTTAGAAATCTACTTGGGAGGTAAGGAATCCCTTAAGTCGGTTCAATCACTTGGAAATAGGCAAATGCTAGGAGATTATGTGAATTAGAAATTTTTACATGAAAAGTATGTGCTATGTTATAGATCTAAAAGTTGGCTCAAAAATCTTTGCTTTGATTTTTGATAAAGTTGTTATGCATGTTCATAGCTAATTTATGCATGTATATGTTGTATTTATGCCCATATAGACTTATACTTGTGAAAATATTGAAATAAAATCAAGCTAGTCTCGGCAGTAACTTCCGTGATTTATTGGGAAAAATCGGTAAGGTATTTTGATCCAATTTTTTTTATACATGTAGATCTATAAGTGTAGAACCTACATATAAAATTTCATAATTTTTGGAGTAGTATAAGTATGGTTTTCGAGTATTTTTCCAAAACTGGTCCAGTGAGAAGGATATTTCGGACCAAGGGCAAAAAGGTAATTTTCTGTGTTAATTCGTGACCTTTTTGACCAAAACTTTTTATGGACATTAAGTACTATAAGTTGGGGTTCTACCATAAAAATTTCAAGTGAAAAAGAGTTCGGGAACTATTTTTACCGGCGCAATCTTTCGGACTGCGCCAGAAATTTTCTGGCAGATTTGGGTGGACGCCCCAGTGGACGCGCGTCCACCGTGCGTCCACTGGCGTCCAGATTTTTGAGAAAAAAAAAGCCGTAGGTGTGGACGCCAAGGTGGACGCGCGTCCACCATGCGTCCACTGACGTCCAGAATGTTCAGTCCAGAATTTTCAGTCCAAAAAGTTTGGGCATGATGTCAAACTATGTCTAAGTTGTTTTCAACTGTACTATCTCCCAAAATATTTACGTATGTATGTGATTCAATATTTGAAAGGCTTACGGGCAAAAGAGATCTATTTTTCGAAAGAAATATCGGTTTTGGAAAAATTATGTACATCACTTTAGAAGAAAATATTGTTGTTGAGAAATAAGTACAACTCTTGTGACTTGAGGAATTGTGTTGAAAAGCCTATGAGTAAATAAAAATGTTTATAAAACTTACGTCGAAAGAACGTATGCTATTTTGATAAACAGGTTGTCAAAACCTTATTTTTGAGGAAAATACCACTTTTAATGAGTGAGTACCTTACGTGAGAAAGATGAGAAAATGATATTTTGAGAGCCTACGGGCATCCGGTGGGTGTTTTTGAAGCCAAAATATTATACTTAAATATTTTTACGATTTTGGGAGATAATTGTGCTTTGGAAATTATTATGACTCCTATACTTGATTTTCTGTGACGTGACTAGTACTAACCTAAGCATGCGGGTTGGGAAAATATATTTGAGTGAGTTATTGGTGGTGGAGTCGTGTGATGATCAAAGGTGGGTGATGTGTTTGTTACCCCCATGTTCAAGGTGGGTGATGTGTTCCCACGTTACTTAAAGATGGGTGATGTGTTCCCCAAAGGTGGGTGATGTGTTCCCCACGTGTTAAAGATGGTGATGTGTTCCCCATGTATGAATCAAAGGTGGGTGATGTGTTCCCCACGTGTTACTTCCCCATGTGGTGGGTGATGTGTTCCCCACGTGTTATTCAAATGTGGTGTTACTTAAAGATGGGTGATGTGTTCCCCATGTATGAATCAAAGGTGGGTGATGTGTTCCCCACGTGTTACTTAAAGATGGGTGATGTGTTCCCCATGTATGAATCAAAGGTGGGTGATGTGTTCCCCACGTGTTACTTAAAGATGGGTGATGTGTTCCCCATGTATGAATCAAAGGTGGGTGATGTGTTCCCCACGTGTTACTTAAAGATGGGTGATGTGTTCCCCATGTCCCCTTGGGTGATGTGTTCCCCACGTATGAAATTAAGACGGTGTGGGTACTTCACGGGCAGGGTGTGAGAGCTGACCGTAAAATGTTCTATATTAGAGGTGGGAGTTGTGTACCCCACGGGTGAATTAATGATTGTGTTATATGTTTGAATTACTGAGATAAATTGAAACTGCTTGTTGATAGAATGTTTGCAGGTCGATTGCGATCGATGTGTAATGTTATTGTGCCTTGCTACTACTGAAAACTATTTTGAAAACCTTTGTTTATTTTCGAGTGATAATGGATATCCTTACTTAGCCGTCGCGCTAACTACACTTCATTGTGTCATCTATTAGATGCAGTCTAGCGTGAGCTCTGAATAGGATGGGAGTCGAGGTTGAAGACTACTCTATCCTAGAATAGACACCCTTGGAGGATTAGTTCCATATGTACATATCTGGATATTGATATGGTTATTTGAGGTTGTAAGTTTAGCCTTAGCGTTTGGGTATAGGAAAGATACCTAAGCGTGGCGGTAACACCCAGTTTTCTGCTGGATAGACGCTTCCGCAATGTATTGTAATATTAGGATTTTATAATAAATCCAAGTGTTGAAAATTGGGGTGTTACAAGCGAAATGGCCGAAGAAGAAGAATGGGCACTGGATTGGATGGGCACACGATCTGTTTTGACGCCACACGGCCTGATGAAATTGAAAGAGTTTTTGCTGAAAAACTCCAAGGAAAACACTCGGTTTGGCAAATCTGTGGATTTGAATGTTGTTACCGAACTCCTCGGGAATGCCTTATGCTATAAGACATGCAGATTGCCAAAATCCACAACATCTCTCGAGCACAAACAGAGATAAGAGATCTTAGACCAGATGTTGGGCCGAGTCGTCAACAAGATGAAGATGATGCTGAGGATTCGGATTCTAATCAAAATCACGGATGCCGTGATCAACATCATAAGAAGGATGGTGATGATGACAACGATGATCCATCTGGAAGTCATGCTCCTCTTTCCCGAGCTGTTAACATTCCGAACACAGGAGTACAGATAACTCGTGCCAATGATGAATCTAATAAGAACCATACCAATGAGCCGAGGTCTGCTCCCACCGAATCTATGGAAACACAGATCCTGCTAAGTCCTAGTTCAGCCCAAGATGAAACAATGGAAGCATCTCGAGGTGCGAATCAGGATGGCTTGTAGCTACTTGATGAAAAGATGATTACATCAGATCTTAACTTAGTTGATGTTGAGGTAGAAGTCTTTCCTGACTACACTTCGGATGGAAAACTTGAAGCATCTAAAAGTGCATGTCCCGAAAACTTACCCTCTCCAATCGACGAATTAAATCTTGCAGAAGGCCAAGAACTCGTTCTAGTTCAAGGTGAAAACATGGAAGCGCCTTCCAAGGACAGTCATGGTCCATCTGCTGACACACCCAAGAGCTCGGATTCTTCTGAGGTAATCCTTGATACCTCGTCTGCTTTCACTTCTCTGTTAAATCCATACAGGGATTAGCGAGGACTCAAGATGCACAGTTCAAATCTCTTAACGAGTCCATCACTAAAATCAAGAAGGATGTGAGAAGGAAGAAAAAGAAGTCCTCTAAGTCTACCACCGATGAAAGACTTACTGCTCTTGAGAAAAATATCGACAATGCATTCTCTGAGAACCTCATTTCTCTTGGATCTTTGAAGGACTCGGTAACTAAAATCACGAAAATACAGCGTGATTTGGTTACGAAGCATGCATTTATTAAGGAGCGTCTCGACTTATCCTGTTCAAAGCTTGAAATTGTCTCTGGAAATCAACATGCAACAGCATCCCTTATCTGTGAGTTCGAGTGGACTCTTAAAGAATTGCAAGTTTACATCAATCGTCTGAGTAACAAGGTGGATACTCTCATAGAAGTCAATGATGCCAACAAGGGGGAAGAGATGAAAGGAACGCCTCCGAACACTTGCAAAGGAAAGGAAATTCTTCTAAGGAATGATGATCAGGACAATGATGATATTTCACGACAAAGAAAGGCCATCCTGAATCTTAGAAAAACTCCATCTCCTTCACCATCTCCGAAGAGAACGCAAAATAAACCTACAGGTGGTGAACCGAGTTCAAAAAGGCAAAAGAAACAAGGCAAAGAAACGAAGCAAATGACTCAGAGAGTCAATGGAGAAATGATTGAATATGTTCCATACAAAGAAGGGTCTGGAAAGAAATATGAAGAATGCAACATCCCACCCTTCTGGAACAACAAGAAACCCATGGACAGAATGATCTTCTTGAGAGATCATAATGAAAGAATCTTTGAGCAAAGAAAGAAAGATGAAGAAATTTTCCGAATTCAGCAAGAAGAACAAAAGAGATTTGAGAAAGTTATGAAGGAACTTGAAGAAGCAAACAAGATAACCAAAGCAGCTGAAGGACGAACCAAAATGAATGGCATTGCTCAAAATTTGACTGCCATGCAACAAAGTTTTTCCGATGGAATGAATGCTCCCGAACTAATAGCTTGGTGGGACTGGGAAGTTATAAGGGGAGAAAATCTTGGTGAAGTAGTCCAAAATTATCTGATGCTGAGGCTACACCATAAATATGCTTTCAAGATTGAAGGACTCGACACAGTGAAAGCAAGGAAAGAAATCAACGATATGATCCAACTCCAAGAGCATGAAATTTGGGAAAGAGAGAAGAAGAAGAAGACTGGTGAAAGCTCAAAATAAGAAGAATTTTTCTTTCTGTCTTTAAATTTTGTCAATTTTTTTTTAATGATGTATGAAACTCCTTATAAATAAAAGTCTTCTTTCGATTGGGATCAGCGTGTGTGTGTTATCTAGCTTTGTTTTACTCCTCGTCTCAAATGTAAAATTTCAACTATTCTGGCACACTTAATGAAAATCCTTTTGAGGATAAAGAAAGCCGAATAGAATGAACTTAGGGTGTTGGCATCATCAAAAAGGGGGAAATTGTTAGGAACCCCGAGTTATTGATTTTGATGATACCGAACTATACGAGGAGACCCCTAAAGTTTGTGTAAGTCTTTTGAATAGATTATGCTCTGTATCTTAGTCTACAGGATAACCGAATCCTTAGTATTTTTTCGAACACTAATGATCTAAGTCTCATGTACCGAAGATATGAAGACTTAAACCGAAGAGTAATTTATCTGAAGAGTTGAAGATGCGAAGAAACGAAGACTTGGAGAACCGAAGACTAGGATCTTATGTTAAAACACGGAAGGGCCAAGCTTTTATGACCGAGCAATCAAAAGTGTAATTGACTCGAGGAGATTAACAGAAATGATAAGGTCAATCATTCTCTCTCTCAACCAAGGCAAATACATTCTCTGATAAGTCGTCTTGTCTACTGCCTTGAGAATGGGTATAACTGAATGTCATTTTGGGTCCTATGCAACGATCCGTAGGAGCATTTAATGATTGTCACCTTTTTGAGGGACAAAACACAAATTGTCCTTGCACAAAAGTGGACAAACGGCTAGAAAGTACTGACATTCTGAAAAGGAAGAAAACACTACCCATTGGATATTACACACTGGACAATAGGTTTTGAATTTCGTTTTCCCTCCAACGGATCTGAAATTCCACCTATAAATACCCTTGTCCCATCTCACTTTGATAAGGTTGAAATACGCGAAATATTGTCTATCAAGTAAAAAACTTTCAGTGTGATATTCATTAGCTTACAAGTGATATTCAGATTTCTTTAGAAGTTCTTATGTGATTAAGAAGTTGATCAAGGAAGAAAAGCACAAGAAGTTCAAGTTGGAGAATCATCACAATCTTTCAACCATCTCTACAAGTGAAGTAGAAAGTGGCGGAGTAAACTTGGAAGAAGTTGAAAAACCTACAACAACAAGGCTGCCGAGCTTAGTGATCAAAGGAGCTTGTTGTAACGGAATTTGTACTATAACGGGGAATATAGTGCAAACCTTCACGCATTGTGAAGAAGAGTGGAGTAGGCTTAGTTAACAGCCGAACCACTATAAAAACTCTCTCTCTCTCTCTATACATTTATTTTACGTTTTGCATTGCATACACTACAAAAAAACGCGTTTTTAGCGACGGACAAAATCCGTTGCTAGATAGGGAAAATCCGTCGCTAAAGTGAATAGCGACGGATTAGCGACGGATATTTCCGTCGCTAAAATGTTGCGACAAATTTTAAATCCGTCGCTACATTTTAGCTACGGAAAAATCCGCCGCTAAACTAAAAAATATCCGTCGCTATTTTCGTCTCCACTACGATTTAAATGATGAAATTTGCAATGGAATAGTGACAGAAAATTCCGTCGCTAAATTTAACGACGGATATTTCCGTCGCTATTTTATCTTCATTTTTTATTGTTAAAAGATATTTAGCTACGAATTTACTACAATTTTTTCCGTCGCTAAATCTTTAATATTTAAAAAAAATTATGCCTACTAATTTTATATTCAAACCTGTATTAAACCTATAATATAATTATTCAATAATATAATTACTAAATATATTATATTACGAAATTCAAAATCAATAACAATAACAAAAGTATAACATTGTAAAGTATGAAAAAAAGTGTTGCATCATCAAAAAATGGTACCAAATTTATTAATACACATAATCTAATCGTCACATAATAATACACTTGTTAGGCAATTATATTTCTAGGCGTCCATTGTTGAATATTACAATGCATGAAATGACTTTATGGGACATCAGAGTATGGTTGCAGCTATCATTTAGTTACTTAGTCAAGCAAAGATTAGATGTTGCATTATGGATCCAGTGCCAGCAGCTCTGTCTTCCTTTGTTGGTCTTTTCTTCCTCTTCCCATCAGATTGGGGTTTTTTCGCTTTCAGATTATCGCAGAACGATCTCAATGAGGCAGTAAGATACTCATTCCGATGTGCTGAGAAGGAAAACAGAAAAGACAGATTACACACCAAAACTTTTTGGTCAGAAAAATAATGGCCATAAATTTCACCACATGGGTAGGTGACACCATGACAACACATAACTCTGTGATCCTTGGCATTAAAAATTTAAAATGCCAGCTCAATATACTCTAGGATCATGCTACCAAATTTATTTGCATGTCATTTATATATACAAAAATGTAGAAGCACAATTGTAGAATTGTAGTGTTGTATTTGTTCACAGTTCAAACTAAAACTAGCAGTCAATATGTGGAACAAAAAAATTGCAGTTGATAGTCTTATTAGTAGAAAAGGCAAACAAACAAAAAAAAGTACTGGTAGCAAATTTCATATTAAAGAACTATCATTTTCATAAACTTCTAAACTTATGGGGAAAGCATTACTACTGTCAACTTCAAGCAAGTAGAATTAAAGAATTAACTCACTTGAAAGTATGACATCATCCATATTCACCGACTTGCGGCCAGCATGCTGTGAAAATAACTCTAGATCCTTTGCTAGCTGCTCTGCTCTCCAAAAATGTATGTTAGTTTGTGGATTCAAAGTAAACCCTTTTACTACATTTTGAAGCTATAATGTTAAGAACCATAATATAACATACACCCCCACTCAGGACAAGGAATTCAAAGATGAAAAGAAGCTCAAACTTGATATTTTAGCCCACTTTTATCTGTTAGGACCTTAGAAATTTTAATGCACTTAGCAGTTGGAACAAAAGGATACCCAGATAGGTAATGTAGTTGCCCACCTACTTAAGTTGTCTTCTTTTCTTTTCTTTTATTTACTATTATTCTAGAAAAAGTAGACGCAGACTGCCAATTAAACATTCATCATCACCAATTTATTCTAAAAAGTTGCTTTAGTCACTAAAATGACATAGAAAAGGAGCGGGTTAAGTTGATGTTTAAGTCATGCAACCTAAGAGGGTAAAAGGAAAGGTAAAGCAATTTCTAGGAAACCTACCAACTTGTGACTATTATTGTTTCTTCACTCATGCTCTATTATTGTGAACTGACCAATAAGAATATCAAGACAAAAGGCCATTAAATATTTTAAATTGAAAACCATATAATCAATATCACATCAACATTTTATCACATGCAGAAACACTCAAGGAAGATGAATCGATTTTATGAACATGTTAATTATTCATGACAAAGAAACCAAGACCAGCTTGTAGTATAAGAGAAAGAAAATTGCCAACTTTAGCAGCAGGAGCTAACACTAACAAATGTAAATACTTATAAAAATGTTTTGGTTGTCTAAAGGATATAGGAAATTGCTCAAATATAATATACATAGAGTAAATTGTTAGCACTCAACCATGCAGAGAAAACACATGCAATTTCCATCATGAGGCAAAATCTTGTCTGCATTTACTGGATTGTGAGACAAATAGCTCCATAGCTTACCTGTTGCACCTCAGGTGTAAATCACAATTGTCATGAGTAATAATATAATTTCAAAATTCTACAAATTCATTTCTTAAAACAAACATTACTCTGTAACTCCTAATGCACCACCTAGGCACCTAGAGTCTTAAAGTTTCAATTAGAGAAGGAAAATAGCTATTGCCCGTTCATAACTCAAAAGCAAAATTTTTAAGCTAAATAAACTGGTTTGTATTTTTTATAAGAAGAAAAAATAACTTTACTACATTTTCAGTTCTAAAAAGCAAAATTAAGCTCATTAGAGCTAATTATATCTAGAGAGTCCTAAAGCTTTAATTAAAGAAGGAAAATAGCTATTACTACCCTTCCAGTTCTGAAAAGTAAAAATTTAAAGCTAAATAAAGTGATTCGTATTGTTGTTGTTATTGATAAATAATTTGTAAAATCAGTCCTACATATGAGAAACAATCAGATAGCAGATAATACTCCTAAAATAACATTGAGCTAAATCAATCAGAATTCATAAATAACATGAGAAATAGAACAACGAAAAACAAAAAGCAGAACAAGAATATGAAATCCAACTCCAGAGATGATAAACAAGTTAAAAAATTAATCCCAATTCAAAGACCATGCACGAAATAATAAATAAACAATACCATAAGAAATAAATAGATTAATCAACAATCTCCAAATACCCAGGCAGTGTTTTTAAGATGTTAGTGAAATGAAAAGGGGAAAACTAGTGTGTAAGATTACACTTGATTTTGTGGGGGAATAATGACTTATTTATGCATTGTTTCGAGGCTATCTGATCTGAATATACACAAATGGCATAGTTCTCTAAGAAAAATTGATTATTAATATTGGGGCATTGGAAGGAAGATGGAAGAAAGTGAACAATGTTCTATTCATATTCAATATACTGTGCTCGAAAGGAGTTTTTATAAAATTAGGAATTTAGGAATTAGGGTTTAAGATTTGGAGAATAGACACTAACCTGAACTTACGAAGTAACGACACCGTGTAAGCAGCCAACGACTACCGATGAAGCAATCGGAGATGAAGATACAGACGATGAAGCAATCGGAGATGAAGATACAGACGATGAAGCAATCGGAGAAGACCCACGCATCGTCGGACCCAGGCTGCAACGGTTTTGTCGTCGGACCCAGGTGGCGATGGTTATGGCAGAGGAGGGAAGTCCGATTGGCGGTAGTAGGCGATGGCTATTGAAGAGGAGGGAAGCGATGGCCGGCATTCGGCGAAGAGAGACTAGCGATGGAGATAAGTGGATGAATAGAGAGATGCAGGAAAAGATTTTGAAGATTAGATAAAATTTAGGGTAAAAGTCTGTATATAGCGAGGGATCAATACATCCGTCGTTAAATTGTAACCAAAAAAAAAGAATTCTTGACTTATATATTTAGCGATGGAATCGATAATCCGTCGTTAAAATATTTTTTAAAAAAATCTCGACTATGATATTTAGTGACGGATTTGTGGATCCACCAATAATCCGTCGCTAAAATATAAAAAAAAAACTCTTGACTTTAATATTTAGCGACGGATTTGTGAATCCGTCGCTAGATTTAGCTACGGATTCATAAATCCGTCGCTAAATTATAGTAATTAAAATTATTAAATTTTTTGGAGTGAGCCCGCGAATAATCCGTCGCAAATCCGTCGCCATATTCATCGTTAATCCGTCGCTAAAGATTGATTTAACAATAAAATTAAAATCCGTCGCTAAGTTGTCGCTATTTCGTCTCTACTTTAGCAACGGAAAAGATTCGTCGCTAAATCTGTCGCTATATAGGCTTTTTTTGTAGTGATATATCACTCAAACCTAATATCTTTTACAAGAAAAATCTAAGTGCGAAGTTAAGATAAAACTTGATATATTCTTTCCGCTGCGTTAATCTCTTTAGACAAAAAGTTTTCAAAAATCTCTTGTGAGTCTATTCAACCCCACCTTCTAGACCAACATCGCTACCACCGGGACCAACAATGAAGGAAAAAACACACCAATATTGCTACATATATGCACCAGTTCTCAGATTAAATCACACCACTAACCACCATACACAAAATGCAACTACTTTCTTAAAACGTACCAACATTCGTAATAAAACACACCACTCAACGTATAGAAATGAAGCACTGGACAAATTAGAAGACACCATTCCCCACCATACCCAAATTACACCTAGTCAAATAAAATGCACCAACATACGTAGTAAAACACGCCATTCAACGTACTAAAATGCACCAGTCCTCAGATTAAATCACACTAGTAACCACCATACCCAAAATGTAACTACTCTCTTCAAAGTGTACGTATACGTGGTGGTTTGAATGTAGGTGATTTCAAAAGATTAAAATGAAGAGTCAAGACTCCCCGAGTGTCGGTCTCGAAGAAGGTAATGCGGAAGATTGCTTAGCCTTTATTCAAACAAATGCATAATGGAGCATATGAGGTTGTTGAGGTGCATAGAGTAACATTTGTAAGTGGAGAGTGTGATAAAATGATGCGAACAAATGTGAAATAACAAATTCTAATAAGGAAGGGAATGAATTATGCTAGGTATGATGTCTCACAGTGTGTCTTGAGCAATGGAAGATTGATTCAACTATGTTGGCTATTCATGATCTCACAATCCTCTTCCACAATATGTGTACTAAGGCTTCTTAGGCTTAGGAGTACTTGTTAGGTAACCAAAAGCCCTAAGAGACATTTTATCGAACACCTAGGCTTCACACCTTCCTACTATTCCACATATGGAATTCCATAGGATCTATGATTGCAAAAGCTAGTACTTAACTCTAATCAACAATTATGATTAAATCAAGATCTCAAACTCCTAAGAGATTGGCCAAACAACTTAGAATCAAACCAAATCAACAATCAAAGACAAGAATAAATCTCCAACATAGAATGAAACAATTTCCACAGTTAGAAATGAGAATCCACACTAGGCAAGCATAACTTCACACAATTCAATCCCCAAAGGAAATTAGTTATGCATATTCATGAATTCAAAATCACAAACCTAAATCAAACTACAGAAATGTAAATTGCAATAGGAAATGAAATTAAAACTAGATTAGAATTCACCTAGCAAACATGAATTACAATCTTCAAATCAACTTTAATCTTAAATCCTTCAACAATTGGAACTCTAGATGTTTCTCTCTCTAAAATGTTCTCTACTAAGAATTATAAATATAAAAATGTAAATCTAAAAATGATCCAACCTCCTGGAAATTTCTAACTAGCTTCCTTAAATAACCTTTCCAAAATTTCCCTTTTTATTTTTCATTCCACACTCCATGTCCACGCGTAGTCCACGCGTGGAGTGCCGGTGTGGACATGCACTAGATTTGATCCACGCCGGCTCCACGCGTGGTGGTGTCCTCCGGCCCGTCCCGCGACTTCTTCTTTGCTCTGAATGCTCGTTATGTCCTTATGCTTTGCCGAGTGGCTCCCGAAACCTATAAAAGCATTCTAAAACACCAAAGAGATAGTTTTGCACGAGATCTACGCATTAGAGCATAAAATTCAATAAGTTAGTCACAAAAGGACACTAATTACTATTAATTCACCCTGATACAGACCCTAATTCCTAGTTGTCTTAGGTGCTTATCATCTCTTAAAATGCACCTACATTCGTAATAAAACACACCACTCAACGTATAAAAATGCACAACTGGATAAATTAGAACACACCATTCCCCACCATGCGCAAACTACACCTAGTCAAACAAAATGCACCAACATACGTAGTAAAACACACTATTTAACGTACTAAAATACACCAGTTCTAAGATTAAATCACACCACTAACCACCCAAAACATAAACTAAATATACACTAACATCCAAGACCACCGTCATCACACACCAACGTCGCCGAAAAACTGCCAGTACAACATAAACACATGCAACAAGCCTCCAAAACAAACCAATTATTCCAAAAAACGCTCAACAGATAATGAAATATTCAAATCATCTAAATCAAACAAATAAAAAAGATATCAAGATTATTTAAAATTAGCACTGGAAAATGACGACTACCTCCAATTGCAATCTTCTCTGGTGCGATCTTCTCTGGTGCGATCTTCTCCAACTGCGATATCCTCCCAATCGTAATCACTACTCTCCGGTGAGAATTGCCAAAACAATCGACTTATATACATGCATGTAACACATCAACTACAACTACCATAAAGCCCCACTTACATTACGCGAATTAAACTTCCTAAATGCTTCACGATTACCATCCACCGTCAGATCACTTAAATCTAGCGGCAATGTTGAGCCACACGACCGCACGTACTGCGCAGGCTATATACTACTATTGTACGTATATATACATACATATACGTACAATAGTAGTATATATATTTATATACATATATACACATTTATAACAAAACACACATATATTATATATACCTACGGTGTGTATATATATATATATATATATATATAATATTTTAGTATATATACTATGTATATACTGTGTGTATTTTTGTATTAAAAAAAATAGAGAACTTATATTATATATAAGTGCCCTATATGTATATTTATATATTTTGTTATAATATAAGTTCTCTGTTTTTTTTTGTAATACAAAAATACACACAGTATATACATGGTATATATACTAAAATATTATATATATATATATATATATATATATATATATATATATATATATATATATATATATATATATATATATATATATATAGTAATAATCAGGTGCAGGCGCCCCTTAACGTGCGGTCAGTGCGGCCGCACCACCATGTATACAAATATACACCACTCAATATTAGAAAATGCACTACACAAATATGCATCATTAGGTACACATCACCAAAAAACACACCACTAGGTATGCAAATATACACCACACAGTGTTAGCAAATGCACCATTAGGGGCAGGGGAGTTATGGTGCATTATTTTGGGTGTGGTGTACTTTTTGGTGTTTTTGTATATTTTCATTGTGGTGCGTTTTCTAACATTGAGTGGTGTATTTTCTAACATTGAGGGGTGCGAACCGCACTGACCGCACGAGAAGGCGCGATCACATTTGAACATATATATATATATATATATATATATATATATATATATATATATATATATAATTATATATTATATGTGTAGTTTATATATGTATATGTATGTATCATAGACGTATAATTAAATAAATATATGGTATATACATATTTTCTTTTATACTAGATAAATACATATTTTAACATTTATATATTCATCATATATAATTTGAAATACATACATACACGTATTTAGCTCCATCCTAGCGGGGTGGCTCACATCCTTTCTAATTTTCTCATCTTCTAGGATAACGACATATGGACAACTGACTTTACGTAGATCTCTATGTTTTTCTAAAGATGGTGCAATGGTTGCCCAAATCCTAGAAAACTGGCTCACCTCGGATCTTACCTCTAGGAGTGGCCATGCTTAGCTTTTTCTACTTTCACCATATCAACCCCTCATGCCTTTTTCTAGGGATAAGGGTTTTACTCTCAATGCTCACCCTTTGCCCCATGCCTTACTAAGATTATTGAATTCCGGGCTTCGCTTACCATTTATCTTTCTCAAGCTAAGGGGTGCACACTTCCACTTCAAGAGATCATTGACTAAGGTCCTAACAAAACATGAGGTGAACAACATGAAAGCACACAAGAATTGAGACCTCTTTGGTTCTAAACATTTCAATTTCGGTGCAAAAGGAAACTTCGTAAGGATATTCCAAGAATAAAGACTTTATTGGAATGTGATTAAAACTCTTTCTAAATAACATGAACAATAACGCACTCTCCAAAATCAAATACACCCATCAATCAAGACCAATTGACCAATTGAGCAATCAAAAATCAATTCAAGCACAATGTGCGTCCTTTCCATACTTTAAACCAAACATCACCCTCGATGTTGCCTTGAGGACCAAGTGGAATAAAGGAGCATGGGTCTTATGCAAAAGTGCATGACCATTTTCACACTTTAGAAGTGTTTTGGGCATTTGGGGTGTCAAATCATACCAAAGTTACTCCCACAATTTCTTTTTTTTTTTTCTTTTTGCTATAGAACTTAGGGTGCCTCCCAAGAGCACCACATTTAACGTCTTTAGCCCGACTCAAATGCAAAAGAAAACAATAATTAAAAATCTAAAGAACATCAAACATAGTCTAATCTAAAACATGAACTAAAAAGCTAAAAACTAGAAATTAACCAAATGATAAGATTGCAAGGAATGTAAATTGTCTAGGAATGTAAACACACTGAATTAAAACCAACGAAATCAAAGTAAAGAAATTAAAGGCGGAATCCCACGCATAGGGAACTTAATGTTTCAATTTTTTGGGACCCATAGAATAATCATTTCAAACAACAAAATTTTCTTCTCAAATCTTCTCTTCTTTATTCTTTCTTCCCTCTTTCTTGCCTTGGTGTTGTTAGGAGTTATCAATGGTCGCCACCTTGAGATGGAGGATGGAAATGGTACATGGATTGGGCTTGTAGCTCATCAATCACACTACCTTTCCTATCAATGGTTTCTCCTTGCCTACCAATCTCCTCTCCATGCCTCGTAAGCTCCTCATCATGCCTTGCAAGTGTGTCTCCATGAGCTCTAATGAGTGTCATTTGTTCTTCATGAAAATGATATTGGAGAGCCCTCATGCTCTCCCAATCGTGGACATTCGGCACATGTGGTGGCACGGTGTAGTGTGGCTCGGGTTGCGCTTCCTCCTCAACAGTAACCTCAACATCATCTTCTCCTCCTTCACCTACCCTTGTGAGTTTTGCTTGTATAAGGTCGACTAAGGTGATAGGTGTCATAGAGGCTATTACCTTCTCCTTCCTCAATTTTCCACCAAGACCATGTCCATGACAAAGTGTGGTCACTAACGAGCCAATAAAGACATATGGGTCATTCTCCTTGCGTTTGGTGGAAAGCCACTTTTTACATTGCACTCCCATGTTGATTAGTTCCTCATTTTCTATGCTCCAAAGATGGAACAAGTCCATGTGGTAGGCTTTTTGCAAGTTGGACATTCTTCCCGTGAAGTTCACTATAAGGGCGTACCACACCACCTTAAGTGCATTGCTCTTCATGGTCACCGCATGCATATTTGAAAGCGGTATTTCACGGTGAGGTGAAATAGATGTTTTCGTGTGTTAAAACAAAGAGATAACTTCTTGAGTATCGTGTCTCGAATGAGGCAAAGCGGAGGATTACTTAGCTTTTATTTAGAAGAATGCATAGTGGTGACAAGAGTATTTCATTGCACAAAGTAAAACAATCAAATTGTTGTGGAAATGCTATCAACTAATGCAATCAATTAATGAATCAAATAAATTAAAGAGACTAGAGAGTGAATTGTGCTTAATTATGATGCTTCATTGTGTGACAATTGCACGGGAGAATTGATTTGCCAAGTTGGTTATTCTAGGGTGTTTGAGCTCGGTACTTTTCCCCATTTGGTCTACTAAGTCTCCCTAGCATTGGAGTGTTTGTTAGGCAACCAAGAGGTCTAGAGGCATTTCATCAAACACTTAGCCTACAACACCTCCCTACTAATCTTTAGGCAAGATCTACATAGGAATTTATGATTGAAAGGAGCTTGCGTTAACTCTAGCACTATCATTCCTAGGTTAAAACCTTAGAACATTCAAGAGGTGGCCAAAACTCATAGAATACACACAATACAACAATCATGAACAAGAATAATGATTCCAACTCAAGTAAATCAATCTCCACATTGAAGAACTATAGATCTACTACACTTAGCATCATGATCTTGCACAATTCAATCCTTATTAAGAATCTAGCTACTCATAACCAAGAATTAAAATCACAAAATCCAAATTCATACAAGGATTTGAAATTGAAATCTAAATTGAAATAGAAATAAAGGTAGAAATGTAGATTACCTAGTAGAATTCAATAGCAAAGCTTCAATGTAAATTGTCTTCTCAAACTTGAAATCAAAGGATGAAATCTCTAGGTTGTTGCTCTCACTTCTCTCTACAAATAGTGTTGAAAAATGTAATCTAAAATTATGTCTAACTCTCCCTAAAATTTCCTAACAAATCCTTTAAATAGCTTCCCCAAAATTGCCCTTGCAACTTAAGTTTCTGGAACTCCCCGTCCACACACGCTCTCACGCGTGGAGGCTGGCGTGAGACCTCTCTAGAGTTTTCCCACGCCTTGTCACCGCATGGGAATGTCTGCAGCTCCCCCGGGCTTTCTTCCTATGCTTCGTTTTGCTAGCCAAGTCTACATGCTTTACCTTTTCAACCCCGGAACCTATAAAACCTTCCAAATATACCAAAAATAGAGTTTGCCATAGACTTACGCATTAGAGCATGGAAACACCATGGATAGTTCACAAAAAGATGCTAAAACGTTCCTAAATTACCCTAACTTAGACCCTTAATTCTAGTTGTCTTGGGTGCTTATCAATATTATTTGGGTTGTACTCGGCTAAGCCTCTAGTAAGCTTCTTCCAATAGTCGTCACCTCTCGTTCCAAGTAGAAGTTAGACCGGTAGTTGTGGAATGCATGGTTCTCCATCTCCGAGATGATATACTTTTTGTTGAACAAGGTGAAGAAAATGGAGTTTTAATTTTGTTGTCATGGGACTCCTTGATTTCTAAGGTTTCAATGAACTCAAATGTGATCGAGGAATAGGTGTCCCCTCTCTAATTAAAGATCGTGCTCCATTGGGCATGTGAAGTCATGTTCTCAACTTCCCGTCTACACCAGAAAGAATCCAACAACGGGTAGTCAAAATACTTTCCTCCAAGTACTTGCAATGTTTTGAGATGGACAACTTTTGCCAATTGGGCGGCATTCAACTTCAAACCCCTTGTCCCATCAATTGTGTCCTTCGCCTCCTCAACGTTTTGCATTTCCACCTCCGTCGGGTCACCGCTAGAGCTTGCATGACCATACTTCCTCTTCTTAGCTATCTCCTTAGTCCTCCCCATGATTCCTACAAAGTCTTAATAAAAGAATTCTTTCTATGATTCCAAGGTTAGCAATAAACACCACACTCTTCTTTTTCCTCTCTTATTCTTCTCTTCTTCCATTCGAATTTTCTCTACTCTTCTTCTTCTTCTCTCTCTCTCTCTCTCTCTCTTTTCAAAATTTTGGCATTATTTCCCCACAATTTCCATAAATTCTCACTCACAAAGTTCATCATCAATCAACAAGTGACCAATCATTCAACAATAATTAAGAATTTTCAATTTCAATTTCATGGTCAACAATTCAAAAAATCAACTTTATATTCTTCTCCAATTCAACAATGGGATTGGAGAATGTGAGTGCAATTCAACAAGAGTGTGTGGGCAAAATGTAATTCCTTTCAAGAATAAGTATAAAACATATTTCAAAGCAATTCCATTCATCAATTTCAAACAATTGTATGCTTATCATCAAACCCATATGCAAAATCCCCAATGTCAATTTATAGGGTTCTTCAAGCATGAAAATACTAACAAGATATCACAATTAATCACAATAATCCATTAAAACAATGTTCTAGAATGCAAAGCTAACCAATTTCAACAAGTTGCAATCATCAATTTTCATGGAACAATGTAGAATCAATTTCAAGTTCATAAAGAGAGAAAGATTCATGGACATGACTATGGAAAATTAGGGGGTGTATTCAATTACGACTTTCATGAACTTTTAAATACTTTTATCAACTTTAAAAGTTTGGTGGTATTCAATTTAGACTTTTATAAACTCTTTAAAAATCTACCTGTATTCAATTCAAACTTTTCAAAACTCTTTAAAAGTATACAGGTATTCGATTCAGACTTTTATAGAGTTATTGAAAGTCTATTGGTATTCAAAAACTTATTGACTTTCACAAACCCTGTTAGAATAGGATTTCTATAGGCTTTCTCTTCATTAATATAAATAGATGAAATCCAACCCTTCAACCCCAAACTTTTCAATATTCTCTACAGACATTCTTTCCTCTATCTAAACTAGGCAAATTTTTCATCAATTTTACGGTACGTTTCAAATCTTTCATAAATATTTTTTTTTATTTGTTATGTTCAAGCAAATTTTTTGTTCCCATCGCAACAAAATAATTGCTTCGATCGCAGCCAAAAAAATTGTTGCCATCGCAGCAAGAATCTGCTGCGAACAGCTGAACTGCTGCTTGCAGCAAATTTTTTAATTTATAATTTTTAAATTTTATTTAATTAATATGTTTATAATTTTATATAATTGTATGTTTATTAATTATTATTTTATATATATATATATATATATATATATATATATATATATATATATATATATATATATATATATATATTGTATTAAGTTGAATTTTTTAAGAGATATTTATTGGTTCAGCATTAGTTGTTTCATTAGTTCAAGAAATATTTTTATTGGTTATATTGATAAAAATTGATTATATTTTCTTTATGAATAATATACTCTATTTTTATGACATCAGTATTTATTTTTTATTTTTATTTTTACATTGCACTAATTTATAGACAATATATTAATAGAAGTTATGGAATGTTTGTGAGGGTGTATCCAATTTAGAGTTTTAATGACTTTTGTAAACTTTTTAATATGAAAAAGTTTTTAAAAGTTTATAAATGTTTGTTCTATAGATATTTATAAACTCTTACAATGTTTATAAAAGTTTAAAGTATTCTAGAAAAGTTTACAAAACCTCTACAAAAGCCAATTAAAATCCATCAGTTTAAAAGTATTTAAAAGTTCATGAAAGTCGTGATTGAATACACCCCGTTTAAAGATTGAAGATTTTACCTCATGAAGATGTGTCTTTACATGTAACACCACGATATTTAAAGCAATTCTTATTTTAATAAAATATTCTTGAGAATAAAATTTATTTTTCAATCTTAAATATTTTAACCCAAATACTTTGAAAAACAAATTAGTCTTTGCTTCAAAGTTCAAATAAATTATTTTATACCTATAATTTTATTATCCAAAATTATTTACTCTAAACTTCCATTTTATTAAGCTTTTAAAATAAAATTATATATGTGATTTAATTTCTACAAGAAATGTTCGTCAAACAAGAGTATAATTAAATATTTTAAACTCTTTAATTTAAATGATTTGGTACGAGATATTTATATATATTTATTTATGGTTTTAAAAGTCCTATTTAGATGATGAATTTATTTATCAAAATTTTGACCAAAAAGTGAGACAAACATGTGATTCTTATAACATTGTTTTGAGCTTAAGTTTGAACCCAAACTAAACCTTGGTCAAAATGACTTAATTTTCTTTGCCTAATTTATTCTCTTGAAGCCCAATTTACTCAAGGCCTATTATTTTAAGCCCAAAACAAATCTTAACTCTTGAGTATGTATACATAGATATATATATGTACATTGGCTATCATATAATTGTTCATTGCCCAAAACACCCAAAATCAAAAGCCCTACTCTATCTATCGACTCTCTCTCTCGCTGTTGGATCTTCAGACCACAGCAGCGCAGCAACCGGCGACCGTAGCAGACCAGCTCCGGCGAGCAGCAGACCGGAGACGCGCCAAGCAGCGACCAGCAACCATCGTCCTTCCTCTTCCCCTCTTCTTGCGTCGACGGCGGCATGGGGCAGAGCAGCGGGAAGCAGCGATGTCCAGCTGGTGTTGGGGGCGGTTCGACGGCGGAGCAGCGGCTTCTTTCTTCTCTGGCGAACTTGGATCCGTAGGTAGGGATGTTTAAGCTAATGGAGTTTGTTGACAAAGATTGTTGACGGTGATGAGGTTAGGATTAGCTTAATGATGATGTTATTAATGATTAGTTAAGTAATTATAGTAGTAATTAGGTAATTAATAGATGACGGTGGTGAGGATTAGATGAATTGATATGATTATGGATTGTGATTAATTATTGATGGTGAAGAAACAAATTAGAAGGGTATTAAGTATGAATGATTAATGGGTGATTATAGATAGTAATTAAGGGTTAATCAAGGATTAATCGATAATGAAGCAAATATTTGTTAATGAAGAACTAATTATTGGTTATATTGTCGTGAATAATGGGGTTAGATGATGAATAGTGTACTAATAATGTGATATTGAGCTAATGATTATGATTTAATAATTAATGATGGATTAACAGTGGAGTTAAGGAAGTAATCAAGTTCTAATTGTAGTGATTAAGTGCTAATGATAGTTATTAAGGTTTAATAGTTGGATTAATAGATTAAAGGGTGATTATGATTTAATAATGAAAATTAGTTATGTGAATATGATGATTTAATGGTGTTGATGATGGTGGAAGTTGTTGAAGACTATCATGACTAAAGAATAACTATCTATTATTAGTTAATGATGGATTAGAAGGTTAGTAGTTACTAATGAGTATAAATGTTTAAGAGTGATTAAGGTTAATTGTTGGATTATGGGTGACTAAATATTGATTATGGATTGTGATGGATTATTATGAGGTTGTTGTTGATGATGCTTGAATATTATACCTGGGTCATGAACTAATGAGGAATGGATTATGATTTAATGGAACTTGATTATGAATTGAAAAAGATTAAAAGGTGATTACTAGCTAATGAGGGTGATTAATTGAATAATGGTTACTTGATAATAGTTATGGACTAATGAGAAAGCTTAATAGTGATTAAAGGTCATTTATGGAATTTATTATTAATGATGAAGGTTATGGACTATGGATAGAATTAATGACTTAAATAAAATTTATAAAAGTTAGTAATGATTTTTGGATAGTTATGAGTTATTATTGGAGGTACGAGGATTATTGTTGATGGTGGAGAAAGGTGTTGGAATTCTTGTTAATAAAAGATGAAGAGGATTGGACTAATGGAGTATTGATGGGTTAAGATAATGGTTGTGAGAAATGATGGAATGGATTAGCATAGCTATTAATATTGATATTAATAGTTAATGAGTAAAGGTTGTATTGATTCTCAGGTTCCTTGTTAAAGTGGCTTGCTTAGGATATGAGCCTAGGATTGGGTGGTAGCCTTTTGGAGCTTAGCTTGGGGTAAGTTTCTATGTCCGCCAAAAACTACTTTGCCCTATCAAATGTGCTCTTTACCTTATGGCAAAAACTTGTGTGAGACCGTCTCACCATGAGACGGGTCGGGTCGGGTCAAGGTACAAATGTAGCACTTATATGGCCAGATGTCATACTTATATGCTCAAATCTAATACTAATCAGGAATAAAATTTTTGTTACTTATAAGGATAAATGTAATACTTTTAACAGGCCGTTTGGTTGGGAGGAGGGAATTAGGGGGGAAAAGAATTGTAATTCGGTAGAATTGCAATTCAATGAATAAAGTAGGAATTGCAATTACAGTGTTTGGTATGTAGGAATAAGAGTACAAGGAATTGAAAGGTAAGAAACGACAAAATGACTAAAATGTCCTTGTGTTATAGTAGATGTAGAATAATAATAATAATAATAATAATAATTCTTTCAAAATAATAATAATTCTTTCAAATTTATTAAAAAAAAACAAAGGGTATGTGAGGAGGGGCAAAATTGTCTTTACACCAACAAAATTGCCCCTCCTCTCCATTGAATTGCAATTCATGGGGGGTACCCCATGAATTGCAATTCATCATTTGGAGGGAATTGCAATTCCGCGGAATTGCAATTCCCTCCAACCAAACAATGTAGTTTGTGAATTCATTGAATTGCAATTCAATGAATTCCAATTCCCCCCAAACTACACCCAACCAAACACCCCCTAAGGGAAAATACAATATTTTTACATTTCGATTTAAAAGTATTACATTTTTTCTCAAAAGTATTATATTTGCCCTTATAAGTAAGGGGCACCTGTCAACATTACTTATTATGAAAAATGTGTTACTTTTTCTCTTATAAGTAACAAAAATTGTATTTTTGATTAGTGTTATATTTGAGCATATAAGTATGACATTTGCACATATAAGTATGACATTTACATGGTGTGTTGACCCGACCCGACCCGTCTCACGAATAAGGATCCGTGAGACGGTCTCACACAAGTGTGACCCTTACCTTATTTGTGTCCGTAAACTATTTTAAAAATGCTTTTTGGTTCAAAGTATGATAAATAGCAAATTATGGTTATTTTTGTGTTGCCTCGTGATTTTTAAGTATATTATAATTGGGATTGGTTTGAGTATTGAAAGAATCTATAATTTTATGATATGTATTTATACAACTATATTTTAAATTGGGAGACAAATACCATTTTGAAAGATTATTATTATTTGGAGGAATGATATAAAAATTGTACTACTCTTGGAGGTTTATCCCTTTCTGTGTTGGATTAGAATTTGAATTGTGATGTGGACTGAGGCCCTATGATGGAATTAAACCTGGTAGAAATCATCCCGGGTTAGTATTTGACGGGTAACCTAGTAGAAATCATCCTGGGTTACTAGGACTGGTTAACTACCCGCTGGGCTTGGAATCCAGTTAGGGGGTGTGCACACTTAAGGTAGTGGTCCTGTTTCCACCTATGGTAGAGTGGGGGTTGTGTGATGTGTTCAGTAGAGGGTTGTTGTTCACTTAGGGCTTCACTAAGATGATGTCCCTACCCCACTATTGGAATATTGAGATTGATAGTTGTGATTTGTTATGATTGTGATACCTCCACTTATTTATTATGATATATTGACATTTGAGAAATATAACTTGAATTCCTCCCTATCTATGATTATTGATATATATGTTTTTGAGAATGACTTGTGAGAAAGTCTATACTTGAAATGATTATATGTTGAGCTATGTATATGATTTTATGGGCTCCTCCATATTTATATTTTATTCGCTAAATGTTTACGAGCAAATAAGAAATTGTATTCCTCCTTATGATACTTTGAGAGTGAGTAATGATGGTTTGTAAAGTTACTATATTACTTCAAACATATTTAATATTATACTTGAGAAAGTGTATATCTTACTTATCTTTAGTGTGGGTTAAATCTTATGAGAACTATTATCTATGATGGAAAAATCCTTTTGGGAATATTCTGTTAAGCTTTTGGCTAAATGATATCTATAGTACGATCTACTCAAGTATCAAAATCTATTTAGAAGGTATATATATATATATATTTTCAAACTATAAATGTATTATTTTACAAGGCAGAGTAGAGCTTACTTAGCATTTTATGCTAATTCTTTTACTTTTTTTTTTCCCAACCTTTTTATTTTCAGGACCTGTTGTTGTGACTCGTTTTGAGAGCGCGTTGTAGAGCTAGATTTCCTTTGGAGTTGATTCTTTGGTATAATTTGTTTAGTTTAGAACTTGAGTTATTGGATTATAGTTGAATTGTAACTTGGATAGTGAATTGTTGTAATATGGATTGTAGTTAGAAACCTTTATAGCTTGTGTGTTTGGGCCTTGTGAGTTGGCCTGAGCGTGGCGTGACGCCCCATTGGTTTAGAGTTTGAATTCGCTTCCACATTGTTTATTTTCAGTATGATTAGTAAGAAAGATTGTTTATTTATGTTTAATCCTGTATTAGAATTTGGGAGTATTACATTACAAGATCAAAGCTTGGAAATCCTTAAAAGATTGAAGAAAAATAGCAACGAGAACAATACATCTTGTGGGAATGGTGTTTTCCGTGGGTTTGGAGTGGGAGAATGGAAGAATGGTGTTTAAATAGGCCAAAAATATGAAACCATTCGTGTTTGCTTATCCACAAGCAATCCATGTCCGTGGATTGGCTCGTGGATCTTTCTGCCTTAGATTTACAAATTTCCCATGCTCGTGGATTGGAGCGTGGGAGTTTCTGCCTTAAATCAACGAATGGTCAACGATCGTGGACATTTCTGTTTTCAATCCACAAATTTCCCACTTTTATTGATTAGTTCGTGGCACCTTCTGTTTCCAATCCACTAGCTGTCCACAAACATGGATTGTCTCGTGGATAGGAAATAGTGCACCCCCAGATTTTGCCCCGTTTCTTGGTGCTATTTTCTCCAATTTTCACCAGGCTCTTAAACCCTTCAAAGCCATCTGTAAAGTTATCCACTCTCCCCCACTGTTTGTAAGCTGTAAAATCCTCCATGAGTGACACCCCACTGTCACCAAACCTCTTACACAATGCTTCTGCAAATCTAGCCCAGTGAAACTCACCTCTAAGGCCACGCACATATCCCTCATACCAAAGCCCTACCTTCCCCGTGAGATTCACATATAATAAGTTCATGATTTCATGCCTTTGGCACATGAGAAAGCACAAAAAATTTTCGCATCTCAGAATCCATTGTCTAGGTTGTGTGTAATCAAAAGTTGGGAATTCAGTTTTATAACTCCAAGAGAATTCCGGATTCTGCCCAACAACTTGTCTCATATTATCCACTCTTCTAGGTCCCCATTCAGCATTCATTCTTCCTGGGAAATCAGCACCCCTAGGGGTCTCTAATTCCTGCTCCACAACCTCATCCTCAGGCCCTTGCATCGGAGCCTTGTTTTGCCTTCCTTCTAGCCGATCCAGAATTGAGCTTGGTTCCCCTGAAAATTGCCCCTAAACAGACGGAGGTACAGGTCGATTAAGCTTCAGTAGTTGCAGAAGTTCATCCCTCAAGCTACCAAACTGGTTGGAAAGGTTGGTAACTTGGGAAGTCAAGGCAATGATGGACTGTTGAGAGGTCTGAGACTGGGTATCGACCTTCGCATTCAGTTCTGCCATGGCGGCCTCCAATTTCCTCACACGCTCGTCCATGATCGAGAGCTTTGATACGACTTGCAATGAACTTTAGTAGCAGATTTTAGGGAATAACAGAAAGTAATAAATTAGGGTTGGGAAAATGAGAGAAAAGGAGAACAAAATAGAAATTGGTATTACTGTAAGCATAATTCTTCCCTTGCATTCCAAGGGGTTAAAACGAGCTTCAAACGAGCACCTAAAACATAGGCTTCTATAACAAAGTTTAAGTTGATTACAACGCAAAAATGAGCTAAAAAGGAGAAGCTAAAATATACTAAACGATACTAAACAACGCTATTTGAGGCTTCCGTGTTGGTTCCGATAGGGTGGGAAAAGTCTAGAGGGGGGGGGGGGTTGAATAGACTTTTCAAACAATTCAAAATATTATAACACTTTAACAGAGATAATTCAAGTTAATAAATTCAACTTGAATTGCACAGCGGTAATAATAATACAGTAAAGTGCTATAAATTAATCAGCGTAAATATGAAGAGATAATCTGCATGCAATACGTTAGAAACACTTAGAATATATCAAATAATAAGTGTATGAAGTTTGGTGCACATGCATACGTGAGATCATGCAAACCCAGATGTGTAATTTGAATTATACGTATGAAGGGTTGTGAAAGATGTAGCAAGATAAAGGATATGTCAGGATAAGAATATGTCTTGCATGCAAAAGTGCTTTCACACAAACCCAGATGATAAGATAAATATGATAAGAATAGTAAATGGGTTAGCTCAGATCAGTTTGCAAAAATAAATCTAGTGCAAGTAAAGTAAAGAGACAGAGAGATTTATAGTGGTTCGGAGATGGTGTAATTCTCCGACTCCACTTCTTCCTTTAACTCCAAGGAAGGTTTCCACTATCTTCAATCACCCAGATACAATAGTGAAACTCCAAGTGCTACACAAGCACTTCTCCGAGTGTTTTGCACAAAGCTACACTCCAACCCGAACGTCTCGCACAAAGCTACGTTCCCGAGCGTCTCGCACCCAGCTACGCTCCTACAACCAAGTGTCTCGCACAAAGCTACACTTAGTCCTCCGAGTGTCTCGCACAAAGCTACACTCCCGAGTGTCTCGCACAAAGCTACACTCAATTTTCTACACTTAGTAGAAATGGGTTTCACGTTTGTAGCTCAAGAACTTGTGTTTCTCGATTGTATGCTTATTCACCAGTTATGCACAAGTTCATTCACAGGTTCATATCTTCATCTTCAAGTCTGTCTCTTTTTATAACTTGAAAAAGTTATTTGCTCGTTGTGAATATTCAAACTTGAACGTTCACTTGATTTGATAGTTCTTCTAGCTTGATCTGCAATAATAAGTGTCCTTGGTAGGCTTTGTCAGATGAATTTGAATTTTGCTTGCTTATCCCTTCAAAAGTCTTCTAACAATCTGACAAGTATGGGCCTTGTAACTTGTAGCCTCTAATTTTGACTTCTTGCACCTTCTGGTAGTGTGAACATTTGACTTGTTCACTTTTGATTTTGACAAATCAAACACTTCTTCTCAATAATTCACTCCGTGACACTTGCTTGAGCTAAAAATAATTTCCACCGAAAAAATCCTTGACTTTTTCGTAAATTAAATCAGCTCAAAGTATAAAGTACTTGATTTACCTCCTTTGAATTTCTTCTCGCTGGTGCATTCATTTTCTTTCCAAATTCGGAATCGGAAGTCATCCTCATCCTAAATTGGATTGAGGTCATCCTGTTTCCTAATTTGGAAGTCGTCCTCATCCTGATTTGGAATTGATGTCATCCCCATCCTGATTTTCTTTCTATTTCTGGAAAGTCAGCCTCTTCTCGATTGATTGATTGAAGTCATCCTCTTCTCGATTGAATGCCATCCTCTTCAATTTGCAATGTCAACCTCATCCTCTTCAATGTCATCCTCTCGATTTCAATGTCATCTTGATCAAATTGATTCGAGTATCATTCTGATTTCAATTAATTGAGGTCATCCTGATCGGGGTCATCCTGATCAATGTCATCCTGATTGAACTCAGCCTGATTGAGGTCATCCTGATTGAGCTGTCAACCTCTTCCTTAAAATTGATTTGTGAGAGAACTCATTCAATTTTGACTTCTTCAATTTTGACTTGTGCTAGTCATCCTCTTCCTTGATAAATTAATTTTTCCAAAAGAATTAATTCGAGGCTTGAACTCGTGACCTTAGCGTCGAAGATTATTCCGATGCTCGATCATTTTTTCACTTCTTCTATTTTTATTTAGTGGAAGCAAACGACTTACAAGTATAAAATAATTTTACTCTATTGTAAATTTCAAACCGTCGTTGCTAATTTTGACTAGGCTTTGACTTTGGACATAAAATGTTGCTAGACTCAAAATAAAATTGGGGGTCTAAAATACATATTTGGTTGATCAAAACAATTACACTATATTCCTAACATTCCCATAACCGCCTCATTTGCCTTGAAACGACGATGTTGGATTTCTTCTTCGTAACGGTTTTCAACCAACGTTCATGCGACGTCGTTTCTGCCACCTCCCCTCCTATTACTTGACTCCGGCTCTTCTGTTCCACCACTGGCTGCTCTCTGGCATGTTACAGTTGTTTGACCAGATCTTTCTAACTTGTAACCATTTTACTTCCATAGTTTTGCTTGAGAGAAAAAGTTAGGGGTTGGTTAAGGAACATCATATTGCATTATATTGTTTCTGTGATGATTGGGGAATGTTTTGATTAATTTTTTATGCAAAATATTGGGGTAGTGTGATTTTGGTTCAATAAAGGGGGTTGAGAAGTGGGAATGATTTGTGTTCTAATATCTTACGATAAATTGCTCAACTATTCTCGTTTTTTATTCATGTTATCATACCAAATGTCCAAGAGATGTGATTGAACACTAATTGTCATATTGCAGTTTAAATCCAAAACCAAATTCCCTGGCATTGTTTTTCGGATATAAAATGTGAAGTTTCTATATACCTGCTGAATATCAACTTTTGTGTTTTGTTTGTTTTCAAGTTCATTCTATGTGGATTCTTGAGCAATTTGAAGCTTCACTACCTTGTGCAAAATGTTGGAATTTTACTTTATTGAATTTGTTATGCGATTCAGTTCATTAACTGTTTATTGACCTTTTAAACAGTGGCATCCCGTGGAATTAATGCTAGGGGATGTGAAGAAGCTTCAGGATGCAGGTATCAATGCCTGCAACGAAAAAAAAAAAAGAATTTGTATATCTATTGAGATATGAATACATGCAATATACAAATGTGTTAACTTTGTTATGTATACATTGTGATTGATTTCCCTAACTTGATATGTCCCTCCTAACCAAAAATCACAACTTCTGTGTTAGTGAAAATAAAGAGATTAGAGCCAATGCCACCAGAAAAGAAGGCGAGATGTATCACAAATGCAGAGTTTGGGAAAGAAGAAGGAAGGAAAGATTATGCTGTATTGAATGAATGAATCCAAGAATTACATACTACACTTATATATATATATATATATATATATATATATATAACAATATGTACTGTGTGAAGGAGGGAAATAACAGACACATAACAGACTGAAAAATATCTTCTAACTAATCCAACTGATTAACAAACACTTTTAATCCTCTAATTTTTGAGACAACAAAGGTTGTAGAGGCTTAGTTAAGATGTCTGCTGTTTGATTTTCAGTGGAAACTTGCAATAGCTTGAGGACCCCCTTTTGGACATTTTCTCTTATCAAATGACAGTCTATCTCTATATGCTTGGTTCTTTCGTGAAAGACTAGATTTTCTGCGATAGCAATAGCAGACTTGCTATCAGTGAACAAGACTATTGCTTCTTCGAAGTGGACTTCCAGAACTTCAAAATGGTAGAATAGCCACTGTATTTCACAGGCAGCAAGGGCCAAAGCTCTGTACTTAGCTTTAGAAGATGATCTAGAGACAATGCTTTGCTTTTTGGATTTCCAAGATACCATGGCATCCCCCAAGAATACACAAAAACCAGTCATAGATCTCCTGGTGTCAGGACATGCTGCCCAGTTTGAATTAGCAAAACCCTCATCTTTAAGCTGGACTTTGCAGGAAAGAATAGGCTTTGTCCAGGGTTGCCTTTAACATATCTTAGCACTCTGTGGGCTACTTGTAGGAGTTGTAGGTGGAGAGTGGTGGGGTTATCCAAGAATTGAGAGAGCTGCTACACAACAAAACATATATCAGGTCTTGTGATAGTTAGGTATAAAAGTTTTCCTATCAATCTTCTATACTGTGAGTTATCCTCTAAGGCTACCCCTTCATGTTTGGAGAGTTTGTTTGTTTGAACCATGGGGCACTTCACTGGTTTGCTGTTAATAAACCTTGTATCATGTAAAAGATCTAGGGCATACTTTCTTTGTGTTACAGATATGTCTGTTTGGTTTCTATCCACTTCAAGCCCAAAAAAAAAACTTAAGTGTGATACCCCGGATTTTAATTCAAGCCTTGAAGCCCGATAATTATTTCTACCGTGTAATTAATTTAATTTAATTGGGCCCCGTTCCTTTAATAAAATCTTATTTCATATTCTGGGTCATTTATTTAATCAAAGGCCCAATTCCTTGATTTAATTTTATAAGGGATGTTCTTCATTTGGACCTTTTATTCCTTATAAGTGTATTAATTATTTAATGGCCCAAATATTGGAAGAACCATGGTTATATTCATTAAAATTAATATTGAATATGGATGACCCATTTCTTATAAATAAGCCCAACACCCTAATATGATATATATATATATATATATATATATATATATATATATATATATATATATATATGGTGTATGTAATGATTTTCCCAACTCCTATAAAAAGCATTGTACTAATAATCCCTAGCTCTTTCTTTTCCCTGCAAAACACATTTGCTTCTACTCTTTCACCTCTAAGAACCCTAAGCATATACTACCCTTCATTTCCTCAAGACTTCAAGTCAAGATTGCTCTTTTAGGGACCTTAGCACTTGGGTAAGTATTTCTCCTTAGGAAGGCTTCATCTCTCATCATGATTTCATAGTCTTTTATAAGTTCTCATTATATTCTTTTGGGGATCTTTCTTGGGAAAAAGGTGATCAAGAAGGAGGTGGTGGCTTGTGAGGTAGATGGAGATTGCATTGGTTTGAGTAGAGCTTCAAGAGGTAATCATCCATGTCTCACTAAACCTATTTTCACTCATGATCTATATATATGACTTGGTGTTTGGAATCCTGTGAATTTCTTAGGGTTTATAGCTTTGTTTTTATGATCTGTGAACCTTTATTGTGGATTATTGGACTTGTGTTCAACATCCTTTTCTTTTGATGAGTGTGGGTATTTATTGTTATGGATTCCATGCTTTATTTGGCTTCTAAGATGTGAAATCTGTGTATTCTGAGCATGTTTCGTATTTTGGATTGGTTTATCCTGTATTCTGTTCTGTCTGGGATTTGGTGCGTTGAGAGTGCACTTGCAGTGCACACCGGTGGTATAATGTGTCCCACCAGTGTGTTCCGTACGTGTAAGGGCAGCATGGTGCGATGGAGTGTGGCGATCCGTTGGTGGCATCCGCCCCTTCGTGCGGAAGAGTGTGGCGGTCCGCTGGGTTCTGTCGGGGAGTTCCGCTATTGTAATTCTGGTTCTGTTCCAGTAGTTGTTTTGTTGGTCTGATGACTCTGTTGTTTCATCTTTGATTTTGGAGTGTGTCCTGAACATTTCGTTGAGTATTCCACCTTGATTCTTGAGTATTTATTCATGGTCTTTGGTCATTTACCTTGACTTGTTGAGCTAGTATTATTGGTTGAATCCTTGGTTATTATTCTGAGTATGTATTGTGTTTATATTCTGAGATGAACACTGTTGGTGGGTGATTCCTTTGGGAATGAATCTGAGTTTGGTATGTGGAGAACTTGAGTCCTTATGAGTAACTCTCGGCTTGTTGAGTCTTTAATAACCTTGGGGAGTAGTTGGTGGGTTTATGGTGTATTTGTGGATGGTGCTATGAGAGGAATTGTAAGGGAATCATTTGCCTCTGTGTTGGGCTTTTGCCTCTTTGGAATGGGCATCATTTGCCTTTGTGTTGGGCTCGTGTGCCTCCGTGATAATGGGCTTCATGCCTCTGTGATTGGGCTCATATGCCTCTATAGTCGGGTTTTATGCCTCTGAGTTGTGATATTGGTATGGTGGGTTGGTTTGATGGTTGGTATTGTGGTTTGGAGGGTGTGGTTTGGTGTTTATCCTTGGTATTGTGGTTTGATTGATTCCTTTGTGGTTATTTGGTTGAGTTTGTATCTCAGTTGGTATTCCTTGTTGTTCGTTGGTATTGCGGTTTGGTTGGTTCCTTTGTGATTATCCTGTTGGAGTTACGATTCAGTTGGTATCTTGTTTATAGACTTGTTGTCTTATGCATTTGTTATCGGATATTGGTTTCATTTGGAAGAGTCTTTCGTTTGTGACTTATTCAACTTATTGTTGTTGAGTCTTCTGATTTAAATAAAGAACAATTCGTTGGTGCGTATATTCTATACGTGTGTGTAAACCTATTTAGAAACCATATTATACTATGTATTTTCTCACGAGTGTGAGTGGTTGGTTGCTTAGCATTCTTTTGCTAATGATTTCCTAAATTGTTTTCCAGGTATGGAGTAGTCTGAGTCGAGAGCGCGATAGAGATAGTTCTTCTATTTGCTATGCTTAGACTAGTACTTGTTTTAGACTTTTCGGCCTGTGTGTCTTAGTGATGGATTCTGTATTGACTATTACAGCTGCCTTTATGTTTTGGATTGATGTTTTATGGATTTTAGCCTGTGCATCTAGAATTGGTTTAATCTAGATGTGGCATGACACTCATTAAGTTTTAAATGCTTCTGCTATGTTATATGGTTAGTTTTCTGAGACTTATAGCTTCTGCATTTAAGTTATGCCTATCTCAGCGTGAAAAAGTTGTGGGTGTCACATTAAGGTTCCCCAAATCCTTGATCTGAAAAACTAAGTGCAAGTGCTCTTTGATCTGCTGTATTTGATTTCTGTCACTACTAGCCAAGACTATGTCATCAACATATACTAGAAGGGCAATAAAACTATTACCAGAACCTCTAGTGAACAATGAATTGTCACATATTGCTTGCTTCAACCCCATGCTGGATAACTCAGTGGTTAGTCTAGCATTCCATTGCCTGCTTGCCTGTTTCAGGCCATAAAGTGACATCTTTAGTTTGCACACTTGTCCAGGTTGCTTAGGAACAAACCCTGGGGGAAGGGCCATATATACTTCCTCCTTAAGATCTCCATGTAAGAATGCATTGTTGACATCAAGCTGGCATAACTGCCATCCTCTTGCAACTGCCACAACAAGCAAGGTTCTGATGGTTGTGACTTTGGGTACTAGGCTGAAAGTGTCAACATAATCAATTCCACAAGTTTGAGTATACCCCTTTGCAACAAGCCTAGCTGTGTACCTTTCCACTATTCCATCAGCCTTATGTTTTACTTTATAAGCCCATCTACACCTTATTGGTTGTTTGGAGGGTGGAAGTGTGGTCAATTCCCATGTCTTGTTTGCCTGCAAAGCATCAACCTCAGCTTGCATGTCAGCTTTCAAACACTCATGGTGAATAGCTTCATTGTAAGACTTGGGCTCTTGGATGCCAAGTATGTTAGTGGCAAATACTTTGAAACCAGGAGACACTCTCTTATAGGACAGAACAACTGAGAGAGTATGGGGGGAGGTCCTGGTAGTAGGTAAGGAACAATCATAGTCTCTGAGATATGTTGGCCTTGATATCTACCTGTTGGGCCTTCTAGGTTGTACTGAACTAGGATCACACAATGGTAAAATAGGTTGCCTCAGGTTAGAATCACCTTGAGAGAGATCGAACCTGTGGCTGTCTACCTCTGTATAATCATCACTGTTCCTTGTTTCCACTGTTTGAGAAGGCCTTTAAGGGGTGTTACCACCTACAATGAGGTCAGATCTGTGGCTGCCTAAGTCTGTATGACCATTACTGTTTCTTGTTTCCATTGTTTGAGAAGGCCTTTGGGAGCTATCATCTTCCATAGTGCTATTGTCACTTGGTAGGATAATGTTCTAAAATGACCCTTGACCATTTAGGTTACCAGCTGCCTTGTAAGGGAATGTATTATTATAAAACACCACATCCCTTGATATAAACACCTCCATGGAGCCTAAATCATAGAGTTTATACCCTTTTACTCCATTGGGGTATCCAAGAAACACACACCTTCTGGCCCTAGGTGAAAACTTACTTTGATGTCCTTTGTGCACAACTGCATAGGCCAAGCATCCAAAGACTTTGAGGTAACAGTACTGAGGTTCTTTTTTTAAATAGAATCTGATATGGAATTTGACCCTGTAAGGCTGCTGAGGGTAGTCTATGAATGATATAAACTGCATGCAGTATACAATCTCCCCAAAAACCATCTGACAACCCTGCTTGAAATTTGAGAGCCCTTGCAACTGACAGAATATGTCCATGCTTCCTTTCCACTATCCCATTTTGTTGTGGTGTGTAAACACATGTTGTCTGATGGATAATACCCTTTTCTAGATAAAAACTGTCCATCTTGAACTCCTGTCCATTATCTGTTCTAATGCATTTGACTACCTTACCAAACTGTGTCAAGGTAAAAGCACAAAAAGCTTTGGCAAGTGTTTTAACCTCACCCTTATTTCGCAGCAAATACACCCATGTAGCCCTGCTATAGTCATCCACAATGGTTAGGAAATATTTATGTCCATATATGGTATGGACATGATATGGTCCCCAAATGTCAAAATGCACAAGATCAAAGCAATCATTAGAAGACCTAGAACTAACATTAAAGGGCAATCTCTTTTGCTTGGCTAAATGACAAATATCACAATCATCAGTTTTATTCATTTTTAGTGTCAAATTTGACAAAGATAATTGTTTCAACTTCTCATAGGAACAATGTCCTAATCTGGCATGCCATATGCTGCCAGAGTTACAAGCATTAGCCTTAATATGTCCTATTCTGTCAATACCAGACATATCAGGTTTAACTAGATGGTATAAACCTCTCTGCAAGCTAGCCAGACCAATCATCCTCCCACAGTCCTGATACTGTATAATGCACACATCAGAATATAGCAATAACTTGCATTTGGAGGTCTTAATCAACTCACTAACTGATATCAAATTGTAGTGGAAAGCAGGGACACAAAACACATTTTGTAGGACCAAGCTACCAGTATTGACAGATCCTATGTGTGTAATATCAGCCTTATCAGCATTGGGTAGTTCAACAAACATTCCTTGAACTCTTTTTGCATTTGTCAACATATTAAAATGACAGACAATATGATAGGTGGCCCCACTATCTAGTATCCAACTAGTTTTGCATTTAGAAGAGAGTCCAGAATGAGTACCAGCTTCAAGCTGTGAATTAGGAGAAAAGTTAGCAGCAATCAGGTTAGCTTGAGGTGCCACTCCTCCAGGTACCTCCAAAGGTTAATTGTAAGTCATGTTGTCCCTTTGCAAGACCTGCTTAAACAATCGATATTCATCTTGGCTTAAAGTAACACCTCCGCCACTCTCATTGCAAGGTTGCTCAGCAGGGGTGAACTATACTTGGTTAGCAGCCCCAATACGTCTGTTTCTTGGCTTCCACCCAGGTGGATATCCATTTTTCTTATAGCATTTCTCTGATGTATGTCCAGTGAGCCCACAATAAGTGCAGATTGGCTTCTTGTTGTTGGGATAAAACTTCTTAGGTCTTGAGATGTTACCAGTTCCTTGAGCAAGAAGGATGCTCCCTGCTCCTTGAATTTCACCTGACCGAGGTAGTTGCAGCCCAATCACCTCATTATTAAACCTCCTTTCTTGTTGTTGAACCATCAAGAATGCCTCATCAACATTAGGGAGGGGCTTTGTCATCATTATTTGAGACTAAACAGAGCCATAAGTTTCATTAAGGCCTCTTAAGAAGGCTGAGAGGTTATCACTCTCTATGTGCTTTTGTAGAGTATCCAGCAACCCACAATCACATTTCTTATCACACTTGCATGTAGGTTAATGGTCTAATGACTTCTAGTTCATCCCATAAGACCTTCAGTTCTGCAAAATATGCATTTACAGTTAAATCACATTGCCTAGTTTGGTGGATTTCAGCATGCAAATCAGAAATTCTGAATATATATGTCTGCCTCACTGAACCTAGCCTTCAGTGTGTTCCGTATTTTCTCTGTTGTTCCCTACCATAGGACCGTTTGTGCAATCTCTGGGGAAACAGATCACACAATCCATGTCGACACCATGTTGTTACACCTTTTCCAATAAGGAAATTTCACTTCTCCTGCATTCGGGACTGCAATCGTCCCATCGACGAACCCTAGCTTGTTTTTGGACATCAGCCACATCTCCATTGCCTTGGCCCAAGGGTGGTAATTCCGACCGTCGACACTAGCACCAATGAGAGATTCTCATTTGGATGTAAATAGAAGGGACTAGCAGCATTGTGTGGATCGAAGACCGCTCCGGCTGGGATTGAATTCGGAACTGAGTTTGTCGGCGTCGTGACCGCCGGTGGAAATGTCTGTGCTGGTGGAGCTGTGGGTGGTCTAGTTGTTGCCCCGTTCCAAGCCATGGATGCAACTAAATGCTCTGATACCATATCACAAATGCAGAGTTTGGGAAAGATGATGGAAGAAAAGATTATGCTATGTTGAATGAATGAATCCAAGAATTACATACTACACTTATATACAACAGTATGTACTGTGTGAAGGAGGGAAATAACAGACACATAACAGACTGAAAAATATCTTCTAACTAATCCAATTGATTAACAGACACTTTTAATCCTCTAATAAGATGGAGAAATGAAATTTATTTCAGATCTAGGAAGACACAACTTGCTCATACTCTGTGTGTTTCTACTCATGTTTGCTTCTTCTCCACATCAAATTCTATATCTTAGTCCCAATAGTAAGATTTTGATCTTGAGTGAATTAATTCATTTTCTTATCCTGCTACAGCTCCCTACTAGCATTGAAAGGAAGAAATTAAATGAGAAGGTTGCTTATATAGACAAAGAAGGAACTTTGTATCCTAGTTTATTGTTTCTGTACTTGTCTCTTTTCTTTTTGTTTACATGACAAACCAAGGCAAGCCATTTATTTAGCCTGAAGCAAATTTTGAGCATGCCAATTTAGTAACTGAAGCTTCATTAAATCCTTTTTGAAGGGGATTGTTCCGTGTTGAAAGTGCAAGTTGGTCACATTTTATTTATTTTTTCTTTTGTTATCCTGCAATAAAATTGCAAGACATTGCTAAAACATGCAATTGAATTTCTATTATACTAACTTTTTTAAATTGATTTTAAATTTGTAGATCTTCGGTACTCAAAACTATTTACAAGAAGAAATTGATCATATAAGAAATTTATGGTGTAAAGGTTTTGTTGATTTTTGGATTACATTGATCTACGTGATGACAGTGAATTTTTTTTAGTTATTAGTATTTGTGATATATTGTATTTGATAGATGTGATTGATTATATCTTTTTGTATTCGGTATATTTATTTTTGTTGTATATGTTTAACAATATTACTCTGAATGATGAATTTTGATGTAATTGAACAGCTTATTATTTTATTTTATATTGGAGATTTACAAATTGTGAAGTCATAAAAAAAAGAGAAAAATTTAAAAATACATTATACGGCGGTTTGCTTGTTGAACCGCCGCATAAAGTATTTTTAAAAAATGTATATACATGTATATACTACAATTCTATCTCGGAACCACTATATATACATGTATTTTTTATTTTAAATAAATACTTTAGACGTCGGTTATTATTTAGAACCGCCTTATAAAGTATATATGTAATGCTTCAATTTGTTATATACGGTGGTTATTATTCGGAACCGGTATATAAAGTACGCTTGAGACGTCGATTATTATTCGGAATCGCCTTATAAAGTATATATGTAATGCGTAAATTTGTTATAGACGGCGGTTATTAATAAGAACCGCCATATAAAGTACACCTTAGACGACCGTTATAATTCAGAACCGCAAGTATATATATATGCAATGCATAAATATGTTATAGACGACTGTTATTACTCGTAACCGCCTTATAAAGTATATATATGTAATACGTAAATTTGTCATATACGACAATTATGTTTATGAATAGGTAACATACATGGCTGTTCTTAGAAAGTAATTATTTACTACGATGGTCACTCACACGACACTTCAAAAATCACCGTGTATATGTTAAAAAACCGCCGTAGTAGCTATGTTTTGTATAGCTAGGCATTTGAAAGAAATAATCTGTACTCTATCAACGACATAAATGAGATTCGAGAGCTATGGGCAAAATACTTCTTGGAAGAGTGCGTGCAACTTTTATATTAGATTAAATGTTATCTTGTGTTTATAAATTATTATTGTATTAAAAGTATTGGTATATATATATATATATATATATATATATATATATATATATATATATATATATATATATATATATATATATATATATATATAAAGTATTGTGATGACAATATTATTGTATTAAAAGTTTATTGATAATATTGTGTTAGTTTAATTTGATAATAGAGTTTATTACCGAAATGGTCCCTCGACTATTGCAAAATTATCAATATGGTCCTCAACAATTTTTCTTGCTCAATTAAGTCTTTGACTTTGAAAAATTTATCCAATTTGGTCATCCGTTTATTTTTCCGTTAAACATCTGTTAAATCAGGACCAAATTGGTAATTTCACTATAGCCAAGGGACTTCGGTAATTAATTTTTGTCCAATTTAACGGATATCTAAGGGTAAAATAAACGGAGGACCAAAATAGTTAATTTTTTTAAAGTCGAAGACTTAATTGGACACAAAAAATTGTCGAGCACCAAATTGGTATGTAATTTCGCAATAGTCGAGGGACTATTACGGTAATAAACTCTTGATAATATTTTTGTTGATGATAATATTGTGTTAGTTTGATAGTATTTTTGGTGATGATAATATTGTGTTGATATATAGTGTGTTGATATGGATTTTGAGCTGTACAGGTACATGAATTTAAAAAATTAGGGGTTTTAATAAAAATAAATAATAAAAAAAGAACAGTCGCCGATACTTGGAATAAAATAATAATAATAATAATAATAATAATAATAATAATAATAATCTGCGACTATTCTTCGAAAAGAACATTCACGGATGACTCAACATTTTGAGACTGTTTTTCCGAGGCTTTCCGCGATCATAGTATCCACGAATGTTGTACAACAATTGTAAAAATCCTTTTACAACAGTAGCAAATTAGATGTTCTGTACTAGTGCCTCTTAATAAGTGTGTGGCTCTTGCAACCGTTTCACCCACTCTCTCTAATTGTTACTGTTTGACTGTCTTAACTACTTTGATGGGTTAGACCAAGAGTACACTGGGTTGGCTCCAATATCTTGTCCAATCATCCTATCAATTTTTTTTTTTTGAAAAGCAAAGCAACTAAATAACATCAACGAAGCAAACTCGAGATACAAACCAGGGGAACAGATCCCAGACATCAAGGACAGAAGATGAATCAGCCGCCTGCGCAAGCACGTGAACCACATGATTCGCTGACCTACGAACATGGCAAACAAGAATGCCCACCATACCACTATCAGCTTTAATTTAACTTTTTTTCCCAGATTAAAAAGTGGATGTGGATTTGCATTAGTGTATGTACCATTAAGTTTTTTGAATTGTTTGAATTGCATAATATAGAGAATATTTTTGCAGAAGGGGGAGGAGACTCGTGGCGAGACAAGATTATTGGAAAAAGTGTCAAATATGTCACTGAACTTGTCGCTTTTGTGCAATTGGGTCATTGAACTTATAAAGTGTGCAATTCAACCATCAAACAAGCAAAATTTATGCAATTTGACCATTTTTACAAAAATTTTTAATTCAATTTGAGTTAAAAACATTTCAATATTGACTCCAAACTAGTATGGTAGAAGAAAATGTCACTCTAAATACATATATGTTAGTAATATAATTGAATTTCACCATGAAATTTTTGTAAAAATGGTCCAATTGCACAAATTTTACTTGTTTGATGGTTGAATTGCATACTTTTTAAGTTCAATGACTCAATTGCACAAAAGCTATAAGTTCAGTGGCCTATTTGACACTTTTTCTCAAGATTATTTAAATTACCTCGTGACGACATGGATTTTCATAGTGATGGTATTGTGGATTTTAATGTTTTTAACTTTAGATCTTATAAACGTTATCGAAATTTAAAGGTTACTTTTTTCTTTCTTTCCGTCAGATTCTTTGCAGCTCTAATTTTAACATGCTCATTTGAGATATGAAAGTTTTGGATTTATAGGATCAGATCCTGAACAAAACTGGAACCATTTTGGTTCACTTCAAGAGCTAGGCAGAATGATGTGACTAAATTTGGTTTCCCTGCCTGGTTTTTGAGCTGAAATTGCACCAAGCCTAATCACTATATTGTTCTGTTTTGCATTGTAGTAAATGTTATTTCCATTTGGTTATTTAAGATGTGTTTCAACTCTTAATTTATTCCCAACAATAAATCAAGCAAGGTATAGTTTAAAGCATAAGTCAAACATTACTAATAAGATGAAATGAATATAGAAAAATAGTTAGAGTCATACTATTTATAATGTTCATTCAAACGGTAACCTTTCAAGTTCCTGCAGCTATCATCCATTCATCCTCTTGTGTCATCTTTGATATCTTTCACTTGCTATAAAAATACACATGCTTCCTTCATATTTTGAATCAGATGGGAACCAGTGCTGCATATTTTGAATTTTCTCATTACTGTTTTCTGAAGTATTTTCTTCTAAATTTTATGTATATTATTCTCAGAGAGTATTTTGAAGATGTAGATCGCACATGGGAAACTTTTGAAAACACACTATGGGGCCATGTTTCTAACTTCTTCAAACTTGCTAAGGAGAGGTATACTTGATAATTTTATCTGCTTGTAACTTGTATGGATATGCTGAACAAAGTGGTTTCAAAATTTCATATAGAGAGAATAAAACAAAGCGTTTTTGGTCTATCTATCATGATTTCTTTGGTATTGTTTGTCTTTTGCAGCCCTCAGACTCTGGTTCGTGCTATAAGGTATATTTTACTCTACAACATGCACTAACCTTGCAAAATGGCTGCATCAAATGCAAATGATGTTATTCTTAATGACTGGCGTGTTAAAATGAAACATGTTGCAGTTTTGTATGCTTTCCAGTGCTATTTATTTGGTAAGAAGAAAACTTTAGGCATTATCCTGGACTTTCTACACCCTTTATTTTTCTAGGGTTGTTGAGATGCAAGAAATCCTAGACCAACAACTTGCTGAAGAAGCAGCTGAGGCTGAAGGTGGTGGAGCAATGACACCAATAACGCCACAAGAAATGCCAAGTATGTGCATTTTGTTGATTGATTTCATACTAGTTCGGGTTCGGTTAGTTATATCGGTTTTGAAACTAATTTCGGAAATAAAAATAACATTGAATTATAATGCATATTAGGAATTCGAATGTTAATTTGTTACACAGGTTCTGAAAGAATTGGAAATATACTGTACAGGTTTTAGGTAGATTCGTAAAATAATTTTAATATTTAAAAAAAAAATTATAAACTACGTCGGTTATTTTTATTAACCGACGTCGTTTATTATTTTTTTTAATTTTTTTTAAATAAACGACGTCGGTTTTTTAATAAAACCGACATCGTTTCTTATTTTTAAATTTTTTTTTAAATAAACGACGTCGGTTTTTTTAAAAAAACCGACGTCGTTTCATATTTTTTTATTATTTTTTAAATAAACGACGTCGGTTTTGTTAAAAAACCGACGTCGTTTCTTATTTTTTTTTTTTTTTTTTAAATAAACGACTCGGTTTTTCTAAAAAACCGACGTCGTTTCTTATTTTAAAAAAAAAAAATACATACGGCGTCGGTTTTTACAACCGACGCCGTATCATTTATATACAACGTCGGCCAGATCAACGTCGATTTTTAACCGACGTTAAAAGTGCTAAAAAACTGACGTTAAAGGTGTTTCCCCTCGGCCAAATTTGGGCCGAGGTGGACCTCGCCATAATTTATTTATTATTATTATTATTATTTTTGTTTCTTTTTCTTTTCTTTTTTTTTGGTTTTTTTTTTTTTTTTTTTTTTTTTTTTTTTGTTTTGTTTGTTTGTTTTTTTTTGTTTCGTTTTTTTTGTTTGCCGTTCTGTGAGCGAGCTTACTTCAACCAGCCGTAGGCTTTGATCAAAGGTCTGCTCTTCCGTCGGGTGGCTAGCGAGATCGGATCTCGTGCTGGCCTTAAGGGAATGGAGTTCGTTTTGTTTTTTGTTTTTTTTTTTTTTTGTTTTTTTGTTTGACGTTCTGTGCGCGAGCTTACTTCGACCAGCCGTAGGCTTCGATCAAAGGTCTGCTTTTCCGTCGGGTGTCTAGCGAGATCGGATCTCGTGCTGACCTTAAGGGAATGGAGTTCGTTTTGTTTTTTGTTTTTTTTTTGTTTTTTGTTTTTTTTTAATATAATCAAGACGGACCATCAGCGAATGATTTGTTTTTTGCGCTGCGCGGGCTTCTCCTCTAGCTCGTTGTCTCTTCCTTCCTTGAAGGCTGAAGGCTTAGGATCTTCTTCCTTTCGCCACACATTGCCAGGTAGGCCTTGTTGATGCTGGTACTGTCCCGGGTACTTAATGAATTGAGTGAAGTATCCGCTCTGCACCAGTTCCTCTACTTGTCCTTTTAAAGCATGGCACTCATCGGTATCATGTCCAACTTGTTGGTGGAACCGACAGTACTTGGTTTGGTCCTCGCACGTAGAAACTGTCATACACTTTGAGGGAAAATGCACCATTCCCATCTCCTCGGCGTGACTTAGAATCACGCTAACCGGGTGAGTAAGAGGTGTTAAGTGTCGCGGTGGGGCGAGCCGAGGCCTTTCTTGAACTTTCTCCTTTGTTGTGGATAACTGGTTTGGGTGTGGTGCGTGTTGGTCGGACCAACTTTGTCAGGTCGTTTACTCCTCTGCCCTTTCCTCATCTTTCTTCTTTCTATCAACCTCCTCGGCATCAGCATAGCGGTTTGCTATCCTCATTAGCTCCTCATAGGAGCGTGGATGGTGAGTGTTCAGCTGTCTATGAAAATTGCCTGACCTCAATGCCTGGATGAACATGAGGATTGCCGCCTTAGAATCGAAGTCGCACACATTGTTGACTTCCGTCTTCCATTTGCTTAAGAAATTTCTTAAGCTTTCATCGATGTCCTATTTTACTCCGTAGAGATGTGAAAATGGTTTCTTATGTTGTATATGCCAGAGAAATAAGTTAAGAAAAATTTGGACAACTCCGCAAAGTTTTGGATCGAACCATCCGGAATCGTGTTGAACCAATCTTGGGCGGTTCCATCTAGAGTGGTCAAAAATGCTCTGCACATTATGGCGTCGCCTGCCCCGGTCATTACCATGGATGCCTTGTACCTTGTCATGTGGACACGCGGGTCAGAAGTCCCAGTGTAGGCCTTGATGGCGGGCAACCTAAAATCCCTTGGGAGGGGCGCATCCATTATACTAGGAGAAAATGGAGCGGCCATCCTCACTTCAGGTTCTGGTGAATGTTCTCTTGCTTCTACCCTTCTCTCGAGCTCTTCTATTTGTTTTTGAAGTTTTTCCACCACTTCTTTCTGCATGTTTGAGGTTTGCGTGAGTGCCATGGGCTGACACGGAGTTGGCCCCCTAGACTCACCCGTTACTTCCATCTGGTGCTGATGCAACTGCTCACCTTGTTGTGGATCCTTGACCCTTTTGGTTTTCGGTTGTGCCCACAACTTTGGCTGGATAGTAGCCTTTTCACCCCATCGTCCCATGACGGGCATAGAAACAGTCGGCCGACGAGTTGCACCATGATACAAACGTTGGGGCAGTTGAGCTTGAGATTGTACCTCCACCTCTGGAGGAGGCGGTGGCGGTGGTAAGGCCTGACCTCGCATCCCTGCTACTAGCAGGGCCATCGTCGCCGCCGCCTGTTGAATGACGTGCACTACTGCTTGGAGGTTCGTGGCTTGGATGGGAGCAGCGTTCACTAGGAGGGGAGCACGGCCCCATCGTGGTTGTTGTTTAGTTGGCTACGGAGATTGCCCTCGCGGCGATCTCCTACGTGGTAATTGTTGAGCTGCTCACGAAGATCGATCCTTGTTCACCTGACCAGGAGTATGCGAGCTGCTGGATCCAGATTGTGCCATCGATCAGGATGAGATGAGCTGAGTGGTTTGTGAATTTGTGAAGTTTGCCTGAGATCTGATCTCGGCTCTCAATGAAAGCACCAATGACGGTAATAATGTGTTACCGGATATACCTGAGTATTATTTGAATGTAATTGAGTATCTGAATACAATGTTGCGTATAGTGTTTGAGTGTAGTGCTCAGTGTACAATTGAGTTCAGAGTGTTTTTGTCTCATAAGAAGTGTCGTCCCTCACTACGTGGTTGTGAGTCTTTTTATTCCTTTCAGCTCAGTAATGGAGCATTAATGCTGAGGAGCTGAACGTTGGGCATCAATGCTGAGGAGTTGAACCGTTGAGCATTCACTACTACAGGAAACACCTTTAACGTCAGTTTTTTAGCACTTTTAACGTCGGTTAAAAATCGACGTTGATCTGGCCGACGTTGTATATAAATGATACGGCGTCGGTTGTAAAAACCGACGCCGTATGTATTTTTTTATTTTTTAAAATAAGAAACGACGTCGGTTTTTTAGAAAAACCGATGTCGTTTATTTAAAAAAAAATAAAAAAAATAAGAAACGACGTCGGTTTTTTAACAAAACCGACGTCGTTTATTTAAAAAATAATAAAAAAATATGAAACGACGTCGGTTTTTTTAAAAAAACCGACGTCGTTTATTTAAAAAAAAAATTTAAAAAAATAAGAAACGATGTCGGTTTTATTAAAAAACCGACGTCGTTTATTTAAAAAAAATTAAAAAAAATAATAAACGACGTCGGTTAATAAAAAATAACCGACGTAGTTTATAATTTTTTTTTTAAATATTAAAATTATTTTACGAATCTACCTAAAACCTGTACAGTATATTTCCAATTCTTTCAGAACCTGTGTAACAAATTAACATTCGAATTCCTAATATGCATTATAATTCAATGTTATTTTTATTTCCGAAATTAGTTTCAAAACCGATATAACTAACCGAACCCGAACTAGTATGAAATCAATCAACAAAATGCACATACTTGGCATTTCTTTGTGGCGTTATTGGTGTCATTGCTCCACCACCTTCAGCCTCAGCTGCTTCTTCAGCAAGTTGTTGGTCTAGGATTTCTTGCATCTCAACAACCCTAGAAAAATAAAGGGTGTAGAAAGTCCAGGATAATGCCTAAAGTTTTCTTCTTACCAAATAAATAGCACTGGAAAGCATACAAAACTGCAACATGTTTCATTTTAACACGCCAGTCATTAAGAATAACATCATTTGCATTTGATGCAGCCATTTTGCAAGGTTAGTGCATGTTGTAGAGTAAAATATACCTTATAGCACGAACCAGAGTCTGAGGGCTGCAAAAGACAAACAATACCAAAGAAATCATGATAGATAGACCAAAAACGCTTTGTTTTATTCTCTCTATATGAAATTTTGAAACCACTTTGTTCAGCATATCCATACAAGTTACAAGCAGATAAAATTATCAAGTATACCTCTCCTTAGCAAGTTTGAAGAAGTTAGAAACATGGCCCCATAGTCAGATTCTTTGCAGCTCTAATTTTAACATGCTCATTTGAGATATGAAAGTTTTGGATTTATAGGATCAGATCCTGAACAAAACTGGAACCATTTTGGTTCACTTCAAGAGCTAGGCAGAATGATGTGACTAAATTTGGTTTCCCTGCCTGGTTTTTGAGCTGAAATTGCACCAAGCCTAATCACTATATTGTTCTGTTTTGCATTGTAGTAAATGTTATTTCCATTTGGTTATTTAAGATGTGTTTCAACTCTTAATTTATTCCCAACAATAAATCAAGCAAGGTATAGTTTAAAGCATAAGTCAAACATTACTAATAAGATGAAATGAATATAGAAAAATAGTTAGAGTCATACTATTTATAATGTTCATTCAAACGGTAACCTTTCAAGTTCCTGCAGCTATCATCCATTCATCCTCTTGTGTCATCTTTGATATCTTTCACTTGCTATAAAAATACACATGCTTCCTTCATATTTTGAATCAGATGGGAACCAGTGCTGCATATTTTGAATTTTCTCATTACTGTTTTCTGAAGTATTTTCTTCTAAATTTTATGTATATTATTCTCAGAGAGTATTTTGAAGATGTAGATCGCACATGGGAAACTTTTGAAAACACACTATGGGGCCATGTTTCTAACTTCTTCAAACTTGCTAAGGAGAGGTATACTTGATAATTTTATCTGCTTGTAACTTGTATGGATATGCTGAACAAAGTGGTTTCAAAATTTCATATAGAGAGAATAAAACAAAGCGTTTTTGGTCTATCTATCATGATTTCTTTGGTATTGTTTGTCTTTTGCAGCCCTCAGACTCTGGTTCGTGCTATAAGGTATATTTTACTCTACAACATGCACTAACCTTGCAAAATGGCTGCATCAAATGCAAATGATGTTATTCTCTTAGTCTGCCAACCTCTTCCTCATGAGATGATGCAGCAGCTAGTGCAAACCTCCGTTTTCCATCAAGAGCTGTTAATCTCTAATCAAGGGGAAAGTGCAAAGAGAGTTTGTACGATTGACCCTCATACATTGTTCCTTTTCCACCTTCAATAGTGCCAATCCAAGTAAAGATGTTCTCGCCTTCCGGAAAGGCAGATACACCAACTGTCATCTACATAGGAAAAAGCCACTCTTCAGTTGCTTACTACGCAGCTTGAAATATATAAACAACAATAATTGAAATCATAACACTTAAAATTTATGGAGTATTCACACAATATGATCAAATCTAAACTAAACAGGTGACAAAGAGCATTTAAATAAAGAAAAAATAAAAATAAAATCAATCTAATAAAAAAATACGAAACTTACCGGCGGTGGCTGGGCAGGGCGGTAGCTGGGCGGACCGGCGCTGGCTGGGCGGGGCTGTGGTAGCTGGGCGGGGCTGCGGTGGCTGGGCGTGGCGGTGATGGCTGGGCGGGGCGGCGCTGGCGAAGGGGATGTGCGCAGTGGCGAAGCTCGGTGGAGGTGCGTTGGCGAAGCGCGGTGGACGTGCGGCGGTGGAGGAGCGGCGGTGGAGGTGCGTCGGCCGGTGGCTGTGCGAGGGTGGAAGTCCGGCCGAGGGTGCGAAGGTTGCTGCGCGAGGGAGGCGTTGTTCGAAGAAGAAGAACGAAAAAAATTGGAAAGTAAACGCAGATCTAAAAATCTGCTAAGGGGCTGTTTTATAAGAAATCTAAGGCGTCGGTTGTAGCAACAACCGACGCCATTGGTTTTTTATATAATATAAAACGACGTCGGTTGAAGAACCGACGTCGTTTTTATATTTCGAAAAAATTAAAGACAAATTAAATATGTACGACGTCGGTTTGTGTCAAACCGACGTCGTACATACAATACGACGTCGGTTCTTTGGACGAACCGACGTCGTATTGTTTCCGTAATTTTTTAAAAAGTATTTGACGTCGGTTTTTTAGTAAAACCGACGTCGTAAATATTTGACGTCGGTTTTTTAAAAAACCGACGTTATTTAGGCGACGTTAAATGTGTTTTCTGTAGTAGTGTTGGCTCCAATATCTTGTCCAATTATCCTATCAATTTTTTTTTTTGAAAACCAAAGCAACTAAATAACATCAACGAAGCAAACTCGAGATACAAACCGGGGGAACAGATCCCAGACATCAAGGACAGAAGATGAATCAGCCGCCCGCACAAGCACGTGAGCCACATGATTCGCTGACCTACGAACATGGCGAACAAGAATGCCCACCATACCACTATCAGCTTTAATTTAACTTTTTTTCCGAGATTAAAAAGTGGATGTGGATTTGCATTAGTGTATGTACCATTAAGTTTTTTAATTGTTTGAATTGCATAATATAGAGAATATTTTTTCAGAAGGGGGAGGAGACTCGTGGCGAGACAAGATTATTAGAAAAAGTGTCAAATATGCCACTGAACTTGTCGCTTTTGTGCAATTGGGTCATTGAACTTAAAAAGTGTGCAATTCAACCATCAAACAAGCAAAATTTATGCAATTGGACCATTTTTACAAAAAATTTTAATTCAATTTGAGTTAAAAACATTTCAATATTGACTCCAAACTAGTATGGTAGAAGAAAATGTCACTCTAAATACATATATGTTAGTAATATAATTGAATTTCACCATGAAATTTTTGTAAAAATGGTCCAATTGCACAAATTTTACTTGTTTGATGGTTGAATTGCATACTTTTTAAGTGAGTTAATACCCAATATAGTCCTCGACTATAGTGGTTTTACTTGATTTAGTCCTAAGTGACTTTTTATACTTAATTTAGTCCTCGACTTTGATGATTTTACGCAATTTAGTCCTCTGTTAGAAATTCTGTTAGTTGGCTGTTAGTAGAAGGATTAACATGGTAATTTTCTTTCTTTTCTAAAAAATAAATAAAATCAAATTTCCCCTTCTTCTTCGTAACAGGCCATAGAAATCTAAATGCATACAAAACCCATTGATAAATTGGAAGCATACACATGCCCAACGCGCTGGAAGCTTGTTACGCACTACCGGCATGTCAGCCATTGTTGAACCTTGTTACGGACTGTTGGCACTAAAAGCAAACGCAAAACTGGAAGCAAACACCATGGGGGATTCGAGACGAAGAAACAATGGCTTTCGAGATGCAACGATAACGACCAACATAGTATTATGGTTTCTTGTGTGCACGGCGGCGCAGTCGCAAAATGTGAATGTACCGGAAGAATTCAAGGGAAATTCATCTGCCGCAAGATAACACGTATGGGTTTAGAATTTTGATTTATTTTTTTGTTTAAAATTTGGAAGAAGCAATTCCTTTCTTGGGAAGTGATGGGATGATCTTGATTGAAAGCAATTAAGAAATGACATTGATGCAGAGTCCTATACAGAGCATCATCAAATTACCTCCTGCATCTGCGATTATATATATACTCTGTATCTTGGAAGTGAATCAATTGTTGGGTTCTGTATGCTTTTAGATTTCTAGGGCTTGTTATGAAGAAGGGGAAATTTAAACGATGAAGAAGAAGGGTGAAATTAGGAGGGTCAATAAAAAAATTAAAATGAAATTACCATGTTAACCCTGTTATTAACTGGTCACAAACGGAATTCCTAACAGAGGACTAAATTGGGTAAAATCGTCAAAGTCAAGGACTAAATTAAGCACAAAAAGTCACTTAGGACTAAATTGAGTAAAATCACTATAGTCGAGGACTATATTGGGTATTAACTCCTTTTTAAGTTCAAGCGATAAGTTTAGTGGCATATTTGACACTTTTTCCCAAGATTATTTAAATTACCTCGTGACGACATGGATTTTCATAGTGATGGTATTGTGGATTTTAATGTTTTTAACTTTAGATCTTATAAACGTTATCGAAATTTAAAGGTTACTTTTTTCTTTCTTTCCGGGAAAGTAGACAAACTGAATGAGAATAAGTTTGGGTGGACAGAGTTATATATTACAGTTCTGGTAACTAGGTCGGAGTGCTATGTTCTATTGTACTGCTCGAAGTTTCCGTTTTCATTTATCTGTATTTTGTCTCTAGCTACCCACTCCACCCATAAAACAACGTAACCTAGCTAGCTAAGAATTTACGTCAGCCTGCGATGGTTAATTCTTCTGCAAGGTCGTCTCCGCGAGTGAGAAAAGGTGCATGGTCGGAAGAAGAAGATGATCTTTTGAGGAAGTGCATTCAGAAATTTGGTGAAGGAAAATGGCACCTAGTTCCATTTAGAGCTGGTAAAGTAATTAACATATATAAGTATATAATGAATTAAACATTTCAAGAATCTGGTCCACATGCATGTAGATATAATATAATATATATGTATTGCAGGGTTGAATAGGTGCAGAAAAAGTTGCAGATTGAGATGGTTGAACTATCTCCATCCAGATATAAAGAGAGGCCATTTCAGTTTGGAAGAAGCTGATCTCATTCTGCGCCTCCATAAGCTTTTAGGCAACAGGCAAGTTCAATGAATCTGGACAAATATATGCATATGAGGATGTGTCCCTGTCCCATCACCACTAATTAAATGTCTCTAAATTGTTAGTTAGATTATATATGATCTGTATTAATTTGTAGTAATAAGCTAATAAGTATGCTTATATATATATATATATATATATGTGCCTGCCTAGGTGGTCGCTTATTGCTGGCAGAATTCCGGGACGAACAGCAAACGATGTGAAGAATTACTGGCACAGCCATCTTAAGAAGAAGGTAGTTGGCATGCATATGACTACTTCTTCTAATAGCAGCAGGCAAGATAATAATTGGGATGATGAGAAGAGCAAAGCCCCACAAATCACAGAAAACACCCTCTTTAGGCCTCGACCTAGGAGATTCTTTAGGACATCTCCTGCGTTATCGACATTAACCGGAAAAGCTAATGCTCCTCATCAACTCCAAGCATCGCAGTCGGAAGCAACGCCGCCGCCGGACTTGCTAATGGTAAATAATGTCCAACAAACCAATAACTCAATCGCGACTAATTTGCCATCAGAAACAACGTCCGTGCAGTGGTGGGAAGATTTGCTCTACGACGACAATGAACACCAAGGAACCACCGACATGCACCAAGGAATAATCGATTGGACTGATGATGGCTTTCCGATTGATGTGGACCTTTTAACACTTTTAGACCCAACAAACTAACATGGAATCCTTAAATCAACCGTATATGTCACTATTTCTTTGTATTTTATTAAGACCCTCTACACCTATGTAATCTTCTCTCTCTATCAAAATATCATATTATTAATCATTATTCATTCTTCATACAATTCTCTTTTCTCTTTCAAAAATGATCAACTTTTATATAGCTTTATACAAAATTATTTCTTCAATCAATAAAAAAAAATACTAATAATAATAATTAAAAATTTGAAAAGTGCCTTTGCAATTTTGACAATAGAATTGTAAATTTGCTTTAGTCAGAATTGCAAAAGCTAAAGACGTGGCAATTTCTTTTTAAAGAAAAAATTGCCACGCCATCTTGGCATCACTGCAAATTGCAGCAATGCGAATGCCTAATAAGTGCTTTTTATTTTAACTCCAACTGTATTTTACTTGTGTGATTGATGTATGAAAAATTTATGTTGTCATAAATTTAAATAAAATATATTTTTTTGAGTACTACCGACTCTGTTACAATATAGTATCACAAAGAGTCACCATCTCACCTTTACCATATGGGGTGCTACTAGACCACAAGGTCATTTGCGGTTAATATAGTTCTTAATCATCTACATATTTAGATCAATTTATAAATAAAATTTACATAGTTAAATTTATTTATTCCTAATTGTATTTCATATATATTATAATTGTAATAATATAAATAATTAACGGAATTATATGTAGAAATAAAAAGATATATATAAATTTTAAATTTTGTATGAATAGATTCAGACCATAGTCGGATGTATTTTCCTATATGAATGTATAATGCATTGTATGTGCACATAATATTTATTAATATATATTTAGGCCAAATTTATAGTATATTTTCCCCTAATTATAATTCATATTACTAGATAATTACACATTTAAGATAATTAGTATATGTATGAATTTAAGTAGATCGATTTTTAATATATTTTTGAATACACATTTAGTTAATTTTATAATTTTATTCCGTTAATGGTATGTTACATTGCCTTTACTATAATTAAGAGAATTGCATTTAGGAATTAAAATAATTTAATTTTTACATTTTGTATGGGTTAATATAGTCCCTAGTAGGGGTGGGAATAGGCCAGGCCCCTACATAGGGGCCTACGACCTAGCCTACTTAGGGCCTAGCCTGGCCTAGCCTATTTAGTAAAAAGGCCAGGCCTAGGCCTAATTAGAAGCCTATTTAGTTAAATAGGCCTAGGCCTAATTAGAAGCCTATTTAGTTAAATAGGCCTAGGCCTATATTTAAAAGCCTAGCCTACGAGCCCGCAGGCCTAGCCTATTTATATATAAATAAATAAATAAATAAATATATATATATATATATATATATATATATATATATATATTTTGTATACATAACCTACAACCCTAAATTCCAATATCCAAATCCCAAATATGACTTACTAATTAGTAAACAGTGTTAGATATTACTAGTTACTATTGCTATGATGCTAATATAAATTGCATAAGTATGTTACTAATTACTAGTAATAATTCTGCTAGTTGTTTAGTGTTTACACTTTACTAGCAATTAGTAAAGTAGTAATACTAATGTAATATGGGCCTACTAGTAATTGATTGCAGGATTTATAGATTTGTAGTAATACTAGTAATTAGTAAACAATGTATTGTTAAATTTTGTATTACGAACTTTTACTTATTAAACTTGTGGTGTTGGATATTATATTATGAAATATGAACTTATGGTTTTGTCATTCATTATGAAATATGAACTTAAGTATTTTTTATAAATTTTTTACAGGTATATATATACTTTAAAACGCTTAAAAATGTAGGCCTTAAATATGTTCGAAGCCTATTTAAATAGGCGCAAAGCCTATTCAGGATCTATTTTGAAGTCTTTTTAAAGGCCTATATATTAAATAAGTATAGGCTTTTAAAAAGGCTTTAGGCCAGGCCAGGCCAACTATAGGCTCAGGCTTGAGCCTAAAAAAAAGCCTACATACAGGCTCAGGCCCAGGCTCAGGCTTTCGATTTCCATAGCAGGCCCAGGCCTAATTTTTTAAAGCCCGGCTCGGCCTAGCGTATTTCCACCCCTAGTCCCTAGCTATACATATGTATTTTGATAGATTTTTGAATGTTTATGAAATTCTTAATTAAAAGTATGAGTTTAGGAAGATGTTAAAATGAAATTTTCTTAATAAGTAACTACTATAGGAATGAATTTACATAATTATAGTTGCAATCACAATTCTATAAAAATATTTACATATTTTCATAGCATACAAAATATTATAAGTATACGTCTACATAAATGGATAGCTCACGTGGCAAGTGATCTTTCTTTGTGGGAAAAAAATAATATTAATTACAATATTTCGTTGGTATCTCTCATCATATTAACATAGTGAATTGTCAAACACAAAATATATATATATATATATATATATATATATATATATATATATATATATATATATATATATAACATGTACATACATACTTTTCTTATATAAAATACCTTTGGAATATGTGTAGAATTAGTTATGCACTTTTATAACAATTTTGGTGGTATGCCTAAAAGATAGTTGTAGATTTTTGATGCATAGCGGAATAACATATTTTTTAAGAGAAGTTTAAACCAAGGTAATGCTTTGTTGATGTCATGATCTACGTCGTCTTCAAAACGTACTCCTACTGTTGGTAATGCTTTGTTGCTATGTAGACTTGTGCTACTACCAACTTTTGTAGTTGATGACTTCACACACCAAAGTCTTGCTATGTTGAACACTTTTGCAAAAATCTTGCAACGAACAACAACCTAATTTCTAGACCTTAATCTAAAAATTTAATTTGAGGGTGTAAAGTTATGGCCTATATTATTACACTTTGACTCATACAAATGTAATTACACTTATTACTAACACCAATAACACTCTTATATGTGAGTTAATGCAGTTATGTAGTAGGAATAAATTAAAGATTCAGAACTTCAAAATCTCTCAATAATATAAGAAAATGCAAAATATTTAACAAATATAGTAAATCGATTAAATAACAAATATAGTAACAGATTAAGTAGCTAGCTACAACTTAAATACTATGAATTCAATGTTTTTCATCCACAAAAATTTGTTGTTAAATTAAATATCTACAAATTTAAGTAATTTACATATTTTTCTATAGGTAAGTTTGTTTTTTTTTTTTTTTTTCTCTAGTGTAAAATTTTTCAATCGACTTTATTTTCTTTCTCATATGTCGTCTTTGAGTAGAAGAATTCGGCGGTATTTAATTAATTTATTAAGATTTATGTAGACTTTTAATTAGATTGGTTTCAATATTAGGCATCTCAACGTGCAATTCTATCTCCAAAGTTTAAGGGCCTACATTCCTAACGCAGTAACAGAGGATTAAACTAGAAACAGATAGACAACTTTAATTTCGTAACAGAATGTTGAAGCAGAAATAGATACAAATAAAATCAGAATGAAGCAAAAACAGATATGTAAAACAGTAGGTTGAAGCTTAAACAGATGGACAGCTTGAACACTTTAAGTGTAACAGTAGATTGAGGCCAAAAATAGATAGACAGCTTCAACCTAACACTTTAGTGTAAAAATACATTGAAGGAGAAACAGACGGACAGCTCGATACACCATTGATTGGCGATGATCCTACACCAAGAATAATGTAAATTATTTTATATATGTACTTAGGAAAATAATTAGCATTTATATGTAATTGGTAATTAGGAGAGTAAATAGTTATTCTATTATTATAATTGCATTATTTAAGGGGTGAGATAGTATATATAGGGTATTCTACTTAATGTAAAGGCATGCAGAAAATTATATTAAAGAGTTCTTCATTTTTTTTCATTACATTGTTTTTGTTTTGGAGTTACCGTAACTCGAATACGGATTGGAGCCAGAAATCTGCTCGAAAGGTTTCTTCCGTTGCGTACTAAATTTCAGTACGTAACACAGCTTCAACACATTATGCGTAACACTATATTGAAGCATATGTTTACCAATTGTTATATGATGGGCCATGGTCAACACCAATGGTCCTAAAATGTCGTCGTTTCATTAATTAAGATGAAAGGGCGGCTGTTTCCTCCGTCCAATGGCAATGACGTGCCCGCGACGTGCATTTTTTTTAATATAAAAGCAAAAAACACACTTTTGGCTTCATTACCTTTTCCACAACACCATTTCTTACTGACTACGAGTTTCACCGCACCAGTTGTTCTCATTCCAACACCATTGCAGGCAGTCAAATATTTCATCAAAGGTAATAACATTGTTATATAGAAAGCAACATTGCGTCCACATGCAAAAATGTGTTTTATAGTATCTATTATGCTTAAGCTTAAATTCATCTTAAGATTTACAGCCATTCAAAAATAAATGCAGCCATGATTTCAAACAAAAAAATGCAGTGAGACAACATTCCGACACATCTAAGATGATTCTAATTCATAAACAAAGATCATGTGTATAATTTCGAATGAAATTTTACCATGGTTAAAATGATACTATAGTGATCTCTATCTAATGAAACTGCAAAGTGTATAAAATGAAAATAAGTAGGTGGAGTCCCAGAATGTTGAAGGACAAATAGATATAAAGAAAAGCAGAATGAAGTAAAAACAGATATATAAAACAGTAGGTTGAAGCAGAAACAGATGGACAGCTTGAACACTTTAAGTGTAACAGTTGATTGAGGCCAAAAATAGATGGACAGCTCCAACGTAACACTTTAGTGTAAAAATACATTAAAGCAGAAACAGACGGACAGCTTGATATATACACCATTGATTGGCGATGATCCTACAACAAGAATAATGTATATTATCTTATATATGTAATTAGGAAAATAATTAGCATTTATATGTATTTGATAAGTAGAAAAATAATTAGTTATTCTATTATAAGGGAAAATTGCATTTTTCGTCCCTAAGTTATATGGTACTTGTAGAATTAGTCCCTAAGTTATGGTAATACCCACTTTTCATCCTTAAGTTATCATTGACGTTGCACTTTTCGTCCCTGAGTTATTCAAATTGCAAATTTCGTCCCTAAATTATCACTACGTTGCACTTTTCGTCCCTAACTTAAGTGTGAAAACTTCGATAAATTTTCGTTTAAAAGATTTTTAATCGAACTATTTCGGTTCAACGCCAATTTTTTTAACGATGTTTACCGAAAAAGTTCGATTAAATATTTTTTAAACGAAAATTTGTCGAAGTTTGCACACTTAAGTTATGGACGAAAAGTGCAATGTAATGATAACTTAGGGACGAAAAGTGTAACGTAATAATAATTTAGGGATGAAATTTGCAATTTGAATAGCTCAGGGACGAAAAATGCAACATTAATGATAACTTAGGGATGAAAAGTGAGAATTACCATAACTTAGGGACTAATTCTACAATTACCCTATAACTTAGGGACGAAAAATGTAATTTTCCCTTATTATAATTGCATTATTTTAGGGAGTGAGTGTGATAGTATATATAGGGTATTCTATGTAATGTAAAGACATGCAGAAAATAATATTGAAGAGTTTTTCATTTTCTTTCATTACATTATTTTCTTTTGGAGTTATCGTGACTCAAATACGGATTGGAGCCAGAAGCCTGCTCGAAAGGTTTCTTCCATTGCGTACTAAATTTCAGTACGTAATATTGGTGCTTTCATTGATTCTATTGGTAAGAGTATCTCTATCTTTTTATTTTTATTTATTTTTTTGAAGCATCCTTTAGAAAATTAAAAAAACAAAACAAAACAAATAAAGAAAGTTAAAAAAAGAGTGGAAATATACGGCAAAAAAATTTATTTTAGTTTTATTATGGAAAATATTACTCATCGATGTTTATTGGTTTCTGTATATCAAGTTTGGTATCCAATTGATGATTTTGTATTATATGAGATATTTTCTACAAAAGGATTTGTACAATATATTCATATTTTAAAGGATGATGGTCACACCTTCCAAGCTTTGGTATGATTTGATTTTGTCTTGGATCCATTCATGGCAAAACAAACTCTTTCATGGCCAAAATATTTACGATGATTGTTGTGTTCCAAACATTAAATATCCTGATTTAGAACTGTTGATTGCTATGAGTGGAGAATTACAAACGGACCAAGATGACACTTTGGAACGTCACACTCCTACTTATTGTAATCCAGCTTTTCTAGAAGAACCAAGTGGCCTAGAGTCCAAGAAGTCATCAATAGCAACAGTTCTTCTCCCAACAGCACGCGATGAAAGCAACATTCAAGATGCATGTTAACAACTTAAAGTCTCTCGAAGATTATCCTGAGACAGGGCTTGTGAGTACTACCTCAGACAAGGCTAGTGAAGAAATCTACTTCATGGCAAACCCAGTTTATATCCTAGAGAACACATTGCAAGATACAATGGACTTTGTTACCGGGCTACACAATGAGGAATTCTCATTTGTCTCTATATTGCAATGGTGTTGGTTCGGTCTAACCTTGTACCTAATGTACAATCTTCCTAATATTTTTCTACCAAAAATTTGGGTTGAATATTTGTGTTGGATAGAACTGAAGAGAGGAACCACTTAATTATACTTCCACCTTGAAGACAATGTGATTTTCGAAGGGGCAAGAAGTGATATGCCATTGATTGGCGATGATCCTGTAGCAAGAATAATGTATATCATCTTATATATGTAATGAGTTTATTACCGAAATGGTCCCTCGACTATTGCAAAATTACCAATTTAGTCCTCAACAATTTTTCGTACCTAATTAAGTCCCTTGACTTTGAAAATTTTAACCAATTTGGTCCTCCATTTTATTTGCTGTTAAACATCCGTTAAAATTGAGAGCAAATTGGTAATTTTGCTATAGTCAGGGGACCAAATTGGTAATTTTACTATAGTCAAGGGATCATTTTAGTGAAAAATTAATTACCAAATTGGTCCCTTGACTATAGAAAAATTACCAATTTGGTCCTTTGACTACAACAAAATTACCAATTTGGTCCCGATTTAATGGATGTTTAAAGAAAAAATAAACGGACGACCAAAATTGGTTAAAATTTTCAAAGTCGAGGGACGTAATTGGGCACAAAAATTTGTCGAGGACCAAATTGGTAATTTCGCAATAGTTGAGGGATCATTTTGGTAATAAACTCATATGTAATTAGGAATATAATTAGCATTTATATGTAATTGGTAACTAGGAGAATAATTAGTCATTCCATTATTATAATTGCATTATTTTGGGGGGTGGGATAGTAATGTAGGGTATTCTATGTAATGTACGTAAAGGCATGCAGAAAATTATATTGAAGAGTTCTTCATTTTCTTTCATTACGTTGTTTTTCTTTTACAGTTACCATAACTCGAATACGGATTGGAGCCAAAAGTCTGCTCAAAAGGTTTCTTCTGTTGCGTACTAAATTTCAGTACGTAACACAACTTCAACACATTATGCATAACACTATATTGAAGCATATATTTACCAATTATTATATGACGGACCATGGTCCATACCTCAATTTCATTTTATATACCTTGTAATTTCATTAGATAGAGACTATTGATAAGCACCCAAGATAACTATGAATTAAGGTGTATATCGGGGTGAATTGATAGTAATTTAGTGCCCTTTTGTGACTAAGCTTATGGAATTTTATGCTGTAATGTGTAGACCACGTGCAAAGCTTTCTCTTGTGTGTTTTAGAATGTTTTACAGGTCCTGGGAGCTACTCGGCAAGGTATAAGAACATAACGAGCACTTGGAGCGAAGAAGAAGTCCCGGGGCGGCCGAATGATGCATCCACGTGTGGAGCTGGCGTGGACCAAATCCAGTGTGTGTCCACGCCATACTCCACGCGTGGATTGCACGTGGACAGGGAAGGAAGAAGGAAAATTAAAGAGGGCAATTTTGGGATGGCTATTTAAGGAAGCTAGTTAGAAATTTCCAAGAGGTTGGGTCATTTTAGAGTTTTACATTTTTAGATTTAAAATTCTTAGTAGAGAGCATTTTAGAGAGAGAAATACCTAGAGTTCCAATTTGTTGAAGGATTGAAGAGCAAAGTTGATTTGAAGATTGTAATTCATATTTCCTAGGTGAGTTATACTTTTAATCTCATTTTAATTTCAATTCATATTGCAATTTACATTCTTCTAGATTATATTGAATTAGGTTTTATGATTTTGAATCTATGAATATGAGTAGCTAATTCTTTCTAGGGATTGAATTGTGTGAAGTTATGCTTGCCTAGTGTGATTTCTCATTTCTAATTGTGGAATTTGATTCATTTTATGTTGGAGATCCATTCTTGTCTTTGATTGTTGAATTGATTTGATCCTAAGTTGATTTGGTCAATCCTTTAGAAGTTTGAGATCTTGATTCTATCATGATTGTTGATTTGAGTTAAGAAATAGCTTTTGCAACCATAGATCCTATGGAATTTCACATCCTATGGAATTCCATATTTGGAATAGTAGGAATGTGTGAAGTTTAGGTGTTTGATAAAATGTCTCTTAGGGCTTTTGGTTACTAAACAAGTACTCCTAAGCCTAAGAAGCCTTAGTACACTAATGTGGAAGAGGATTGTCAGATCACACTCTTGAATAGCCAACATGATTGAATCAATATTCCATTGCTTAAGGCACACCGTGAGGCATCATAACTAGCATAATTCACTACCTTGTTTTCTACAATTTGTTACTTCAAATTTGTTCACTTCCCTTGATTACACTCTCCACTTGCAAATGTTACTCTAAGCACCTCAACAACCTCATATGTTCCATCATGCATTTGTTTGAATAAAAGCTAAGCAATCTTCTGCATTACCTCCTTCGAGATCGACACTCGGGGAGTCTTGACTCTTCTTTTTAACTTTCATATCCCCACCAAACCACCGCTAAACCACATACTTTTCAAAATGGCGCCGTTGCCGAGAAGACAATAGGTTGTCATTGCTTTGTTTTTATTTGAGTAAATGCTTTTGTGAATTAGAGTGTTGTTAATCCCATTGTTTGTTTTATTTTTCTTGTTACTTACCCTCTATTGACTAATTCTAGTCAAGAGAGGATTATTTGTTGCTTTCTTGAACTATTTTCAAAGGTGAATGCAAACAAGAGCAAAGGAAAATCAAGGTCTACTTCCTTACACCCTAGAGATTAATAAGGCAATAAGAAGGAGAAATATCCAAACCGAACAAATGGCGTCCACGAGTGCAACTAGAAATTCCCAAAGAAGAGGAGTGTCTACACAAACCCCACCACCACCACCTATCCCGAATAATCCACCCAGAGTACCTAATCCAATGGAGCCGACTATAGAGGAACCACAAGTTGATCATATGGGACACCTGGAGCCGATAAGAGTGGAAGAGTACTATGAGATGCCACATGGACAACAAAGATCTATCGCCGATTACATGACACCGGAGTTCAACATACACAATTCAATATATGTTTCCCCACTTAAGAACGTCAACTTTCACGTGCATCCTACTATTCTCACCTTGGTGCAAAATAGTCAATATGCCGGGCTACCATCGAGGGACCCGCACGTGCACATCACAAGATTCATCAGGGCTTGCGGAATGTATCGACAAGAAGGAGTGACTGAAGAGGTGATAAGATTAAAGCTCTTTCCGTTTTCCGTTATAGGAGAGGCTGCAAGATGGATATATAGCCAAGACGTCACCACTTCCATTCATGGCAACAACTCCACAAAGAGTTCATGAACGAATGTTTCCCCTTAACCAAGACGATGAAAATTCGAAGACAAATTCAAGAATTCAAACAATGAGGATTGGAAAGCTTGGGAGAGGCTTGGAGAAGATTCAAGGTATTGAAAAGGCAATGTCCGCACGACTTGATGCATCATTGGGATGTAGTTAGGTCGTTCTAAGGAGGATTAACCAATGAGGGAAAAATGCTCCTCGATTCTTCGTCGAGTGGGGCATTCGTTTCCTTAGCACTTCCCGAGGCGTAGGAATTGATCGAAAGGATTTCAAAGAATACTTCGTTTTGGTATGACAAAATAAATGATCAAGCGGGCATGTATAAAGTGAAAGGGCATGTAGCAAACGAGGCAAAAATTGAAGTGATAAACCATGAAATAAAACGACTACAATCATTAGTGGAGAAAATGGAGGTGAAAGCAAAACCGTGTATGGCATTGGCGTTGTATTGTAATATATATGGAGGACCTCACAATACGAATCTTTGTACATCACCTTCCGCATCGGAGAATGTGGCGGCAATGGACTACCAACGAGGAACAAACTACAATGCCTACGGAGGAGGAAATCAAGGCCAAAATCATGGATGGAAGCAAGGTGAGGGTTGGTATAATAATGGAGGATTCCAAGGGAGACAAAATTACAATCAAGGTGGCAAACCCCACCTATGGTCAAAGTGAGAAGGGTTGACTTGCATATGGCCCACCCCAAGGAAATAGAGCTCAATTGTCTGACTATAAACCGAATTACAACTCCCAATTAGAACATCCTCAACAAAGGATATATGACATAAGAGAGGTTGATGAGAGACCGTTAAGAACAATTATGGAGCTAAAAAATGATCGGACAAATCTCAAACAAGAGATCACCCAAGAAATTAGGCAAGAAATCTCAAGTTTGCGGCAAGAATAAAAGGTGATCGTGTGGTTTTGGATTTGCGTGTATAGGGTGAAACGTCAAAAGATATTTGTATGTTAAAACGGAAAGTCAGTGACTCCCCGAGTGTCGGTCTCGAAGGAAGGACGTGGAGGTGTGTCAAGTGTTCGGGAGTTTACTTTGATCAGGTAATGCATTGGATTCGAGTGTGGAGTTGAGTGGATTGTGAGTGAAAGGAGTTCATTTGGTTTGGTTTGAGTGCAAGAGAGTAGAGTAAAGTAAAAAGATTTGTAAATATGTAAAAGGGGTAGGGATTGGATAGTGTTCATGTATGTTGCATTGTAGTGTGGCTAAGGTAATGGATCGCGGAATGCTAGGATGTTGTCTATTCAAGAGTGTGTTGTCTTAGTCCTTTTCCATCCTTGTGTACTAAGGTTTCTTGACTAAGGAGTGCCTACAAGCATCCAAAGCTCTAAGAGGAATTTTATCAAACACATAAGCTACACACTATCCTATTGTTCTTTCAAGAAGTCCATAGGAACTATGATTGTGTAAAGCTTCAAATCCTAACTCTAATCAAAGACATGAAAGAGTCAAGAGCTCAATCTCTCATCTAGATTGGCCAGATCCAAACAAGATTTCATCAAAACAACAATCAAAAGACAAGAATAGATAATCCATCAACACAAACACATAGATCCAAGATATAGAAATAAGATCATCACACTAGCAACATTCAATCACACAATCCAAATCCCTAGATTAAACTAGCCACTCATGATATGAAATTCAACACAAAAGCCAATTTAATCCAAGAACAAGATAACTAAAATTATAGAAATGAAATAGAAATCGCCTAGAGAGAAGAAGATCTTCAATCCAAGCTTGTTGTCTTGCTACAATGGAGATTGATCTAATCTAAAAAACTAAGAAAAATGGAGAAAGTTCTCCAAAAGAAAAACTAAGAAAGGGAAAACTAAATTTCTGGGATCCTCCTCTGAAAATTCATCAAAGGGGTTTAAATAGTCTCCGAAATAACAACCCTAGTAAAAATTCGCGCAGCACCGTCTCCACGCCATCCACACGCGTGTGAGTGTGCGTGGGAGGCTACTGGATTATTTCCACGCACGCTCGCACGCGTATGGCCATCCAGTTTTGTCCTCTGGGGCTCCGTTCTTGCCTGGTTCGTTCTTTGAGCTCAACTTTTGCTCCTATTTGCTCCCGGGACTCCTGTTTTACCTCCTTTAAGCTAAAAGTAGGTTATGTGTGTCGGTTAGTGATTTTCAAGCATTTATGAGCATAATTCACCATGTAAGGATGCTATAAACGTGATAAAACACCCTAATATGTGCTTGATTTAAGGGTATCTCGGAGGCTTATCAAATTTTCCACACTTTGTTTCTTGCTTGCCCTCAAGCAAGACTTTTTTCTATCTAAGCACATAAGTCTCCGAGATACTTTCTCATGTAAAACAAAGCTTTTGGCAAGTCAAAATGATGGTTGTCTAAGACTGTTGAAACGAGAGAAATCATTTGTGTTATCTACAAAGGATTTTGGTCAGATGTCATCAACTCAAGAAATATTTTCGGGAAATAAAAAACCTTTCGTAGATGAACAAATAAAACAAGGGATCACACTCCTCGCACCATACGCAAGCATGCATTTCCAAGGTTTTGGTTCACCTTCTATTTAAATAGGGTCTCTAGCCGATCCCACTAGTGGGAACGATGTGCACTAGCTAATAACTTTTCATCCTTATACGCCAAAGCCCAACGTAAATGTAAATGAGGGTAGGGGCATGGACCACTCACCGCTTTTGGCTTAGCGCGGTCCCTCTTTCTTCTCACTTCCTAGGATAACATCATCGAGCCACCCGACTTCACATGGAGCTCCATGCTTTTTCGAAGGTCAGTGCAATGGGTACCCGAATCCTAGCGAAGCGGCTCACCTCATCTCTATTTTCTCAATTCTTGGGATCTTTTTATGTGAAAAACCGACTCCAGATAAATCTTTTTGCTTACCGAAGACTATGGTTTGAACACAACCCAACGAATTAGCTTTCCTCAATTTTAAACTCTTGGTGATTGGCCTTTTGCCTTTTCGACTTCTCCTCATGTCAACCCCTCATGCCTTTTTCTATTTGTGTTCAAGGGTTTTGTTTTCTCATTAAGCTTACCAACAGGCTCACCTTTTGCCCCATGCCCCACCAAGGTTAGTTCAATTCCAGGCCTCGCTAGTTTTATCTTTCTCAAATTAAAAAGTGCACACTCCCACTTCGAGAGATCCTTGACTAAGGTCCTACGTAAATAAGAGATGAACATCATGCAATGCAAGCAGGCAAGAATATAAACTTATCTTGTTCTAAACACTCTCATGGGTGCGAAAAGTAACTTCCTCAAAGATATTTCGAGAGTAAAAATTTTTGGGCATCCAGTCAAAATTCTCTCTAGATAACACAAATAATAACTCTCTTTTCAAACTGCAAATGCACCCGCTTATCATTCCCAAGAGCTTCAACTTCTAATACTAAGCATGTAAGCATGTAAAGCACAAAGTGCGTCCTTTCCACACTTTAGAACAAACATCGTCCTCGATGTTTCCATACGATATAGGGTAAAGGAACGAACAGAGATTCTAAGGATAGACAAATAAAGATCCCTTTCCACACTTTGGAAATCGCTCTGGGATATAGGGTATGCATCAAACAATCCTAATAAACATGGTAAACTCTAATATACGCATACACAAAGCAATAAAGAAATATTTCCACACTTTAAAGATCAAAACGAGGCTTAAAATTAGAAAAGGGATAAGAGGATAAACCAAGTATGCATCCCTCTTTCCACACTTTAGCTTCCAGCATAGGCCTGCTCCCATTATAGATGCTCTATAAGAAATGGAGACATAACATACAAAAGGGTTTTCGGAGTACTATTCAATTATTATAAGCTGATAGGAATATAAAAGCAATAAAAATAAAAACATAGATAATAAAGCATGTAAATAAGCAGAATTATTCGAATAGTAATGCAGATAAGTAAAGCAATTGTAAAGTAAATAACATAAAGCAATAAAAATAAAAGTAAAGCAAAGTAAAGAAGTAACGAAATAAAAGTCGGAACCCCGCGCATAGGGATCCTAATGTTCAAATGGGACCATCAACCATAGTAACCAATGTCCAGTTGGACTCAGTATCAAATGTCAAGTGTCAAGATCGAGGATAGTCGAAGGAAGGCATCAGTTATCACCGAAGGGCTGGAATTGCCTATCAAATCTAGCTTCGAGTGCAACAATTCTCCTATCATTATCCTCCACCGCCCTTGTCATGCATTTAAGGTTTTCGGTGTGGACATCCTGTCTCGCGGAGATGGATGTAAAGCGGCATTCCTGCCATGTTCGCTGCTCGCGCCAATAGTTCATCTGTTCATCGTGGAGCTGCCTGTGAAAGGTCTGCGTCGTATCCCAATCCATGGGAGTAGGGCCTTGCTCCTGCGCAACATCATCCTCCTCATTTTCTTCCTCGTCCTCATCATCATCATCATCAGAAGCCTCTAGATCAGGTGCATCATCACCGCCCAACCTCATATGCATGGCAAAGAACTCAGCGATAGTGAAAGCAATTGTGAAACCTTCATCTTTTTCTCCCATCAACCGGTCCATAAGGCCCAACCCGTAACTCAATCTCGTAACAAAAGGTCCAATGAATACTGTTTGAACCTTAGGCTTTTGTTGGGTCTGAGCCACTTTTTAGCTTGAATGCCCATGTTGATGCCAACCTCATTTTCCATGCACCACATATAAAACAAGTCTTGTTTGTAGACCTTGATGCGATTGGTGTTTCTGCCTGAGAGATTTATAGCAAAGGCTAATCTGATAGCCTTTAGAGCATTGCGGGTGATGAGGTTTGCCTTGAGGTTTGATGAATTATACGTGGCATTGTTGGTGATGCTCCTCCAATATTGCCTAGCAACAGTTTCCAAATCAAAATCCTCCTTAAAGTCCCTGAAATATGGCATGGATACGCTCACAGCATCATGGAATTCAAGCGTAACACCCAAAGTGTTGACCGACATGCTATAGTGGTTGCTGAATAGTGTGAACGAAATGGACTCTCTTGCATTGTTGACTTCATTGCGAATCTCGAAGGTTGCCAAAAATTCATAAGTAACAGGCGCGTAGGTAGGTCCTCTCCACTCAAACAAATGGTGGAGCTGTGAGTGCCTTAGAAGTCCATTTACTTCATCCAAATAACCGAATTCTCTTAAAACATTGTCGTCGAAGTGACGGCCAACGGAAAGCTGCTTCCCCTTGTAGTTATCCACTGTTGTAAGCTGGATGGGTGTCAAGTGTCTTAATGACCTCGACCCACGCTCCTGGGGAGCTTGTTGAGCCGTAGCTTGCTGCCGTGTTCTCGACCTGCTTGATTCACCATGATCGTACTTCGTTTTCTTTGCGATTTCCTTTGCGCGTCCCATCCTACAAATTTAAGAATTTTACATTCATGGTAATTGGTTTTGAATAAATATTTCTCAAATAAGACACCATTGCATTTGTGTAAAATTCCTTGTCAAGATAATGGAATTCAAACATATAGGGCTAAGAATTTTCGAAAATTTTGCCATAGTTTCCCCTATATTTTGGACAATTCTATCATAAGAATATCAACAATATCATTCCATTATCACACACATGCATTATTTCATCATAGGATAGTTCAATTTGATAGTCAAATAAGAAGTCAACTACAAAAGTCAAGAATTTCAAAAAGTCAACTTCATCTTCTTCCCCAAATTCAAAAATTAGGGTTTGAAATTGAAAATTTCAATTTGGGCAATGTAGCATGTGAAAAGTCAAATTGATGACATATAATAGTTCTATAACAAGTTTACACATCAATTCAAGCATCAATTTCATAATTGAAACAAGAAATCTAACAAACCCATTTGTTCATCAATGGTGTTCACACTTGAAGCTCAAAAATATATATCAATCCATCAATGTAATCATCAATAATGAAAGAAAACATCAAAGGATAGTTCTATGAAGCATTATAAACCAATTTAAACTTTCAAAACATTCAAAATCATGCAAGGGAATGTAGAACAAATTTCACATTAAAGCTTCTTCCATACTAATGAATATTCAAAGATAAATAGTTAAAAGATGAGAAATTACTTTGATGGTGATGTTTTTGATCTTCTTTGAAGTAAAAATAGAATAGATTTTCAAACCTTGAGTATAGGATTCACCTTGCGTGGAGAAGAGAAGAGAAAATAGGGTTTTGGAGCAAAGTTGCGTGGAATGGCCGAAGGGGGGGGGTTTAAATCCGTAGGAGGGCTTTCACGCCGGTCACACTCGTGTGAGCGTGCGTGGGAGCTCTCTGTCTCACTCCCACGCACGGCTACACGCGTGTGAGCGTGCGTGTGGGCTCTCTATCTCGTCCACACGCACGGCTACACACGTGTGAGCCCACGTGGCAGTCCTCTGCACTGTTTTCTTCCGGTTTTGGTTTTTCCCTTCATACCTATGCCCGAAATAAGCCTTTCCAAAGCAATTTTTAGGCTCGACTCCTACAAGTTAGTCCTCAAAACACGGTTCCATTTGATTGTAGAAATTTATTAGATCAAAAACATAAAAAACGAAAGCATAAAAACGATGTAAAAACATTTATTAAAACCTTGGGTTGCCTCCCAAGTAGCGCCACAGTTTACGTCATTGGCTAGACGCATCATACCTTGGTCAAAAACCATTTATATTCCTTGGTAGTGGGTAGGAAGCGTTTTGGTACCCACGTGTTCTTCCATGTAAGCTTATCATTCCTCCACTTTCACTTGGTTTCTTCTTCGTCTTAACCTTTGCCCTTTCATCTTCATCAGTTCCTTCTTTCACTTTTTCCTTTTTATCATTTGTGGCTTGTCCATCAAATCTCAGGGTTATTTCACCTGAACTCACGTCTATTCGTGCATGACAAGTAGCTAGAAATGGTCTTCCAAAAATTAAGGATTCATGGGGTTCATTGTCACCCATCTTGCAAACAACAAAATCGACAGGCACAAGAAATTTTCCTATTCGTACTAAAACATCTTCCGCTAAGCCTTCAGGATACCGTGTGGTTCCGTCAGCTAAACGTAGAGTTAGCCTCGTCGGTTTCAAGCATGGTAAGTTTAATTTTTCGAAAAGGTTTGGAGACATGACATTGATAGAAGCACCAAGGTCGGCAAAAGCATTTTGAGGTTCCATGTTCTGTATAGAACAAGGGATCAACAAAGCTCCAGGGTTGCCCTTCTTTCTGGGGTAACCCTCAGTTAAACAAGCCGAAGATTCTTGGCTTAAGCAAGTAAAATTTTCACTACTGTCATCTTCAAATAATTCACGACATTCTTTATTATTGAAAAATTTTCAGATAAAAGCATTGATTATACCTTCTCGAGCCGCGTCTTTTGATCTTTTGATTTTGTCATGTTGTAGCTCCTTTTCTTTTGGGCATATTTACGAAGTGGTTTTCTCCTTGTTTTCCTTCATTGAAATTGTGCACGAACCGCTCGCATTCTTTAGTTCAAGAGTGGGACTACAAGAGGTAGTCTCGTTTCTCTTGTCTTCTACCTTACATTGCATATTCCGCAAATGGCATCCATTGGATCACATTTCACATGTTCTTCTTCCTTGGCAATAATGGCATTGACTCTCTCTTTCGGATTGTTCTCAGTGTTACTTGGGAGTTGTCCGTAGTGTCTATCTGACATCATCTTAAACATTTGAGAAATTTGATTCTCAATTGTCTTAAGTGTGGCTTTAGACTCTTGTCTAAGACTGGAAATTTCTTGTCGAATTTCTTGAGTAATCTCTTGTTTTAGATTTGCTCGATCATTTTTGAGTTCCATGATCGTCCTTTTAAGCCTTTCATCTACTTCACGGATGCCATCCCTTCTTTGTTGAGTAAAGTCAAGTTGCGAGTTGTATTGTGGCCTGTACTGGGTCATTTGATTTCCATGTCCTTGGTTTTGATTGTACATCAGTCTGTTCTTATCATTCTGTCCATATGCAGGCTTGTTTCCATAGTTGTATTGTCCTCTCGCTTGATATCCATCATTGTTGCTATTGTTCCAACCCTCTCCCTGTTTCCAATTATTGTTTGATCTTTGGTTTTGTCCATAAGCATTGAAATTGGAGTTCATTTGGTAATCTACCGCCTCGACTTGCTCAGATGCAGATGGAGAAGTGCAAATATTTGTATCATGAGGTCCTCCACAAATGTTACAGTAAAGTGCCAAAGCCATATAGGGCTTGGGCTTTCCTTCCATGTTTTCTACCATTGCCTGTAGCTTTTTGATTTCGTGATTCATTGCTTCTATTTTTGCCTCGCTTGCCACACGATTATCAACTTCATATATGCCTCCATGATCTCTGATAAGCCTCCGAGATACCCTTAAATCAAGCACATATTAGGGTGTTTTATCACGTTTATAGCATCCTTACATGGTGAATTATGCTCATCAATGCTTGAAAATCACTAACTGACACACAGAAGCTACTTTTAGCCTAAAAGAGGTAAAACAAGAGTCCCGGCAGCAAATATGAGCAAAAGTTGAGCTCAAAGAACGAACCACGCAAGAACGGAGCCCCGAAGGACCAAACTGGATGGCCACACGCGTGTGAGCGTGCGTGGAAATAATCCAGTAGCCTCCCACGCACACTCACACGCGTGTGGATGGCGTGGAGACGGTGCTGTGCGAATTTCGTCTAGGGTTGCTTTTCGGAGACTATTTAAACCCCTTTTATGAATTTTCATAGAGGATCCCAAAAATTTAGTTTTCCCTTTCTTAGTTTTTCTTTTGGAGAACTTTCTCCATTTTTCTTAGTTTTTTAGATTAGATCAATCTCCATTGTAGCAAGACAACAAGCTTGGATTGAAGATCTTCTTCTCTCTAGGTGATTTCTATTTCATTTCTATAATTTTAGTTATCTTGTTATTGGATTAAATTGGCTTTTGTGTTAAATTTCATATCATGAGTGGCTAGTTTAATCTAGGGACTTGGATTGTGTGATTGAATGTTGCTAGTGTGATGATCTTATTTCTATATCTTGGATCTATGTGTTTGTGTTGATGGATTATCTATTCTTGTCTTTTGATTGTTGTTTTGATGAGATCTTGTTTCGATCTGGCCAATCTAGATGAGAGATTGAGCTCTTGTCTCTTTCATGTCTTTGATTAGAGTTAGGATTTGAAGCTTTGCACAATCAGAGTTCCTATGGACTTCTTAAAAAGAACAATAGGATAGTGTATAGCTTATGTGTTTGATAAAATTCCTCTTAGAACTTTGGATGCTTGTAGGCACTCCTTAGTCAAGAAAACTTAGTACACAAGGGTCGAAAAGGACTAAGACAACACACTCTTGAATAGACAATATCATAGCATCCCCCGATCCATTACCTTAGCCACACTACAATGCAACATACATGAACACTATCCAATCCCTACCCCTTTTACATATTTACAAATCTCTTTACTTTACTCTACTCTCTTGCACTCAAACCAAACCAAATGAACTCCTTCCACTCACAATCCACTCAACTCCACACTCAAATCCAATGCATGACCCGATCAAAATAAACTCCCGAACACTTGACACACCTCCACGTCCTTCCTTCGAGACCGACACTTGGGGAGTCACTGACTTTCCGTTTTATCATACAAATATCTTGGCTGAACCACTCAATCCCTACCCCAAACTCCATTTTTCTCTTCTTCTTCCACGCCACAACACCTCTCCCACGCAAGGTTTGAATAAAAACTTGACCATTCTTCATTTTTCTTCAAGTTTCAAGGTAGAAAACATCACACCAAGGTAAAATCATCTTCATAATTCAATTTTCATGGTTATTTTTAGGTTTTTGAGTTGAAATTTTTGAAATTCTATCCTACATTGTCTTGCAAAATTTTGTATGATTTACTTGTTGATATTGGTTAGGAATGCATCATAGAGCTTTATTTCATTACTTTCTTCCACTCTTTGTGATTAATTTGATGGGTTGAACTCAAATTTTGAACCCTAGTGTGAACACCATTAAATACAATTGGGTTTGATTGAATTCTTGATGTTTTGATGATTGAATTGAGGTAGAAACTTGTCTTACAACTTATACATGCAATCAATTTGATGTTACACACACTTGATTTGAGAATTGCAAATTCACTCTTCAACCCTAATTTTGAAATTGTTGACTTTTGACTATATTTGTTTTATCTTGAAATTGTGAATGTGGGTGATATTGGAGCTAAATTGTTGTTATTTTCATGATGAGAATTGATGAAAAAGAGGGGAAACTATGGAAAAAAATTTTGAAAAATTTGAGAGCAACATTTCGAAAAAAAGAAAAGAGTGAAAAGGAAAAATAATTGAGAAAGATTGTGAGTAGAGAATAAATGGAGAGTTGAAACTAACCAATTGCTTTTATGGAATTTTGTTGATTGCAAAACATTGTAGGATGGGAAGAAGCAAAGAAATTGCTAAGAAACAAAGGTATGAAGAGGGAGGAACAAGCAGGGCCAGAACGAAAGTGCAGGGCCAGAACGAGAGTGCAACCCCCACGAATGCAACCACTACAGGTTCCCCACCCCATTGAACCAAATGCAAGAGGCACTAGAGCTTTGAGAAATCTCACACTGGGAGAGCTTGCATTAGTAAATGTCTACCGAGGGAAGAACCTCATGGAAGGGAGGTATTTGGATCCCAGTGTTCTAAGAGAATTTAATTGTTATAAAGAGGTCTCAAGATTGCTTCGACACCTGCAATGGAGTAAAGTATTTGAGTGGAGAGAGCACACTTACTCTCCAGTCACATACGAGTTCTTAGCCACTTTGGAGATTAAGAGAGAAGCTAACAACGCAAGAAAGTCAATCTCCTATAGACTGTTTGGCTTGAAGTACAACCACTCCGTTGATGAGTTGGTTGTGGTCCTTGGACTCCATGGTAGGGATGGGGTGCAAATTCCCTACTTCCAGAGATACTAGTCTGACTTTGATTTTGATAAGGACGCCGCTGCATATTGGGGAAAAATTACAAATGGAAAGAGATATGATTCTAGCAATCTCAAGGCTAGGCAAATAAAAAAGAACTTCTTAAAGGCAATCCGACTTGCAATGGCGGTAAATTTCTCGAGTAGGAAGACGAACCTAAACAAGACATACCGGCAAGATCTCTTCTATATGTGGAGTATGGAGAATGGTGTGAATCTGAATATGGGTGTTCAGGTGAAGAAGTGGTTGGGTGCACAACACAAGGCGAATGTACAGGCTTCTTTCATTGGGTCGTTGGTGGCTGAGTTGTGTCGAGGTTTAGGGCTCGAAAATGATCTTGATAGAGAAAAAGTTTGGGCCGAGATTAAGCCTTTTACAGTCCAGGAGTTCATTGCCATGAACATTCGATTGGGCGGTGACAATGCACCTTTCCATGGGAATGATGACAGTGCTGATTGAGAGTGATTCAGAAGGCGATGTGATGTTATCTGTTAGCTCCGGTGACAAACGGAGCGAAACTGAGTGGATTCTGGACTCTGGTTGTACATTCCACATGTGTCCACACAAAGACTGGTTCATCTCTCTGGAACCAGTTGATGGTGGAGTTGTCTTGTTGGGTAATGATACCCAATGCAAGGTTAGTGGAATTGGAAGTGTTCAGATTAAAACTCATGATAACGTTATCAGGACTCTTACCAATGTTCGGTACATTCCTGATTTGAAACACAATCTGATTTCATTGGGCACCTTGGAATCTCTGGGGTGCAAGTACACAGCTGAAGGTGGAGTTCTAAAAGTTATTAAAGGCTCTCTTGTTCTTATGAAAGCTTCTCGTTCTGGAAGCTTGTACGTGTTGCATGGCAGTACAGTGACAGGTTCAGTTGCGGTATCCTCATCGGTGTCTGATGCTGATCTTACTCAACTATGGCATATGCGTCTGGGGCATATGAGTGAGAAAGGCATGCATATCCTGAGCAAGAAAGGCTTCCTCGGTTCAGGTACGGGTAAATTACAATTTTGTGAGCATTGTGTTTTTGGGAAACAAAAGAGGGTTAGTTTCTCTACTGCTACACACCGTACTAAAGATGTATTGGAATATATACATTCCGATTTATGGGGACCGACTAAATTCCAGTCTATGGGAGGCTGTAGATATTTTATGTCTATTATTGATGACTTTTCTCGTAAAGTCTGGGTCTATTTCCTGAAACATAAAAATCAGGCATTTTCTATTTTCAAAAAGTGGAAAATTCTCGTTGAGACTCAGACAGGGAAAAAGGTCAAGAAGCTCAGGACAGACAATGGCTTGGAGTTCTGTGAGAGAGATTTCACTGAGTTCTGTGCAGCACAAGGAATTGCCAGGCACAAGACCTTACCTGGAAAACCCCAGCAGAATGGTGTTGCCGAACGTATGAACAGGACTCTGTTAGAGAGAGCTCGTTGTATGCTCTCTAATGCTGGGTTATGGAAGCAGCATGATTTTTGGGCCGAGGCCTTTTCTACTGCATCCTATTTGGTAAATAGGTCTCCACATTCATCCCTCGATTTCAAAATCCCAGAAGAAGTTTGGTCAGGTAATCCTGTTGACTACTATATGTTAAGAGTTTTTAGATGTCCTGCATATGCTCATTCCAGTACGGGTAAATTAAACCCGAGAGCTGTCAAATGCATTTTCCTTGGTTATGCTTCTGAGTCAAAAGGATATCGTCTATGGTCTCCTGATTCCCACAAGATCATTCTAAGTCGAGATATCACTTTTGATGAAAATGCACTACTTTCTTCTGGAAAAGATCGTGTTATTCCTAGTACAGGTGATACGCAGAGTACTGGTGAGAAGGTGGAGTTTGAGTTCAGGCCTATGAATAGTATTACTACCACTGATGGTAATACTAACGGTGATGCATCTACTAGTACTGCGCCTCTCGTCGAGCAACAACGAGAGTATTCTATCCCTCAAGACCGTCCTAGGAGGATAACTAAAAAACCTGCTAGGTATGCTACTAGTGATGATGAAACCCACTTGGTTGCTTATGCACTTTCAGTTGCACAGGAGTTTGATGGTGATCCATCCGGTTATTCTGAGGTTGTTTCTTGTGCCGACTCGTCCAAGTGGTTGGTTGCTAATCAAGCCTCTTCCAATTACTAAGTTCAAGCAGTGCTTGAGTTTAGTCGACTGTTCCATTTGTTAATTTTCACAGTGGATTTGATCTAAGGTGGAGATTGTTAAGACATAATACATTTTATGTCTCAAATCCATCTATGAAGAATGAGTCATCCTACTCCACGTTGCATGCATCTCTTACACATCTCCACTATGGTGCACCGATTGTGTCGCTTCTCCGTCTAAATGCCGCAATACTCTCTCATTCTTTACTATAAATAGTCTAGCTACTTTGTTTTGTAATGTACCTCATTGTGCATCAATATCATTTGTATTCATTGTTTATCCATTTCCTTTTCTTTCTCACGTACATATATATATATATATATATATATATATATATATATATATATATATATATATATATATATATTTTCCCAATTAGAAATTTCTTTATTCTGTTATTTATATATTTTCCTATTATTTAACTACTATAATTCTCAATTTTCGATTATTCGCTTCCGCATTATTCCGCTATATTCCTAACAAAAATGTTAATACAAAATGCAATAATTTACTAAGATAATGTAGATAAACATGACTAACAGATGAAAATATTAATTCAAGACATCATGAAATAAAGTATAGAAACTGCACTAATAAACTATTTTCCCTTGCAATCCCCGTCCTAGATTCGAGAGGACAAGGTTCGGGATAGAATGTAAACAATATGCTTGATGCTGACACAAGAGTGCTCAATGCTCTATGATTGGCCTTCAAGACCAAAATAGCTAAGGCATCGGAAGTCATCTCACATAGACCTCAATTTATCACATAGCTTTGCTTAGCTTCTTGCCTATGTCTATTCATTTCACATGATCAAGGGTAGGCTAGTCCAATTCATCTAACATCTCCTTTGTTTATTTCTTTTATTTGCTTGCACCTTTACTTACTTTGCTCTTTTATTTCTTGCAATTCCATACAATGATCTTTGCTTTGAGCTTTCTAGTGCAAATGTGTGATTGTGTTTGATAATAAAACATTCAATTCTAAATGTTCATCCTGGTGAAATCGACATCCCAAGAATATTCATTCCAAACCTACTTTCCATCTATCCACCGCTATACACCGCATCCAACACACAAAAATAATCGTTGTCTGTATCCCGGAAAATCAAGCATCCTCTAAAGATAAACAAAGAAGGGGAAAACGTGCTTTTAATCTCTCAATCAATAATTATGCAATTTATTCTTTTTAATCCACATCTTCCCGTCATTGTAGATTTGTAGAATATATTATTAACCTTACAAATGAAATGTTACAATTTCAATTCTATTCATCAAGCAATAGAACCTTAAACTTCCATTGTGATTTAGTTCTTTTTTCATGTCTAATTAGTACTCCCTCCATCTCATTTTATGTCTGGTTCGATTAACAAGGTTTGACTTTAGTTATTATATATTTAGAAACTATTCTTAAAGTACTATTAAAGACACAAAATCAAATTTTATTTTTAAAAAAAATGGTCAAAGGGAGTACATGTTTTTGGTAAAATTCACAGGTAAATGTGATTTTTTTTTTTTGGCTAATAGAGGTTTATGCATGATTTCGTTGTTTGAGAGACAGCATTACAATCACTAGAATTACATAATTGCAGAATTAAAATCCATTTTTCCCAACAAAGAAAATAAATGTTTGGGGTAGGTCCCAAGTCCAACCCCTACCTCTAGAAAATGTGGTGATGATATAAAAAATAAAATTACATTTTCCTACGAGCTATATCTTAATTTCGACATAGTGGTAAGGGCTTAATCCTTGGCATTAGAGCAAAGTCATAGAGTGTGGGGAGGGGGAAGGAATTGTTGGAGGAGGCCGATAAAAGTCTAATGGATCAAATCTAGTAGCACAGTGTCTCTCGAAAATATGTTATGTCTTCGTTACGAGTTATAGCTTTTTGCCTAGTAGTAAACTTTTTATCCTAAAAATAGATATCAATGGAAGCTAAGGATCATGTCTGTTAAGATTAGTATTGATCTGGAAATGAATCAGCCATAAATGACAAATGAATATTACAGATTCATGCAAAGGATAATATCATTACATCAATAAGAAAATGAAGAGGAAGAAGAAGATGATACAGAAGTCCCTTTGAAATTCACGTTCGGAGTTGGACATGAACCTGTTGATCCTCCTATCCCTTCTTCATAATCCCTCACCATTATGAGCGAATCATCTGGCTTCCTGAACACCCCATGCACCACCACCGCCACCACTCCGACCACCAGCGCCACCACCACCTTCACAGTCACCGTCAAGAACAACAGAAGCACCGTGAAAATGGACAGCCAGGCCAAGACCATGCGCTCATCCACCACGTACCCCAATATAGACACCGGGTCATCGCGGAGGAAGTAAAAGAAAAGCCATGCAGCCATGACGGCGACGGAGACGGTGAGGGGGACGGGGCGGAATAACAGGCAGAGAAAGACGAGGAACATGATGAATATTGTGTAGTTGGTGAAGAAATATGAGATGTTGGCGTTCAAACGTGTGAGTGATTCTACGAAGGTCTGTGGGATGGAGAAAGAGAGCATTTGCTTCCATGGACGCCGGGATTCGAGGAGCCCCGATCTGATGATCTGTTGCCGCAATGCTTGGTTGGTTATCGCCGCTGGGAACGTGCCGTAGTGTGTTGCCATCTTTCAAGCCCGCCCGGAAATTTGGAAAGGGAAAGGGGAAAGAGAGTTTCCAGCCTCCCTCTCCAAATTTCCTTCTCTTCAATCTCTCCTCTCTTCAATTCTCTTCTTCTTTCGTTTTCAATTTTCTCATCATCATCATTTTGTATGATACGGAGTACATAATTAAAACACGTGTTCACAACTTTTTTTTTTGAGAACACCTGTTAACAACTTTGTGTTTTTTTCCCTTTTTCTATTTCCTTTTAGCATATTTTAAACGAAAACGCTTCACAAAAAGAATATGATTTATTATTCTACATCATGAATCAATAGCGATTCTTCATGCCGCACCCTCGCCTTTCATATCTGATGCCTACACGGGTAGTGATATTCTCAAAGTCAACAATGGCGCAGGTTTGGGTATTTCTCGTGTGGGTCATGCGGTTATCCCTTCCAGTTTTAAACATTTAAAAATGTCAAACATTCTACATGTCCCAAAATTGTCGTTACCTCTTTTGTCGGTTTACTGATTCACTAATGAAAATAATGTGTATTTTGAGTTTCATAAAAATTTGTTTGTAGTGAAGGACTGCAACACACAGGCGGTTCTTCTTAAGGGGTCCACTACGGGCGGATTGTACAAGTTGTTGGTCTCGCACACGCATTCCATCTGCATTCCTTTCTGCTAGAGCGTCGTCCGTGGTGTGGCATTAACAACTCGGACACCCGCACATACAATCAAGTCATTCAGCGTGTTCTAAAACACTGTCCGGTCACTACAAATAAAGCTAAAACCTCATAAATTTGTACCGCGTGCTAGCTTATAAAATCGGCCCGTTTCCTCTAGATAGGGTTTCAAACACTATAATGTTTTAGATTTATTGTATACGGACATTTGGGGTCCGTCACCCGTTATTTCTGCTTCCGGCTCTCGCTATTTTGTTCTATTTGTAGATGACTATTTGCGTTATTGTTGGTTTTACCCATTAACATTAAAATCAAATATATATATATATATATATATATATATATATATATATATATATATATATATATATAGGGTCATGATCAGGTGTGACCGCTCCCTTACGTGCGGTCGTGCGGTTTACACCAGTCAATGTTACGAAATGCACCAGTCAATATTACGAAATGCACCACTGAGTGGTGTATTTCTTAAATATGAAATACACCACTCAATGTTATTGAGTGGTGTATTTCGTAACATTGAGTGGTGCATTTCTTAACATTGAGTGGTGTAAATCGCACGGTCGCACGTAAGGGCGCGACCACATTTGAATAGAAATCTATATATATATATATATATATATATATATATATATATATATATATATATATATATATATTACAGGGTTGAGTAGTTTTATACTTATTAGCAATTATGTTAATGGGTTACTTTCTTGTGCTTTTTACTAAACCTCATTCAGGTATGGACTGTTGAATGTCGAGAGCGCTTAGAGGAGTTAGTTAGACTAGTAGTGTTTTTTTTTTTTGTACTAGCTCCTAATATATAGTCCCAGCTTATTTACGGTGAGAGATTTTATTACTCATGACACTAGACTGATGTGATTATTGGGCTATCTTTTGGGATAGTTTGGTGCTCGCGCACCGAGTCTGCAAACCCATGTTAATTGATGTTTAGATGTTTTGGATTTTATTGGTCTAGCCTGATAATCACTCTTATGGGGGTGGCTACTGACAAATAAAATCAAAACTTAAATTAGGATTACTCCCCGAGTTTGTATCGTCTCTCGCAGGTGGCAAATTGGAGAAATTTGAACACTTTTACAAGAGATACATTAGCAAGGATAGATTCACTCGGGGCAAATGCCTCATTGTAGTTATTCAAAAATACAACTAAAGGTAGCAATGTAAACAAGAACTAGCAATGAAATATAAAGAGGATTGGATCGGCAATATTCCTAGGGGCTGGGGCTTTGTGGAAGAAAGACTGGATCGTGTGGTTGCTACAGATACTTGGAGAGCTCTTCACAGGGAAGCAGAAATTTGTAATCTTGAGGTTGTACATTCGGACCATTCTGCTCTCCTCTTGAATACCACTAGCCAGAAATACAATAAACATCCCTGTAGATTCTAGTTCGAAAACGGATGACTTAGGGAGGAGGGTTGCTCAGAAATTGTCACTAATGTCTGGTTTGAATCAATGGGACAGAACTTACAAGACAGACTAGAGCTATGTGATAAAAATGTACTTGTATGGGGGTGGTGAAAAATTCAACAAGTTTGGTAGGAAGATCCAGACACTTGATAAAATCCTCTCAACCCTCAGAGCTAAATACGATAGTGAATCTATGTAGCTGTATAGAAAGACCTGTGTGCAACTGCAAGCTATCATAGAATATGAGGAAGTATTCTGGAAGCAGAGGGATAAAAGACACTGGCTAGTCGAGGGCGACGCAAACATAATTCTGCGACCGCTAGGAAAAAGAAAAACACTATACTAAAACTGAAGAACACTAAAGGGCTTTGGATTGAGGATCCAGCTTTAAAGCAAATGGTTCACAGCTACTTTGATGGCATATTTGGTTCGACTGGAACAAATGAAAACTTACCAATCCTTGACATGCTGCCCCGCGTCACATAAGCACAAGCAAGTTCTCTTATGAATTCATTTACTGTAGATGAAGTTCGCGAACCTATATATATTCTCCATGCATCCCGAAAAATCTCCAGGCCCATACGGGATGAATCCAACATTTCTGGACTATAGTACAGTAGCTTCATACTCCAGTGCCTAAATGAGTAATCATTCCTAGCAGGTCTAAATGACACTAATGTCACCCTCATCCCTAAAAAGCAGCTTCTAGAGGCAGTCTCGGATCTACGTCCAATAGCACTATGCAATGTTACATATAAAACAATTGCAAAAATCCTTGCCAACATAATGAAGCCGATGATAAACAAGATAATTTCAGAACCACAAAGTGAATTCATTCCCGGGCAGTTGATTATTGCAGTTGTGGAAATCGGCCACTATTTAAAACGAAAGAACCAAGGTAGAGGTGGATGGGCGGCTTTGAAACTAGATATGTCACCTCTCCTAAAATCAATAATGAAGGTCATTGGTTTCCCCATCGAATGGATCAAATTAATCATGTTGTGTGTCACCTCTGTTAGATACAAATTCCTGGTAAATGGTGAACTGACCGATTCTCTATATCCAACTCGTGGCCTTAGACAGGGGATCCTTTATCTCCTTATCTCTTTATTATATATCACTTTTACTTCAAAAAGTAGAGAAAGAACAAAGGATTCATGGCTGCATAATAGCGAGAGGAGCGATAGCCTATTTTTCTTCAAAGCCACACAAGAATAGGCGTATGAGGTTAAACAATGACTTGATTTCCTATGAAAGATTCTCGAGACAACAGAAGAAGACAATGCCTCTTTTGGAATAGCGTTGATAACACATGACGGAAAATGTAAAGAATAAAGTCACATGTGGAAATTAGCTAAGGTTTGGAGCCAAGGTTTTAGCTAAGGTTGTAGTTAAGGTATTAGCTAAGGTTTTTGCTAAGGTTCTAGCTAAGGTTTTAGCTAAGGTTTTAGCTAAGGTTCTAGCTAAGGTTTTAGCTAAGGTTCTAGCTAAGGTTTTAGCTAAGGCTTAGTCTAAGGAATTAAAGAATTGTGTCAGGAAGTAGATTTGCATTAAATGTTTGCAGGAATTGTAAATCTCAATGCACACAATTCTAGGCACAAATCTAAGGCTAATATTCACTTGGGTTTGCTATAAATGGGCAATCCATTTTCATTGTAAATCATCCCATATCAGATAGAAATACGTACCATAGCAAAGTACCTTTAGAGAGAGTTAGAGAGTTATATTTGTAACTCCTGTTGTAATATCCTTTAGCCAATACAGAAAATTCATCTTCAAAATTGCTTTATTTAGTGTATGATTTATTCTAAATCTTACAGTAGAAATATTCTCAATATTTCCAGCCCAAGTTGTTATTGTAATTAGGTGTTGTGAACCCGTATCAATCCTAACAAGTGGTATCAGAGCCAGGTTGGTTCATAGATATATTGTTCAGGATTTGAATCAAGAACACCACTTACAATGGCATCAAAGTATGAGATTGAAAAGTTCAATGGAACAATTTCTCATTGTGGAAAATGAAAATGAAAGCAGTTCTCAGGAAAGATAACTGCGTAGCAGCAATTGGAGAAAGACCACTCGATTTCACTGACTATGCCAAGTGGACAGAAATGGATAGCAACGCTATTGCCAATCTTCACTTAGCACTTGCTGAAGCAGTACTGTCAAGTGTGGCAAAGAAAAGTATGGCAAAAGAGATATGGGATACTCTTATAAAGTTGTATGAGGCCAAATCACTGCACAATAAGATCTTCTTGAAGAGGAAGCTTTACACTCTCAGGATGATGGAGACATCCTCAATAACTGAGCACATCAACACTCTCAACACTCTACTTTCATAACTCTCAGCGTTGAGTTATAAAATATAAGTGAATGAACGTGCTAAAATTTTACTCCAAAGTCTACCGGATTCATATGATCAACTCATTATCAATCTAGTTAACAACAAAGAGGTACTTGTCTTCAATGATATTGCAGCTGCAGTTCTTGAAGAAGAAAGCCGGTGCAAAAACAAAGAAGATAAAGTTGGAATCTCACAGCAAACTCAGGCGTTGACAGTGACAAGAGGAAGATCAACGGAGTCTGGCTCTAGTGGGAGTCAAAACAGTGGTAGATCAAAATCGAGGAGTAAGAAGAATGTCAAGTGTTTTCACTGTGGCAAAAAGGGGCACTATAAGAGTGATTGTTGGCAACTCAAGAAGGATGCGGTCAAAGGCAAAAATCCTGAGACAAATGCTCAGGGTTGTGTTGTGAGTACATCGGATGGAAGCGAAGTTTTATTTGGTGAAGCAGCAACACTTGTTGAAGGAAGGAAAAATCTAGCCAATGCTTGGCTCATGGACTCGGGAGCAACATGGCATATGACTTCACGGAAAGAATGGTTTGATGAATATGAACCTGTCTCTAGAGGATCAGTGTTCATGGGAGATGATCATGCCTTAGAGATTGCTGGTGTTGGTACTATTAAACTAAAAATGTTTGATGGTACAGTTCGCACTATCCAAGAGGTACGCCACGTGAAAGGCCTGAAGAAAAATCTGTTGTCTCTAGGACAATTAGATAGCCGTGGATGTAAAATTCACATTCAAGATGGGATCATCAAAGTAACCAAGGGCGCGCTTGTTGTGATGAAAGCTGAAAAGATAGTGGCAAATCTATACATGCTTAAAGGAGAAACACAACTACAAAGAGAAGCATCTATTGCATCAGATAATCTGATAGAGGAATCAACGATGATGTGGCATCAAAAACTTGGCCACATGTCGAAACGAGGTCTAATGATTCTTGCTGATCAACATCTTATTCCAGGGCTAAAAAGGGTATCAATACCTTTTTGTGAGCATTGTGTTACAAGTAAGCAGCATAGATTGAAGTTCGAAGGCTCTAATATAAGAAGCAAAGCTATCTTGGAGCTAATCCACTCCGATGTTTGGCAAGCACCAGTTACATCCCTAGGAGGTGCAAAATATTTTGTATCCTTTATTGATGATTACTCCAGGAGATGTTGGGTGTATCCAATCAAGCGGAAGGCGGATGTATTTGAAGTTTTCAAAATCTTCAAAGCACGTGTGGAACTTGAATACAAGAAAAAGATCAAGTGTTTGAGGACGGATAATGGAGGAGAATATACTAGTGATGAATTTGATAAATTCTGTCTACAAGAAGGTATCAAATGACAGTTCACGGTGGCATATACTCCACAACAAAATGGAGTGGCAAAGCGGATGAACAAAACCTTATTAGAAAGAACAAGGGCAATGTTGAGAACTGCAAATTTAGCAAATTCATTTTGGGCTGAAGCAGTCAAAACCGCCTGTTATGTGATCAATCGGTCACCATCAACCGCAATTGATCTGAAAACGCCAATGGAAATGTGGACTGGTAAGCCATCTAGTTATTCTCACTTACATACATTTGGGAGTCTGGCATATGTGATATACAACACTCAAGAAAGATCAAAACTTGATCCAAAATCAAGAAAATGTGTTTTCTTGGGGTATGCTGATGGAGTGAAGGGGTGTCGTCTATGGGATCCCACTGCCCACAAGGTTATCATCAGCAGGGATGTTGTATTTGTAGAAGACAAGGTACAAGGAAGTGAAAGCACTGGGAAGGAGAATCCAGTGATGGCTACAGTACAAGTTGAATGAAGGAAAGAAGAAGAAATTCCAGCTTCCTCTGAAGCAACAATAGACCATGATGAACAAGACCAAGCAGAGTCTTCAACTTTAGAAGTTCGACAATCAACTCGGGAGAGGAGACAACCAGCTTGGCACTCAGATTATTCTATGGAGGGAAATGTTGCATACTGTCTACTAACAGAAGATGGTGAGCCTTTAACTTACCATGAGGCTACAAAAGGTTCTGATGCACCTTTGTGGATGACAGCAATGCAAGAAGAAATTGAAGCTCTCCATAAGAATGAAACATGGGAACTTGTCTCGTTACCACAAGGAAGAAAGGCTATTGGAAATAAATGGGTCTATAAGATCAAACGAGATAGCAATAATCAAGTGGAACGGTATCGTGCTCGATTAGCTGTGAAAGGATTTGCTCAAAAAGAAGGAGTTGACTTCAACGAGATATTTTCTCCTGTTGTACGACTTACAACAATTAGAGCAGTCTTAGCAATGTGTGCTGTGTTTGACTTGTATCTTGAGCAGTTGGATGTGAAAACTGCATTTCTACATGGAGAACTTGAAGAAAAAATTTACATGCTCCAACCAGAAGGTTTTGAAGAAAAAGACAAGGAAAACTTGGTTTGCAGGTTGAATAAATCTCTATACGGTCTCAAACAGGCGCCGAGATGTTGGTATAAGAGATTTGATTCATTCATTTTGAGCCTTGGATACAACAGATTTAATTCAGATCCTTATGCATATTGCAAGAGATTTGGAGATAATCAGTTTATCGTTTTGTTGTTGTATGTTGACGACATGTTGGTAGTAGGCCCCAACAATGATTAGGGACCAGCAAACAAGATTGTAGGGATGCAAATTCACCGAGACAAAAATAATAGAAAGATTTGGCTCTCTAAGCAGAATTATTTGAAGAAAATCTTGCGACGCTTCAACATGCAAGATTGTAAGCCAATTTGTACCCCTCTTTCTATTAATTTCAAGTTATCCTCAAGTATGAGTCCTAGCAACGAAGCAGAGAGGATGGAAATGTCTCGAGTACCGTATGCGTCAATAGTGAGCAGTTTAATGTTTGCTATGATCTGCACTAGACCAGACATTGCACAAGCAGTGGGAGCGGTCAGTCGATACATGGCAAATCCTGGTAGAGAGCATTAGAGTGTTGTGAAGAGGATCCTTAGATATATCAAGGGTACCTCAGATATTGCATTGTGTTACAGAGGATCAGACTTCATTATTAAAGGCTAGGTTGATTTAGACTATGCTGGTAATCTTGATTGTAGTAAATCCACCACGGGTTATGTGTTTACTCTTGCTGGTGGAGCAGTAAGCTGGGTCTCGAAGTTGCAGTCGGTTGTGGCAACTTCAACGACAGAAGCAGAACATATAGCTTCTACTCAAGCTAGTAAAGAGGCAATATGGTTGCAAATGCTATTAGAGAAGCTCGGGCACAAGTTAGAGAAAATGACTCTATATTGTGACAGTCAGAGCGCTTTGTACTTGACAAAGAATCCAGCATTTCATTCCAAGACGAAACACATACAAGTTCAATATCACTTTGTTCGTGAAAAGGTGGAAGAAGGAAGTGTGGATATACAGAAAATCCATACTAAAGAGAACCTGGCAGATATGTTAACAAAGCTTAGTACCAATGATAAATTCGTATGGTGTAGATCCTCAATTGGCCTAACAAGTATGCAAGCAGCAGGGAATTGGCAAAAAGGATGAAGATCCACATTGTGACTTTAAGTGGGAGATTTGTAAAGAATAAAGTCACATGTGGAAATTAGCTAAAGTTTGGAGCCAAGGTTTTAGCTAAGGTTCTAGCTAAGCTTTTAGCTAAGGTTTTAGCTAAGGCTTAAGCTAAGGAATTAAAGAATTGTGTCAGGAAGTAGATTTGCATTAAATGTTTGCAGGAATTGTAAATCTCAATGCACACAATTCTAGGCACAAATCTAAGGCTAATATTCACTTGGGTTTGCTATAAATAGGCAATCCATTTTCATTGTAAATCATCCCATATCAGATAGAAATACGTACCATAGCAAAGTACCTTTAGAGAGAGTTAGAGAGTTATATTTGTAACTCCTGTGGTAATATCTTTTTGCCAATATAGAAAATTCTTCTTCAAATTGCTTTATTTAGTGTATGATTTATTCTAAATCTTACACTAGAAATATTCTCAATATTTCCAACCCAAGTTGTTATTGTAATTAGGTGTTGTGAACCCATATCGATCCTAACAGAAAATTCATTGTTGCAGTAAATGGCACCATCGGTTGTCCTCAATCTCTAGCGTTGGCAAAAGATCTAGGCTGTAAGGAAGCCCTCCCTTGAACATTAGGAATGTCCGGCTTGAAACTAACTGTTTGAATACGGTTAAAGAACTGAAGGTGAATACTCCAAACAGATCATATTTATGCCTCATTATACATGTTGTAAGAGTATTATGGCCAACTTTGATTCAGTATCATGTGTATACTCCAAACACTTTAAAGCATAACAACTAGCTTAACAGCTCTTCAAATTTCATCTTCGAACTTATAGCTTTTCAACTTTCAGCTACTTTTCAGCTTCCAGCTATCTTTCAGCTAGGTTTGCCAAACATAGCCTATATTAATGCTCTTTTAATAATAAGATTTCTTCATTGCTTTTTTAATATATTAATAATAAGATGTATAGTTTATAATGTGTTTTCTATTTGAATTATTTTATCAAATTAATTATGTTTTATATAGTGTTATAAATATTTATACAATATATAGCTACTTCTTTTAAATAGCTTTCTTCATTGCTTTTTTAATATATTAATAATAAGATGTATAATTTATAATTTGTTTTCTATTTGAATTATTTTATCAAATTAATTATGTTTTATATAGTGTTATAAATATTTTTATAAAGTTTTGATACGTTTTATTTTTCGCTTATATCCAACCATATTTATAATGTATTTTATAATTTAACAATTTATTCGTATTTGATATTTGTATTTGAAGCTTGTGTTTAAACATTTTTGAATTTAGTTTACCTTTGCTTCTTCGCCCCCTCAAAAGAAATCCTGGATACGTCACTGATCACACTAAATAATGCCCAAAAAGAAAAATAAAAATCAACAATCTGTATCATCATATTTCTATATAACAACACCAAGAATTATTAATATAAGAATTGTATATAAATTCAGAAGCTAAAATTCTAACCTCTGCAGAAGCTAAGCTAACAGACTAAATAAGCCAATAATGTATGAAAAAACGGTGCTTTATGAATGTTTCAGTGTCTGGGCAGAATGAGTTTGTCTGGAAATGAAGCTGTGCCGTTATTAGGTGCACCTTCTATGTTGAGGATTGCAGTGACCAAGTTGTATATCTCAACATTCTCAAAAGATGGCACTTTTCGGCCTCTGGCAAAGCGAGGACCATGGCTGATGAAAATGGACCTCATCGAGAATAATGCATTGTCATAGCCATGCGATCCGCCACACTCTTTCCTCTCAGTGTTCTTCTGCTCGACCTTAAACGCCTCATCAATCAACCCGATGATCGGGGCAATTCGGGAACTGCCTGAATAATGCAGCCTGCCAGGTAGCTCCTCCTTGAGATACACTTTCAGGTACTGCCCATTCTCAATTTTCCCTGATTGCAACCCCTCATTCATCTTCGCAACAACATCCTTAGCAGAGTAGTTATATGGTGGTTGAATTGCAAGAAGTGGAGAATAGGAGAGAACCCAATCCTTTGAGATTTGAATCCATGGAGACAAATCATCCAAAAAGATGAGCTTTTTATCACAAGTCCCCACCATCCCATGATCACCAACCATGATAATGTTCACATCCTCAAAAACCCCTCTACCTTCAAGACCTTGAATCAACCTCCCAATCATCCTATCAATTCTAATCACAGCTTCTGCGATCTCAGGGTCATCAGGCCCAACCTTGTGGCCCTGGTGATCAGGGTCCTCAAAATACAATGTTATAAAAGAAGGAATTTCATCACTATGCAAATCAAAGTACTTCAATACAGTATCCACTCTATCCTCAAAGGCCACAGAACTATTATATCGTTTACAGTAAAACTCCGGGCATGTCCAAGAACCTTTATTCACTTCAGACCCAGGCCAGAAGTAAGTTGCAGCCTTCAAACCATGATTCACCACAGTTTCCCAAAGCGGTTCGGCAAGCCACCACTTAGGATCATGGCTTTGCATAGTGAAATAGTCACCAGTGTTAGGATCAATAAAGAAATTGTTTATTATCCCATGATAAGCAGGGTAGACACCAGTGACAATAGAGTAATGGTTAGGGAAAGTCAGAGATGGGAAGACTGGAATTAAACCCATCTCAGCTTCTGTCCCATTCTTGATTAACCTGTGAATGTTTGGAGTGGTGGCTTTATATTGGAACCCAAACCTAAACCCATCAGAAGATACCAAAAGGACAACTGGCCGTTTGAGTTTTTTGAGTGATCTTGAAACCTCAGAAGAATCTGATGAGGAAGAAGATGAGAAGTAGAGAAAGGCAAAAACAATGGCTGCAAAGAGAGCTATGGAAGTGATGAGAAAAAGAGAAGTGAGAATCAGGGTAGTGAAGGTGGGTTTTGAAGGATTGACTGAAGAAGAATCAGTATTGAAAGACAGCAAAGCTATGGTTGACTTTGGAGTTTCTTCTTCTTCTTCTTCTCCTTCCTCCTTAGTGGGGATTGTGGTAGATTTTTTGTTTGGTGATAACAAGGAAAGTGAGTCAGAATTCATTTGTCAAAATCTGTATTTTTCCCTAAACAAGATCAAAATAAACCAATATCCTCAATGGGCATTCAAATCAAAGATTTCTGTGATCTGGGTTTTGTTTGCTCTAATGGCTCCCTAAGTGTACACATAAACTAATCAATATACAAAATTGAACAGTTTGCTTCTGTTACCTGCAGAGCTTGATTGAGAGTCTCTGGTCAGCAAAGTTTGTAACTTTTCTTGGGAAAATTTTATGGGACTTGTGTAATATGAGTATTTCTCAATTTGAACTTCATTGTCTCCCTCCCTCTCTTTCTCTCTTTCTCTATATTGTTTTGGGTGTGGAGTGAGAGAAAAGGGAAGGAGTGATGGGTGCTTGGATTGGTTGAAAAGTTGGTGTTTGAGACTGAAGGCAGAGCAGAATGAATGCAGGTAGGTGCTGGAATTTTGTTGGTTTGGATGATGGAGTTAAACCCAAGATTGCCTTTCTTTCTTCCCTTACAATTTTCCTCTTGTTTTTGTCAGATGAAGAAAACTATGTACTACCAAACTATGTGCAGTCCAATAGGAAGATATTTGGTTTCCTAATTAATAGATCATAACAAAATAGGTAATTATATTCATGGTTTGTTTCACACAGTTCAATAAATCCAATAAGCATTGATTCAAATATCATAAAATTTTATTTTGATGAGCATTCGTAATGACTACTTTCCAATTTATACATAAATCATTAAAAAAAAAATTTGATTTGTGTGTTTTATTGACAGACAAAAGAGAGTTTTGAAATTTTGCAGATATCAGTAGGAATTACAAAACTTATTCTCTCTGACTTGGGGCAACATACATAACCTTCCTAAATAAAAGATCTCAACATATTTAGTCCTCCTTTTCCATTAAAGTTCTCCATTGTTCTTCTGAAGGAGTTAGTCGATCCATGTAATCTGGGGCAGTGGCGAAGTTTCTATCCTTTGATCTCGCCTCACTTGTCCTGTACGCAAAATTCCGGTTACAAACAAGAGAAAAGGGCACATCTGTAACTGGAAAGCTCAGTACAATGAAGGATTGAGCAATGGATTACAGTAACATGCTTCTCTTATTTCAAGTATTTTTATGTTTCTTTAGCCATTTCAAAAATGAAGAAGATGTCTTTTAGCGTTCTTAACCAATGAATAATGTTACTAGGTTGTATGAATGTTGGACAAGTAACATGAGGCAAGTATACAGATTGTAGAGATACCTGGTTTCTTTTTGTCTATTGAGCAGAACAAATATTCCAAAGCCTATGATCACCGCAATTTTGAGTACCTGGATAGAACACCAGCAAAGAAAATTTGTAGCATATATTGATGATTTGGGGTTGAGATAAACATCTGTACCAACGAAAAAAAACCTATTACATAATTTTTAGTGAAACCTTTGAAGTAGCATGTGTGAGATTTTCAGACCAATCAAATTTAATGAACACAAAGTAAACCTGTCCAAATGGTCCAGAAGAGCCATGTTTTTCTGAGCCTTCATATGGCTTGTGTAGTTTTTCGCTGCCTTTCATCGTGGGATCAGTTCCTTGCAGAGAATCTTGCTGAAATTAAGTTCAGAAAATGGAACATTAACCAAAGCTATAATTTATTGATTTGATTGCCATTGTAATAACATCCTGAATTATTTATACAGTTATAGTGACTAAGCTGGGAGTTTAGGTAGTTAAGTGTGAAATTTTGAATGATGGTCATCATAACCCTTGAAAATTAACTAAATCCGGAATAGTTTAGTACCTTTCCTTGCAAGGAGATCCTCATCTTACTTTGATGAACATTAACTTCTGTACTGCTATCTTCCAAGAAATTTAGTACCTCTTTACCTGCAGTGGTTATACACAGATGCCTCATGTTATCTGGGAATATCCATGCACCAGAGCTTTCAGAAGCTAATGATTTAAGTTTTTCATTCGAAGCTGCTCTTTGAAAATCAATTGCTCGTGAAATATCCGAGCCAAGTTCTCTTCCTTTTTCTCTGCAACTGAAGCAGCACCAGACTCTGTCTGTATACCAGAATGATCTTTATTTGTTCTCCCAGAGACAGTGCCACTTTCCCGAATGGATAAGCTATTCTTAATACTTGAATTTCCTTTAGAGCTGATGGTTGTTGCAGTTGACTCCAAATTTTTATAGGAGTAAGATGGTCTAATGCCAACTGGGTTCAGAGCAGTGCGACTACTCTCCCCGTTTTTCCTGTATTAGTTTGGGTTTCTTGCCAAGTCTTGAAACAAGAGGATCCTTTAGAGAACCACCCATTCCAACTATGTCCGGTTGAGATTTTGATGCTTGTGTTTTCGCAAGTGGCCTTCTTTCCTGCTTCAGCGTTACAAAAAGAAAAGGTTACGCACTTAAAAGGCCAAACCGATCATTCTCCTCAACTAAACTGATACCACAGATGTACCTGAGATAAACTCGTTTCAAAGGCACTTATCATTTTTCTAACACTGCTAGATGTTTTCCCAGATACCTGTCCTTCAGGTTTACTAGATTTTTTTTTTTCCGCCCCGACCACCTTCGTAGCACCGTCCGCCTCCGACCACCGCCACAGATCTTCTTTTTCCGTTTTATTTCCCTTTGAATAAAATAATAGTAGGTAGGTATTGGGGTTTGCGTTGGTAGTCTTGAACTCCCAACCCTACTTTGGCTTTACCACTTTTTATTTTCTCTATTATTGTGTTTTCCTATCGTTACTTTCACAGGCTTTTTCCTCTCGTTACTTTCACGAGCTTTTCATTATCATTAGCATAAATCGTTTAGTTTGGTTTCGGCAAGTGTTGATCTTATCCTAGGCGAGCAAAAAAGAATGATGATGAAGACCCAGATCTTTGATGAAGCTTTAAGCTCCTTGAAGGAACATAGCTTCCTAGTTATAAAACAGTCTGCGATTCAAGTTTTCTATAGCATAGTTAGAAAAGTTGTTTCTATGTCTGACGGTAAGGAATGGTTTACCATTTCATTATCGTTGATGTAAACGTTTTATGTTATGAATTAATGGAATAGCTACGTTTATCTTAAAAAAAAATAAGGACCAAATGAAGTTGGGGACTTGCTTCTTCTATTGATGAAATGTTCTTGGATTTTTATATGTACTAATCTACTCTTACATCGACTAAAATGGTTAAAAATTGTAAGATGAGTGATTGTTGAGTTGGTGTGTAGTAAAGAGTCATCACATAGTAAAGATGGACATGGAGTCGGGACGGAGTTAAGATTGGATAATACACGGTCAACTACGGTTGAAGTGCTAAATCAAATACATTAATACTCATTTAACATATTTCAAAATAATCACTAAATTACAAATTTAATAAAGTTTAGAATAAATCATTTATAATTGAATATAATCTATATTAAATTATTTTGTAATATGATTTTCAATGTACATTGTTTTGTACTGTTGAAAGAATGAAAACATTCACATATATTTTAAAAGACTATTGATTATTTCTTGAAAACATAATACTTTTACAAATATAAATATTACAAAATTTTTATATTATTACACATGTTAACTTAAATACAAAATTCACCACATAACCACAAATCTTCATAATTAACCAAACAAATGTACCTTGATATCCATTATTTAGAATCAAACAAAACAAGTATTTAAAATAA